>VYXF01007450.1:302311-314458 GCA_013397295.1 Polioptila caerulea
AATATAATTCTTTGTTGCTGAGTTAGGGGGAGGTGGCTTGCTTTTTTTTTTTTTTTAATATCTAAAGTCCTTTTTGAAGTCATCAGGTTACTAGAGAGCAGGAGTATCACATGATTTAAGCAAGAAGTCAGAACTACCAAGCATAATAAGGACGGCAAATAGACAATATTTAATTTGCCCAGCAAGCTGTTTGCAGTCACATTTATGTGAAGAAAGAAAATTCTTTCCCAAAAATATATATTTGGTAGATTCTAACTATAAGGGCATCTGAGAAAGTAGTAATTCACATTTTTACAAAAAAAAAATATTTCTCAAACCCAAATACATAAAATTTTCTATTTGGCAAAAGATCTACCTGAATTACTTGGTTTGGTTTTGTTCTGTTTTGTTTGTGGCTTTCCTTTTTTAAGTAGAACAACTTCTTTCACAGACCAGAAACCTCTTTTTCCAGGGCTAGTTTGTGTCCAAATTATGTAACTTCAAAATTTAACTCAAAGGTCAATATCAATGGGTTTGTGACAGAGGACAAATAACAGTTCATATCAATACTACCTCAAAAAATAGGCGGGTTTTAAAATCCTAAAGCCGGACCTGGGTTCTAGCTTCACTTACTACTTCTACTTTCAGGGTTTCTTCTTTTCCACATGTTTGGAAGCTGTATTTATACAAGGTGTTTATAGCTTTAAGCTTGCTAAGTAGATGCCAGTCACAGAGAATCAAAGATGAAACTCTACAATGAATTGCATGTGCTGTTAGCTCGAATGAAGACACAATAAAGCTGTCCCTAGAAAGCCTGCCAGTGAGTTGTGAGATCTGATGCTCCCAGGCAGAAGTGTCTCCATTTTTTCCCAGAAGCTGTTGATCTTCTTATTTGGGAGAAATATAAGTCATCCTAGGCAAACATAAAATGCATCTCTTCAAGGAAACACAACATCACAGCACAAAACATTCTACTTTTATGTCTCATCTTTTTAGCTCAGTCGTATTTAAAGATATCTTCAAGACAGGCTAGAAAAACAGATACAGCAGAATGGATTTTAAACCTAAGATAATAATCATTAGCATTAAAAGAAGAAAAATCTAAAAATGTAAACCTTTTCAAACAAAACTCTATGAAGAAAAAAATTCCCTAATTCCATAAATACCCCACTTTTTGGTTTTTTAAGAGAATAAATAAAAGTTGTATCTGTTACAGAAAAGAAAATATTCACAGCTGATTGTCAAACTGACATTTATCAGAGCAGCATGAATCAAAGCAGTTTGTTTTGTCTTGCTTTCACTGAATTTTGGTTAAGAGTTTATTTTTCCCTTCATTGTCATGGAAATACATACATACCGAATTAAAGCAGATAAAGGACTGCTGACAAAAAAATTAAGTTGTTCCTACTCAGGCTGTGCTGATTAATGCTTTCTGAGATACTTAGGAAATTTTGGTACTCATATCATTAGTATCATTGATACTAATTTGAAAGTACATCTTATGACACTAAAGCTTTATACAGTCAATTGTCCAGCTACTATGGACAATTCTGGTTTTCCCAGAATTCAACCACACATTTTACAATTTAGCACTCTTCAGCATTTGCAATGACAATAAAAGAGAAAAAAGAGAGAAGGAGGAGCAAAAAAAACTGGAGAAATTCTAGGAGGAAGAAAGAAGCACAAGCTCACCATTTCTATTTATAGATTTTAGCATCTTTGTATTTTAATAATATTTTTTTCTCTGCTACACAATCTCTACAGAAGAATGACAGTAAAAGCTTGGACTCACCCCATCTTTGGCAGTTCTAGGTGTATTTCAGTAGCGTCCACTGGTGGGATTCCTAACACCTTTCATGTGGTATGATAAACTGGATGTTGGTAATTAAGGGAATATTCTGGAAAACGTCACAACTTGTAGCAGCTGCAGCCTGACAAAAGGTAAACGTGGCACAAGGATGTCATACTGTGGGCTAGGTGGTGTGGGATAACAAGGGACTCAGTTTTTTTTTTTCTCAGGACTTCCAGATATGAACTGCCCCAGCTGAAAGGCAACTTCAGGGTCTTAATTCCAGCATATCCCACATGATACTGGTGAGGTGAATATTGTAACAGGAGATATGTCCTGAGGGGCATTGCCCAAGGACCTGCACAAGCAGATGGAAAATGGGCAACCCTTGTTTGGGTCCCTTAAGATCAGTACAGACAGTAGGGCCAGGTCTCTCAAACTCAGCATGCAGGAGTTTGCAGCTGGGATTGATGGTTGGTTTTTGGAAGGGCTCATTAGGGAGATGAACTGTGTAACCTTCTACACTGCTAATGTGGCATTTCAGTGGTCAGCAGGCCCTGATTAGCAAGAGGAACCCTAACAAGTTCCACTCCACCAGAGCACCTGAACACTTGAAATCAGACAGGAAAGCAACTTCAGTTGAAAATGTCAGATCTCAGAATTAAAGCAAATGCAATATTAATCAATCCAAAATATCAACATTCTTACTAAAGGTGGGGGTAGGAATAACCATGTTCTTTTCAGGTTATTCAAAACATTTGTATTGATTGCAGTATAATTTTATATGCATAAAACTACATCCAATGTACTTGATTTCAAACCACCCATTTTATCAGTAAAAACAACCTATTCTCAGTATAAAAAACCTCTCTTATTAATTAATATGCACATGTGAAAATGGATAGGAATTTTAAAAAATTATGATCTATTAATCATATGTAACATTATTTAAAACTCACTAAATCAGCTTTGGATCAAACACAAGTTTTCTTATTGTTTTAGAGTGAAACAGTTTCTGGAATTGAAACACACAAGTCATGTCTGAAGGATTATTATTAACTTTCAATTCTTTTATCAAATAAAGAAAAAACCCAACACCCTGCTGGTTACTGAAGACTGTAAACACAAGGCTCTCTCCAGGTGGGTATTATCATGTAGGGAAATGAGTAGATAATGATGGAATTGGTAAGAGTCATAATTACAGGATGCTAATAGTTGGCATTTTAATTATTTGTATTTAATTGAGAAGACAGTTGGAATTCGGGGTTGCATAAGTACATCAGTAGCATTGATACTTTTAATTATACACTCATCATGCATCTTTCCATTATAGATTGTGCTCACAGATACCATCCAAAGCATTTCAGAGTGCAAGGGGGATACAGCTGGAGGCACTTACAGCTTGCCACTAACAAGATGTTGTCATCACTGATCCAAAGTTTGATTTATACTCTTAACACTGGTTTTAAGATTCACAGAATCAGTTTTCTTGGAAAAGACCTCCAAGATCATTGAGCCCAACCTATGACTGAACACTACCATGTCAACTAGACCATGGCACTGAGTCCCATATCCAGTGTTTTGTTAAACACCCCCAAGAACCATGACTCCACCACCTCCCTGGGCAGCCAATATCTAATCACCCTTTTTGTGAAGAAATTCTTCTTAATGTCCAACCTAAATACCCCTTGGTGCACCTTACATCCTCTTGTCCTGTTGCTGATTTCCTGGGACAAGAGACTGATCCTCACCTGGCTACAGCCTCCTTCCAGGCAGTTGCAGAGTGTGATAAGGTCACCCTTGAGCCTTCTTTCCTCTGGGCTAAACACCCCCAGCTCCCCCAGCTGCTCCTCACAGGACTTGTGCTCCAAACCCTTCATCAACCTCATTGCCCTTCTCTGGGGCAGCACCCAGACAAGCTTCTCACTCCAGCACCTCCATGTCCTTTTTGGAATGAAGGGCAGAGAACTGAACACAGGATCTGAGGTGTGGCCTACCCAGTGCTGAGTACAATCATTACCCTGGTCCTGCTGGCCACACCATTGCTGGTACAGACCAGGACACCATTGGCCTTCTTGGCCACCTGGGCACAGCTGGCTCATGCATAGCCAGATGCCAACCAGCACCCCCAGGTCCTTTTCCACTCGGCAGCTTTCCATGCACCCTTCCTCCTACCCGTAAGGTTGCATTTGGTTGTTGTAAAGAACATAAAAATTAAATACAAAATGCATGTGTCAGCTAAAAATTTTGATTTACTTGAACTGAGTACAAGAAAGGATTTTTTTGGAACTCCAGCATTAAAAAACTTGTGCTATAGTACATCTACATTAAAATACAAGCCTGTATATAGATTAACCAATTATAGTTTCAACTTAATTAGCAAATGGAAAAAGTGTGACCATTTGTAATTATATACTAACTAAAAGTAAAGACAAGGCTTCTCTGCCCTGAGAAATGTCCAAAGACACTTTCAAGTAACTCTTATTTGCTTTTCAAATAGTGATTCAAAGTTGAAGTGATTAATATAGCTAATTAATCACTTCAACTTCTTTTAAAGTTTGTTTAATGACAATTTTTAAAGTTATGCAATCTATTTAATTTAAAATACTACACTGAATTTTGAAAAAGTTTTTTTTTCTTTCCTGTAGTTTACACAAGCCAGAGTACAAATTTGCACTTGGCTTTTAAGATCCTTCAAATCACTTTTGAACACATTCTGACAGATTTCTGTGCCAGATGGATGTGGATCAAGAATGTATAAACATATGGCAAGAATGGTAACCAATATGCTCCTAGAAGTGTATAATGCCTCATTTCAAAATATATATCTCAGGGCTATATATATCCCAGGGTCATTAATAGTCTCTCTTTGTAAGTTTCATATTTTTGAAAGGTTGAGATTTAGAATAGCATAATTTATATAAGTTTTCTCCAGTGAAGTACCAGCCCAGCAGAGCCTTACTGATAAGTGCCCAGAATGATTGCAATGCTTTGTTACAGGCTTTTAGGCAGTAAAAGGCAATGAAATCATCCTGAATCAGCACATGTTCTGTCATCCTCAAGCAGCTGACATGCTTTATTTCATCCATCCTGTTTCACTGTCAACCAGTGACATCAATAAACAATTAGAAATAAAGGGCTTTGGTTTGCTTTAATTTACATGTGTGCAAATGACGTATTTAATGAGAGACAATAAATACACTGGCTAGACTAACAATAAATGAAACCAGGAGACTGTGCCCTCATACTGCTCTTGGAATCCTTCAAACACAATATTAGACAGTGAGGTAAAGCTCTTTTATCAGGTCTTTCTCTCAGCACTCATAAGACCCTCTTTACTGATTTTCCTTCTGTAGTTATTAGGACACATATTGGTTCTACAATCCTTTACTTCTGGAAAAAAAAACCAACCCCAAAAAAAAACCCAAACCAATGAATCATCAAACAAATAAACAACAAGGAATAAATAGGATAAGAGAGAAATTGGCGTCAGTATGCTGTGAAAGCCAGTTTCACACCCTCCATCTCCCTGGTTTCTTTGTGATAACTCATCAAGAAGCAAGTGCCAGATTTTTAAAAGGTGCTTAGTACCTATGGATAATAATGTCATTAAGGACAAGACATCACAGAAACATTCTGCTCAAGTGCACTAGCATGATAGACTTGGCTTCTCAAACCTTATGCTACTTAAGGCCGGATGATCCAAATTAGCTCTTTGAGATGTAGCCATGCACTACACTTAATATTTGTCTTTCAACGTTCTCTGATGTTGTAATATCTTATAATTATTTTTAAGTAAATAAGTACATTTATTTCTCAGAAATCCTATTTTAAAAATGAAAAATCAATATGACAACATATCTTGACCCTTTTTTTTGTCACTTCACTTCCTATTCAGAGGCTCAACAAACCAACTCAACTCGTCAATGACTCATTTATCTTCATCAGAGAATGGGAAAAGTCCATTCATCCTCCTTGTATAAGTTTTTTCTTCAAAGTCCTCCTCTACTTGTCCACCTAAGCATTGGGAATTTCTTTCTTTATTTTACTTTGCTAACAGCCTATTTTTAGATTTAGTACTTACAGCTAGTCCCAGGAAAATAAACCATTTTAATTGAGAGAATGCTCAAAATAAAAGCAATTTCCATTTTGCCATTTTATTTCTTCATAGTTTGTCCCTTATTGGGCTCCTACTAGCAAATGTCTAATTGCCACTGTTTAGTACCAAGCAGATAAAATTGAGGATATATGATAAAAATTCAAAACAGCATAGCTAGGATGTATCTCTGGAATTTCAGCAGTACTTTGGCATTCAAATAACCATGATTTCAACTTTAATGGCTCCACTGCTGTGGCTGCTCATGTCCTAAGTGTTGGAGAGCTACAAATGCTGACAGGCTCACACATTAGTCTCTGCTGCTGGATAGAGTATTTGCAGATGGATCTCTGATTAGCATATCCAAGCCCTCTTCTGTCTAAAGAGTTCAGTACTAGCAGCTCTGAAGCAGGGTAAGCATTTTAGCCATCCGGGGAGATGAATGAGCTTTTGAAGAACAGGTGAAAATTCATGCTGCTGCAGTTTCACTAAATTTGAACAAAGTAATCAACACCTTCTAGATATGGCACTGATTAACTCAGTACATCAATATCTGCAACTGGAACTAGAAGGTTCTCTAATGATCCTGGTGAAAAACCAAAAGAGATTAAAAATAAAATCTGATACACTCTTATTTATTCCGCTTTCCATCCTCAAAAAGACCACTTCTCTATGAAGTGCTGATGTGGTAAATCAGCATTTACCTACGCATTTCACCACTTGCATACAAAATAGAGTAATTAGTCTCTTGAACTGCTCTGTCACAGTACTGCCTCAGAAGGAAAATGAGCTGTGAAGAGCTGGAGAGCTAAATCTTTACTCTGCTGAACCACAGTACCCCAGAGATAGGTATGTTTCCTCACAGCACTGCACATTTATAAACAGCAAATTTACATACTATGTTTTTTCTACAGTTTTTCCATAATTGCAAACTGAATCCTTTGATGTTTCTTATTTTTAGAAAAAGACATTTCAGACTGTGATTTTGCAAGGTTTTTTGACACAAATTCCTACTTTGAAAAAGCAATTTGCTCAGGGATAGCACTTAGAGGAATGGAACACAACTAAGCCAAATGTGGTTCTGGTGCATCACACTAAATGGTACCCTTCTGTCTCTGGTTATTAGTAATGTTTATGGGGAAACCATCTTCAGCTGTTGTAACCATCTAGCTGTAAAAATGATGTGGGAACACGAGTATATTCTGGTTTGTTCCCTATTTCCTACCAAGTGACTATGAACGTGATTAACATCTTAAAGTTTTTATTTCAAACTACAAAGTATGTAAATAAGGTTAAATACCTGAAGTTTTGTTCCATTCTTATGATAGAAACAGCAAGTTTCGGAGCATACTGAGTTACATTTCACCCAAAGTTATTATATTGTTCAGAAATTTTCTAATTTTACAAGTTTACCATGCACAATGTGCATGTGCTACACATGTAGCACAATCCTGTATGTGCTACAGATGTTCCATTCAAATTCATAATTCATGAAATTTTAGATATTTATCCTAATAGCTCACATGATTTGACGAAGCAGGATAGTTTATTCATGCAATTATTACTATATTAAACAGGATTTTCATGCACATGGAAGTGTTACTTAACCCAATGGAAAAGATGTAGTTCTTGAAAATTCTGTGTAAAGAAATGTAAATCTTTTCAAGTAGAATCTGGCAAAAGATGACCATTATTTGATAATTCCACCTGTGAAAAAGATACTTGTAAAAAATTACATGTATATAATGTATCAGTACATAACATACATGGATGTAATGTAATGATACATTACATACATGTAACTTTTCCACATCATGAAATTTACCAGAACTTATCAAGCTTTACTTTGACAATGTGTGATGCTATATGTGCTGTAGGTAAAAAATGTATTCTACAGCTTAATACTACCTTCACTTTTTTACAACCATGACAGAAATTAATAAAAAGTATTAAAATGACAAATCTCACTAGTAGTATAGGATAGAATGACTAAAGTGTCATCTTGTACGTATTTTTCTGAGATGTCTCTGTTAATGTTAAACTCATTCTGGAAATAGAAAACTGGGCCAGTAAGAAGGACTGCAGGCATAAATGCAACTCAGGTTTTAGAGAAATTATTTTTTTTTTTTTACTTATTGACTGTAAGCTCAGGGTGGTCTTAAAACTGGAGAAGTTTCTCAGAGAGAATATTAGCCTGTAATCCTTTTCAATCTTCCATCTATGTAACCAGTCCTTCAAAGTCAGAAGCCTAGACATTAAGCCCCGTATAACTGTCTCTGCATTGCAGAAAAAAAGTTATAGAAAAATCTTTTCCAAGATTTTCCTTCTGTAAAAGGAGATACTGAATTTCCATGCATATGTACAATTTTCTGTATATATTTAATATCTAGAACCATATAATTTACACATTGTGTCCAATTGTGTTGGTGCCATATAAAGCCAAAACATATTATTTTCTGAAGCTACATTAAAACAGTGTTAAACTAAATTTAACATTTACAAACCAGGAATGACTAAATTGAAATACATTTAAAAATTGAAATACATTTCCTCAATTAGCATAGGGAAAATGGGCCCTCTCATGTCTCAGGCCATAAAATCAACATTTGCTGACTTGACACATCTATAGGCATAACGCTGATAGTACAGTACACAGGATTAAAACTATAAATGCATTTTCTTGTACATCAGCCTGCCAACTGATGCAACAGTAATGTAGACAGACCCCGATAATATAGCAGAATTTGCAACACTTCTGGCCATGCCAGAGACCCAAAACCAAGGGATGAAGCAGAACTCTAATTTTCAGCAGGCCTGTAAAACAGACTGTGATTTATATTGGGAGAGCACCTAGTAATAACCATCTTTTCAGTACATAAGAATTGTGGTATTTTTTCCATTTTCTTCTATTTGCCTAATTATCTTTCTGCAGAAATGAAATGCAAATTCCAAAGTATTAGTTCCAAATAAACAACAGAGAAAACATTATTACATATTTTCTGCCTAATTTTCAGGGCACTAAAATTTCCACTGACTTTCACATCATAGTGATCATTTGCCTATCTATAATTTCGTAACTACTACACTATTATTTTAAAAATGTAAAATTACATATATTATCAAATGGAAAACATCCATGTAACCTATAAGAGCTTTTCCCTCTTTCTGCTTGTGCCAGCAGCATTACCAGTGGTCTTCAGCATGCAGCACATATGCTCCTCTTCTGTTGTGCATGGTTATTTTTCAAGAAGGCTCTCAAAGCTTAAATATTCTGTAACATTCCCTCAGAGACTTCAGGTTGAATTGCTGCCCTCCATTTGATCCCTCTAAGGGAAAACCCTGCTTCACAGATAGCAGTTGACAGATAAAGACATTTGGATGACCTCCCCTTCCCTGAATCAATACTTAATTTTTTTAAAAAATGTTCCACTGTTTTTGAAACTGGAGAAAACAACAAATGAACAGTTAGATTGGCTATTGTCAGAGAAAGTAGCTGGAAAAGTGATAAATCTGTACTGGGGGAAGAATTGAACATTATTTCTATAATAAAATGGCTTGGGGTGGGAAAACAGCAATTTGTCACGATCAACAGTGGACTAGTACTAGGCAGTAGTCAAAAAAGGAGCACAAATTCTAGGAATTACTATGAAAGAAAAATAGAAAAAAACCCCATTACACCACAGCAAAAAACATCCTTCTTGTACCCCTTGAATATCCTTCTCTCCTATTCCCAGAAAGGACACAAAAGAACTGCAAAAACCCAAGCAAAGATAAGCAACGCTTTCCATACGGACAACTAAATAGCCCAGGATTGTTCAATTTGAGTAAAGAGGAGTTTGAAGCCTACAAAAACATAAATTGCATAGACATGGTGGAGAGCTGACCGGATTAGTCACTGTCTCTGTCTACATGAGCGCTGGGCATGATCAAGTGAAACTAAGAGATACAGGCTAAGAACAAACAAAAGGCTGTGATTCATTGCACACTGCTACACTGAATTGTGTAACTTCTGGGCAGAAGACATCGTGGGTGCAGAGAGTTTTGTGGATTCAGAGGAAGAGTGTGCAAAGTGAACTTTTAAATGTTACTAAACAGGAACCAGATCAACACCAAACACCTAAATATCTAAATAATACAAACCTTAGGAAATCCTGTGGGCCAAAATAGAACAAAGAACAAGAGAATACCTTGAGGAGGTTTAATATCCCTTTACATTGCTTTTTTATTCTTCTTTAGGCATCAGTGTATGTATGCCTTATAGTCAGGATATCATGCTATGTAGACTCATAATCTGGACCACTGGACTACTTTCACGTTCTGAAATTTTCCAAAAGACAAGGCTCAGGTTTGACAAAATTTATATTGGAAAAAATTCTCCCTTCAGAGTGGAATTAAAATACTAACTGGATAGATAAAGAGAAAAACATCAAAGTAGAAAAGCATACATTCTAGGGTCTAGGGCAGTCAGGCAATCTCTGTTAGTCTGTCTTTTGTAGGGTGAGCAGCAACTTGAAAACCAGCTGTTCTCTATATTTAAACACTCATTTTGCCACAGAGAGCGTCTCTAGAGCTCAGAAAATTCCTGTGACAGCTTTAACTAGCCAGACATTCAAGTCTGTGTTTTGTTGACCAGAATAGAGAAAACTGAGCAATTACAAGCAGAGATAAAGTGAGGGTGCTGCCAGTAGTGTGCTGGTGAGATCATTCACACAGCAGTGAGGAGAATACCCGGACACAGACGCTGACTTCACCTGCACTTTTTTGGGGTGTGAATAATGCAACAGCCAGCCAGACAAGCTTGTGAGAAGCTGTATGTGAACTCTGATGCTGTGCTAAGACAGGAACATTAGCAGAAGCTCAGCACTGCCCCGCTGCTGGATTTAAGCTGGTTTGGTTTTGAGCAGTCAGGAGGAATTGGAAAACCTGTAAGGAGCTACTCTCTATTTTTTTCATTCCAGATTTATCTCCAGCAAAGAGGCTTTTTACAGACCTACTTATCTCCTAGTGTGAAAATTTTTGACAGATCTTGGGTTATTTCTGTACAGATCTGGGCTCTCTTTTGAAATCTTGGGGGCTGGTTTCTGTTTTGAAAGCTTTGTCATATTGGTAGGTGTTGGTGTGCTACACCTAAATCTATTTTTATGGACTGTAATACTGACAGAAATTATCTCATCTCTGTTTCTGATGTATCAAAATACACAAAATACAACAGCAGAGAAAAGGAAAAATTCCACCAACATATACACATGGCTATTCCCTAGCTAACATCTTGCCTTTCTTGACTGTACACATATGTTCCACTCACTGCATACATACAAACAGATTTGGTACCATTGGCAGCTCTGAAAGGCATTCTTTTAAAAAGACAGATTGATGTACCAACAGTTGATTTTTTTTTTTTTTTAAATATATGTAAACAAATTACATAATTGTCATGAAATATTTGGATATAGAACTGTAAAAGATAACTGTATCTGTTAACTTAACAAATAGGTTCACACATTGCTGGCACTATGGGATTGCATTATATATTAGAGCTTATTTTGGAAGATCTTTGTTCTAAGTTCTTTTGAGGTCTGCGTTACTGTCAAGAGCCAAGAGCTTTGACAGCTGTTGCCAGCTCTGTGTGGTTTGTTTAAAACAATAAGGGAGTTGCCTAGCAACATCACATCACACATTGGGTACCCTACAGTATCTCACATTCCTAACTACTCTGCACATCCTCACAACTTAAAGGGACATTGTCAAGTTAATAACCTTACATGAAAAGTGGACTTAGTTCTCTTTCACCCATAATTAGATATATGAGGTGAGAGAAAGAAAACTGACATGAATAAAATATTATTTGTAATTTCTTTGCAGAAAAATTTCATATTTTATCTCAAATCAGCAATATCTGTTATCACTTATGCCCACGATGTTTGGCTTAAAAAATATTTTAGTAAAAAGCAAAGTTTTCATTAAGAATTTTATCTTATTAACATAGATCTTACAAAATTAATATTTTTTCTCTGTATACATACAATTCCTATCACATACATTATATGCACCAAAAAACTCTTTAAAAAATATGGATTTACTGTCAAAAATGAATTGGTTATTTTTTCTGTTGGGTAGCATTTGTAATAAAGGTTGTTAGAAAGACCTGTGGGGCCTTCAGACCTCATACAGTCACAGAGAGTTTAGGGTCCTTTGCTTATATGAACTGAAGGCCTAGTTTGGGAGAAGTTCTCTAACTGACCTAATATACCTTTTAGAGAAACATTTCTTCAACAGTCATAGA
>VYXF01007450.1:322448-371316 GCA_013397295.1 Polioptila caerulea
ATAATAATAATAATAATAATAATAATAATAATACCACCCTCAAACTGCAAGTAGTCATCCAGGGAACAGAAGTACAACAGAAAGAGATGTTTGGAATATGATCTATAATATAAAGTATAGAGTAGGTACAACAATTTTGTTTAGCCTCAGAAGGGCAGATGCTGCTTGTGCATGCATCCCACTGTGCCAGTGTGGCAAAGGAAGAGTGCAGCCTTGGAAGGGTTGAAATTTGCCTCTGGCTGTACCCTTTGCAGAAGTCATTCATTGGAGCTTGTCATTCACTATAGCTCTCACAAAAATGCTGAGGGGTTGTATCAAAAATAGGTGACATGAGCAGAGGAAACAATTTGACTGCTTTGGGTCTCCCCTTGACAATATCATTTGAGCAGCAAGAGATAATGCGGGTGGTGACAGGCTATAGGGCTTTCCTGCACAGCAAATGCTACAGGGAGGGTGCTGAAACATGTACTCAGCAAGGGGAATGTAAGGAACTGTGTCATTCCCACCGAAAGAGACACTTTAGTTAGCAGAAGCAAATCTGTATTTTGATGATGCTGGTATAATTGAATACTTTTTTATTTCCATCCTCCTTTTGTCTTCCTTCTAAGACCTGAGTCAAAGGAATAGGAAATTATTGGAATTCAACCTAAATGCCATCAAAACAAAACATTTTTGGTGCAGTATAGCTAGTATTCAATATGAGTAAAAGAAGAATGAAATGTTTACTTTCCTCTACATTCTTTCTCTCTGCAGGAGCAAAACAACATCAGAAAGGAGAACACCCCTGATTTCTGTGGCAACTGTTTACCACGGACTGTTAGTTAGGTGGGATGTAGCCCACTATAAACAATATTATAAGATTAGATATTAGATTTCACTTGTTAAAACCAGCTTTTTTAAAACTCTTTATACTGAACCTGGAAAAGGGCTAGTATTCTGATGCATAGGAAGAAAAGCAAGCATATCTACTCAAATGATAACCTAAGTATATATGTAGATGTGGTATATAGGGATGAGAGAGCAATTGGAACAAAATGTTCTTATAGATAGATTTACTGGTAACACTGAAATGTTTAGTAAAACAGAAGTAAAAAACTTCAGTATTACCCCAAGAATCACTGTAAGAAACTAAAACCTGTGTAAATTACCTTCATGAATGGCACTAAAGAGTAATCTTGGTGTTCATCAAAAGAGGGAAAGTATATGAAATCTCGCCTGTTGGTAGAGAGAAGGAAAAATATCAGCTAGATATTTTTTATGGTTCATAATTACATGCTACTTCATTGCTTTGCAGTAAATAGACCCCACCACTGAAGCTCTCACCTCTTACAACCTCTTACAAAATAGCAATTTACCTCTGTGAACTTTAAATAAGAATCTTTTACAGAGACTTCCGAGTAGCGTGATTCTCCTCTTATAAAAAATGCTGACTTCATTTTTAGCTAAGACACTTAAAAGATAAGCAGGTTTCACCACCACTTGTTTCAAACCATCAAAAACCCCTATTATGTGCTTTTAAGGTCACTTGTTTTGCTGAATTTAGCAAGTGTTGCTACATGACTGCAAATGGATGTATGGACAGGTTGAGATCCTTTGTACTTGGAAAAGCAGAAATAAGAAAACAAGGTTGCCTCCTCTCCAAGCAGTCCACAATCTAAGCCTACGATGAGACCAAAGATAGATTGGAAACCATGAAAGGCAGTAAAAAAATTAATTAAAAAAAATTAAAAAAAAAAAGAGTCCTCCAATTGTATATCCCCTATTAAATTCATTTAAGACATTTCTCACTGCTCCTTACAGCACTGGCTTCCATGGGTACCTGCCATGAGTTGAATGTAACCCATTCCCCATTTTTTCACTGCTTTTAAGGTGGAGGCTGGGTTAGGTACAACCAGCCTGCTATGGAGCATAGGAAGTGCAAAGTGCCACTCCTCCCCATGCTTCTCCAAATGAAGGGTCTGGTTAAGGTGGATAATAACCACTGAGAAACTTCTCTTTGATCTACAACTTCTGTTTGTCCCACACATGGCAATTAAACTTCTCAAGTATTTGGGGATCTCTGAAGCTGAAAAGCACTAAAAGTGTCATTTTATAGTCCTCACTTAGTAACAATGGCCATTAATGATAGTTTAGAGATTTTCCTAAATAAAAAGATTTTTTTTTTTCATGACAAATGTATGTCATTTTTACTTATTTTTAGTCCAAGAGGAAATTTCAAAAAAACCCAATTAATTAAAAAAAATAAATCTGTTCCAAGAGAAATTAGCAGTTTTTCAAGGTAAAATTAATACCTGCTTTCAAAAACTGAATAAAATTGTAAATTTTGAAAGCCGTAACCAAATTTAAATGCCACAAGATTTGTAGAGCCTGGCAGAGTTTTTTATAGAACTCAGCAAAATTAATTAGTTTGGAATGTAACACTGCCATAGATTTAAAAGCAAATAACAAAGACAACAATATATTTCACAATCAGCAAAATCTTTGTAAATGTCAGCACAGGAAAAAATAAAAAGGATATATAGATAATGACACATGGAATTGAATCATATTTTTTCACTGGTGAAAATACCTGTAGCTTTTGCTTTATCATGGTGTTATATGCAAGATCTCACGCCACAAAACCAGTGATTAAATCAAAGCCCTTCATTTGACAACATTCTCCCACTCTCCATAAGAATACTTCTCTGTCCAGGCTTAATAAACATAATACTTGTAATAACAGAAAGAAGATTTTAGTTACTGATACAGTAGACCCTACATAAGTAGGAATTTATAATTGTCCCACAAATACCTTGAACCAACAGTGAGCAGGACATGACCCAGCTAACAACTGAACAAAAACCACTGTAGAATATCCAGGGCCCTATTTCTCTTTCTTTTGAAATCATGAACAAAGACTAATCCTGAAACAAATGGACTAACGAAGAAAGAGAGAATGAGATACTGATCCACAGTAACTGATTAGGAGACATTCTGGCAGCAGCTTCCCTTCAAAGGGCTTCAGCTCAACATCTCCCTCCGGTTTCAGCTAAAAAAGCAATTACACACTGAAGGCCATAGAAGAACAGACTTGCTTTTCAGGTACCGGAAATGTTTTGACATGGGTTCTGAACAAAACGTGTACAACTCATACAAAGCCATGTAAAAAACCTGCTTGGTTTAATGTTTCATTACAAACTGGGAACACAGCCCACATTAACTGAAAGGTTCACATAGCTTTTGTATGAACTTGGGCCAAGATATGTTATGGTTTCACATCAAAACCTGTCAGAAATTTGTGGGTTTTGCATGGTTGCAGTGTGAAATTGGGTGAAACTAGTATTTTACTTGGAGTTCTGGGATCCAGCTAAATCCAAACACAAATCAAAATGCAATGAACATAAGGCAAGTAGATTAAAGTCTTTTAAAAAAATTTATAAACCCAACATGTTTTGCACAGCTATGAATGGAACCTCTTTTTTAGATCATCCAACACTGATCAAATGTCAGGAAGAGAGTTCAGAAGTCTTGCAGTCTTTGAAAAAGCTGTATTCATTAAGTTCTGAAACAGTTCAGTTGAAAGTGGTTTAAGTACATCTTGTGGACGACACTACTCAAGCTGCAGAGTTACTTACACAGACTTTTCTTAAATTGCTTGTAAAAGAATTCAAGCTGAATTATGTAACTATATTTTACATGTAATTGAGAATATTTGTTAACATACCCATACACATCTCATCTGCCCCCAAACATGATAAAAGTTTCTAAAGTTAGCAAATAGCTTCTTCTTCCAGGAAAGACATGAATACAAGGGAACAGAAAGAACAGAATATGATGTAGAGGAAGTGACACACTTTGACTACTTCCTAGAACCTTATGTGGACACTTATATCTATTAAGGAGAGATAGTAAAATGGCAGTCCAAATATAATAAATCAAAAGGGCAGGACCTTTTCTGGTTTTATGATTTTACCTGCAGAGAACAGTACTGCAAGATTCAGTCTAGGAAAAAGAACTGTTTCATGCTGATGAGGTCGTATGTTTCAAATCCCGGTATGCTGCAATGAAGTATTCTAAAACCATTCCACAAATACAGGAAGAGAAATATTAGTTTACAAAAGGGATTTATTGAATACAACTGATTAAAAGAAAAGAAAAATCAAAACAGCATTAGGACTGAGACTGCAGAAAAACAATAGCTCTCAAACTGAGCTTACATGTGAAATCTGAATATATGCTAGAGGGTGGTACATAGCTTCTGTGTTAAGGGAATTGTGGTATGAAGGGGACAAAAGTTATATGATTTAGATTAATTACGAACTTCAGTTTTTAGCTCTATGTAATAGCTCTTGGATTAACTGAGGTTAAATTCAGGTTGATATTCCACCTTAAAACCAAACTCCTAACTCACTTCAAAAGTATTTATTGTCTCATGTTTGTCAATTTGTGAATTCCTTGCTCTAAGTTTTCCCACCTGTATTTAAGGGGAAGTACTGGATAAGGAGAGAACAAGTTGAAGCAAATACAGACAAGTTAGATGTTTTCAGAGGGACTGGGCATGATAGGCTGCATTTTAGATACTGTATCAAACTGCCAATGAAGCCTCAAAGCCATAAGTAGTTCTCTCTAAAAAAAGCCATGGGAAACAGAAAAGGTACTTTTAAAAAATGGGAAAAGGACATAGAAATGCAAACCAAATGGCTTAAGTTCAACATGCAGAAAAACACTGGGCTAAGTTAAACTACTGATAAACTATAAACACATGAAAGGTAACATTCAGAACAGATTTGTCAATAGTACCAGCTCAAAACCACACCAGAGAGAACTATAATGTATTTCTAAAATGTATTCTGAAAACCAGAAATCTCTCTAAACTCCATAAAGTAAGAGACATACTGTCTGATATATATTATAGGGAGATTGGTTCACTGTGAAAAAAGTTGCCATGGAAAAAAAAATTAGAACATTATTAATTTTGTATTATTTTTGCATCTCTGTTTTTACAGTTTTACTTCAAAGTTGTCAGACAAGGAAAACAAAAGAAGCACTCAGATTACTTCTGTTTAGGGAGACAGGAAGAAAATACATTTTCTCATATCAGCTCATAGAACTGAACATTTCAGAAGTTTGTGGACGCAAAAATCAGTTCCCTTCTCTAATGGAGAGAACTTCCAAAAAATGTAAAGACACCATGATATCCCTGCAGAAATAGAAATTTAGGCTGCCCTTGAACATCTCCCTCACCAAAGTTCAGCCCATTTCAAGCAGAAAGAGCACAAGAGCCAGTTGACATTCAGTGTTGGTTCACAGCACTGAAATGCTTCTACAAATGCCATTTCTACACACAGAATCTGACTAAGGAAGAAAAAAAATTATTAATGTTCCTCCCTCTGTCCACTAAAGCGTAACGTCAATGTAAGCAGATTGTTTCTCATCCAGTGGATTTCTTCCCTTTGTTTGCTTCTGTAAAAGGTTCTAAACAGTTTTGTGGTTTTACACTAAGTAGCCAAGACTTTTCATGCAATAAACCACAAATTCACAAATCACATTCACACTTGATGTGCCTCACTCTGAGACCAAATAAACTAAGAAATTAGGGGGAAAAATTACACTGTGCTGTTTGATCTTTGCACTGTGCTTATTCTAGTAGAGGACTTTTCAAACCCACACCTGGAGACAGCATTACTACACCACTCTGGTTTAAGTGTAGAAAGAGGAAGAAGCTCTCTTAGAGGACTAAAACAGAGAAGCATATCTTTATAGTCTCATAATCATGTTATGATGTAAATCACACCAGAGGTCTGAGGTATACAGTGCTTTTTTCACACTCAGGCAATCTGAATGTTTTGTGTAATTGCTGCTGAACTGATCCTTATAAACAGTTGTGAAACAACTCGTTTCTACTGTGCATTTGCCATGAGTGCCTCAGTATCAGGAATTCACTCAATGCATTGCCTGTGCTTTCTAAAACTAAAGCCCAGGTAGATTGCTAAGGTCCTTTGCTTTTTGGATACTATATTTAGACAGCAGCAAGGTTTCCCCTTTTTTTTTTTTTTTTTTACACTATATCATTTTAAGCAAATATCCAAAGTCAGAGGATGCACCATCTGGAATGCAGTTTGCCTAATTGGTGCTCCCTGTGGCTCTCACGAGTCAGGTGTTTTGGCATAAGTGTTCACGATTGGATTTTATGTGCATAGCACCTGGGAGGATTTTTGACACTTGCATCATTAAAATTAGTAAAATCTACTGGAATGAAGGCAAGCTTGAAGAATTATAAATGTCTTAATATTACTTAGTTTAATCTTGACGTTCCAAACTGTGTAAAGAAATTATCTCCAAAAAGTTTCTCCTTCTTGCCTTTTCCGTGTTGAAATCTAATGGTGTCCTTACAAAAATGAAAGACTATGTAGGTAGAATGAAAAGATTTAATATGTTGTTTTTAATATTCTCACTTAGATCAAGAAAGCTCCCACAATGTCATAGATATCCGTATTCTAACTATATCTAACAGTTCTAAACAGATACATAGAGTTATATCTAGTATTTATATAATAGTAAAACAGATAAACCTTTATCTATGGTGTCTATTATTGGTATTGTTAGTTCAGTCAAATATTTTGTCATTATCTAGGGGAATGAACCTATCTATCTGGAATGAACCTACCCCAAGCAAGCTGGTACCACCTGAAGAAAATGCATTTCTGGCTTTTGAGGAAAAGGAACACACTTCCTCCTATATTTCAGTTTTATCTTTGACAATGCATTAAAAAAAATTAAAGGAAAATTAAAGTGAGCCTTTAGAGTGTCTAGAAAATCAGCCTTGTATAAACTGTTGGTCAGTAATCTTCCTTCGTATTTGTTTAGGTAACAAGAACTCACGTTACACAACATAGTAGAAGTATAATTCTGGATTTTAGTTGGAAAATATGGAGGTATGTTCTTACTTGTGTTTTCCAGGTCAGTATTTTAGGGAGAATGCTTGATTCTGGTGATGTTCCTCAGAAAAAAAAAGTCAACAGAATCCTACCTTGCTTTTTTTAGCTTACTGGCTTACTGAATTGCTCAGCAGCTGCATTCCTAAATCTTCAATCCATGCCAAAGGCACAGGGTCAGGCTTTCAGTATTCAATGCTGCACAGGCATCCTGCTAGACCATGCTGGGGTTTTGGTCCCTCTTATGTTCCAGTATATTTAGTTTTCACTACCAACACATGCCTCAGAGACCTTCCAGGCTTAAGGCACAATTGGGACTCTTTGAACTTTTGCACACAAGTGTGTGAAAGGAAATGTGATACGGCAGTCCAGCAGGCAGAAAAGAATATGCCATAATGACAAATGATGAGAGTGCAAAAAGAAAAGACTGTGGTCCTACCTCATGATATGGTCATAATTTCTTCCAGGCACAGTTAATAATTGCATGGATTCCTTCTGGAGCAGTGGAGGGCCATGTAGCATACTATTGCTTTCTGTGATGACCAGAGCCCAAATAAACTCCGGAGACACCTCCGCTGTGCCCTAGCCTTTACATCTTGAGGAAAAAAACCAAAACCAAAGCAACGAAAAAACCCCAAAAAAACATCCAACCAAAAAAAAAACTAAAACAAAACAACAATAACAAAATCCAAAACCAACATAAAAAGAACCCAAACAAAACCCAAAAAAAAACAACAATAAAAAAACCCCACCACCAAACTAAAGCAGGGGGAACCAAATTGCATTGAAAGAAATTAACATTAGTTCAAATGGCCAGCAAACCAAAATCAAACTTCACTTTCCTATAACAGCCTTCCTTGTTACACTCATCTTTTTTTACTGCTGTGTTCTCTCAGTTTCTCTATTACATTCATGATATTGCCTTCCCACATTTTCTTGCTTTCTTCTGTATCTTCTCCTGTACATGGTTCATTTCTCCAAAAACATCACCGTTGCTTCACACTAGTTTCTCCTAGTTCTGCCATCTGGCTAATCTTTTGCTCTCAATCCTCTTAATTTCAGCTCTCTTCTTTTCCTAGATACTCAGCTAGACAGTTAAAGATGTTTCCAGCACGTGATCCACAAACAAAGTTAGGTCCAGTGTTGTTAGAAGCTGAAAGGCACGCAGGATCCATGAGGCAGCCTTTGTTTACTCACATAAGAGTGTAGCACTGGCACAGAAAAGCTTCCTTATATGAAAATTTAGGATGCCTAAACACATTAAAATACTCCAGCTCATTTTATTTCTCTCAAAACTGTCATACTAATGTATCCTCGCTGTTTTCCTTTTTCTTAGTCATCCAATCCCAGCTGTTCAGAATATAAAAAATGTACCCTGCAATCTCTAAGGAATGGCTACCAATGGTTTGCCAATGATTGCCTCTCTTCCCTGCAAAGATACACAAGTACATGAAATAAAAAGAATAACACTTGAGTAATAATGAATTTTACATTTGTGGTACTATAATTCTGTCTTCTCCATTCCACATATTTAACTATTATTTTCAAAGTCTCTTTAAGAAAATAGTTTATGTGCTGATTTCTCTACTAAGAATGTTTTACAATTTGGGGTACTGGATTAATAAAGAAACAAACTGATTTACTTCATACTACAGAGGTTAGGCTTCAGACTAATTGTAAACATTTCTTCCATTTCTTGAATTCACCTACAATGCACAAAATGCACTGGTCTTCTAAGTATTAGGCTCCATAAATTCACAACAACCAAGCCAAGGTACTTCACAGGTCTTTCTCACGACACCTTTTCCCATTCTTTCATATGACTTTTTATAAACTTTAAGCCTCTTTTTTTCTTCTTTCTGGAATTCTTCCAAGTATGAAGGTTTATTGACTATGGTTTTGCCTTCTGCCATTTAGGGAGACTAAGGCAAACAGATATGAGAAACTGCAAGGCATATTGATTAAATCAGGTAAATTTAGTCTTCAGAAACCACTAGGACTATTTCACAACAGTGCAATGGTTCTCCCTGTGCACAGCCTACCAGTGTATTTCCTTGTACTGATGGCGCAGAAACTCGGTTTTTTCAACTCCAGAAAAGAGAATTCCCCATTGTTGTACAAGTGGATCAGTATCATTAAAAATAATAACCAGTCCCAGAAAACACAGGAAAAATGCTTTGTCTCCAACATAATATGCATTATTTACATCATATTCTGGTTTAGTATTATTTTACAAAATAATAGAACACTCTTACTACCCTTAAGTCCCAAAGATCTGCAGATAAGGAGTACCACAGTGTGAATACATTGAAATGCATTCACTGCTCAAAGAACAGTCTCTAAGATAATAAAAATAGGACAGCTATAGCTGTAAGGTCTTACAGTTTCTGCAGTCTTAAAGGGTAATTCACTGCATTTTTCCATCTCCTGCAGTGATTTATTTCATTCAGGCTATGAATCCAGTGCACTGCAAAGAGGTTTGGAAACTGTCTGGGCACATACAAATAAAGTAGGAGAGGGAGGAATATACTTTGACTCATGCCTTCGGCTTGGACGCTTTTCTCCTGGGAACAGTTAGGAAAATGTGACAAGATTTATTAACAGAATATTCCATTTATATCATATAATAAATACAAGCATAAACTATAACAAATTTGAGAATTTTCAGCATTCTGAAACCAGAAGTATGGGACTGTCAGCATACAGGAAACTATTTGAAAAAGTGTTCTAAGCTTATCAAGAAAAATACTTAACAGCCCACATCAACTTTGGTATGCTACAAGAGAACAATGTGCTGTAATTTATTTATTGTTGAAATAGCAAAAATAACCTTAAGATGATTTAGCAAGTGAATTTCAAGAAGTTTTAAATTTTAAGATTCAAGGAAGGGTGAAGTTTTGAAATTTTCACTTAATAGGGGAAGGTTTACAGAAATTTACCCAGAAATATTTCCACACAAAAGCTGGAATCCTATGCATGGGAGAGAAATAAGAAGATAACATTAAAATAATACAGTTTTAACCAAAGGAAAAATAAAGAATGGATCATAAAATTCAGCAGATTTAATTTAACAATGTAGTTAGCAAGGCTGAAAAAAGAGTTTAAGGAGCAAGTAGATAGAAATATCAAAACTAGTTCTATAGCCTTCTTTTAAGATCTCAGGAAAAAAAAAAAAGCCTGCCAAAGTGTCTATAATGCCAATTTTTATTCATAGCATAAAGACAATACAGGGAAAGGACAAGATTATTGCGAAGAAGCCCAGTGAATTCTCTGAATTTGTTCTCTGAGGAAGAAATCACTGAGGTCCTAACTTGGGAATCTTATAGAAGAGAGTACACTCAGGCCAAGCAAAGGATAGCACACCATCAGAGCCAGAGAGCACTCACCAGGGGTCTTTAACCCAGCTCAAAGATGAAATATCAAAACTATTTACGCTGTTTGTACTGTGCTCTATAAAGGCATGTAAACTTATTAATATAGAAATAAAGTACAGAGAAGAGAGGAGGGGTGGCTTTCCCTTAAGCTCATAATTAACCTGAATTTTGGCAAGGTGCAATTCAGGGACCTTCTCCTTTTTGTGAAAACTCATGAGCAATCTTCTTTGGGCTCCTCACACAGCAGAAGCAGCACTTGTCAACTTTTCTTTCCAGCAAGCTCCCCTGGACTGCTGCCCTAGTCTTCCCCCTATTTACTCAACTCTCCACAACATCTGTCTCTGGAAAAGCAGAGACATCTGCTTCACATGGCATCACAGCTTCTCACTCCTTGTTCCCTGCCTTTTAGTCCTTATCACATTGCTTACTTTGAAGTCACCAACTCCACACATGCATAAAAACCATACAAGGCTCTTCTGCATCAAACAATAATATTGCAGAAAGCTGACCTCATACCCTTTTTATTCCAGTCTTAATAATCTTCCAAAGCTCTGTGCTAAAAGGCATTTTGTTATTTTAGAATTCCTTTATCTCTGCTTTCTTTCAGCTGTCCTCTGTATATACTATATGCCAGCCAACATTTAATAATTAACTAAGGATAAATTACTGTATTTCTTCCTATTTAAGTAGTGGAATGTAATCCTGCTAAAACTATAGGAAAAAGTTACAAATTCTGAGCCATTTCACAGTATAGATGGTCATAGTTACCAGAGTACATACTGAAAAAGAATATATACATACATAGCAAGAAATGTAGAGAACATCACTGCAAAATTATCCTTAATATCATATATCTGGTTTTATGCAGTACATTCTCAGAAAACTTTCTGGTCCTCAGTAGTCTTCTAGGTGTTGAGCGTTCTAAGAATTTTTTATTATGAATAAAGTAATTCCAAAAAGGAATGTTTTTCATAAGAAAGAAGGAAAAACAATTTTCTTGCTTCTTCAGCATTTATAAAAAACTACTCACACTCAGCAGAAGAATGAAAAAACAAATCCTAGCATATAAGTGGCCTTTCAAATAATTATAGCATCTGCCTAGTTGGTATTTTGAGATTTGATAGCAAGGAGATACTCAAGGACAGAGTTATTTGTTGTATGCATAATGGCAATGTTAAGCTCCCCATATAGAGCAAAGTATCCTGAAAATGCAGGATTATAAATGTGAGAAAAAGAAAACAAATATGGCAAGGTAAATAAAAATTTTACACATACACACACACATATATTAGACTCTTCTGTCCCATACTTGACAAATATTGCAGATTGCTATTGCATTGACCTTCAGATTCCATAGGCCTGACAAACATTATTTTGTTACTTTATAATTTCTTTAGTATTTTTTCCTTACAGTTGTTCTCTGCTTATAAGCAGTGTATCTGAAAGCAGTGTATCTGGTTGATACACTTGTCCGGCTGTGCCCTGAACCTGATCAGTGCAGACTGATCCATTAACATTACCATTAACAGTCCAGCTATCTATATTTTTAGTACTAAAGGTAAATGGTTTTATTCCAATTTTCACTGTCAGACAACAGTCACAGTCCTTGGGAAGGGCTGCCTTACAGACATTAATTTAAATTTTGCTAATATAATACAAAAAACTTCAAGAATTTCTCATTAAAAAGGCAACATACATATGTAAATCTCATAATTGCTGCTTTGAATTAGGTATAGATGCTTGAGGAAATGTTACACTGGAAGAATACTCAATTTCTGCTTGCTGTGGAATTCAGGTTTTTTTGGGGCAGAATGAGAAAGGTATTTCAAAAATGAGGAAGGACTTACAGCACCCATGAAATACATCCACTACACACATGTTTATAGTCTGTATATTTTTATATCAGCTCTGCATCAGGATGTAAAATTTAACTAACATCATTCACACTTCTGCATATGCTGTTCAGTATAAAAATGCTGCCTTCCCTGACAGCTGCTTTGCAAGCACATGGAGTCCATGTCAGAGTCTGTGAAGAGTAGAAAATATACTTCCTAATTTATTGTCTTTAGCTTCACTGAAAGATTGAGAGACAAATTAGATTTTCCATTTTCCTTCAGGGAAAGCAGTGACATTTTCTGTTATACTTTAAGCACTTAGAGTATATGAAGAACGGAGAAGTCAATAATGAGCAGTAGCTATGCCATCCAATATCTAATTACTAGTGCAGAATTCAGAAGTACTACACTACCCTCTTTTCCAAATCTTCCGTGTAATGGCAAATTTTATAGGCTTTTAAATTTTAGGAGTTTGCTATTAAGAATAAAAGAGAGCTTCCTGAAATTAAATAAAACATTCTGTATTTTAAAGTACTCTCTGAAACACAGATCCAGAACACTGAATATTTTTTTAGCTGCTAAGAAGAATCGGACAACAGCCTCAGAACCATCTACCCTTGTGTTTTCTAAAGAACTTTCCAATTCTCTTTAAAACATGGTAGCACAAGTCTTCCCAAAAATTCTTAGTCTTTCTCCTCAGAGTGAAATAAGAAAAAAAGCAACAAATCCAAACAACAAACAAACAGAAAATCCAACCAAAACCACAGTTCAGAAATGCTGGAAAGGAGGGCTGTGTAACCTGGCAATCAGGACAATTTATCAAGCAGTAACAGCATAGAACTACACAGGCTCAAGAGTTTCACCCAGCACAGGGAATGCATGTTAATTTCACTCCTCCCTGCCCCTCCAGTCCAAAATGCCAGGTTAATGAAAACTAAACCAGAAAACTCATGAGCAAATCCAGACAAAGATATCTATCCAGTCAAAGACATCTCTTGACTGTTTGAATATTTAAAATCATAAACAATGCTAAAAAGAAGCAATGGTCACATTTTCCTAATACTCTGAAAGATATTTTATTGTTTTTATTATGTGCTAAATACATTTAGTAAATTTCATTTAGATTGAAGGTGTTTTCTGTCTTAGACTTGAGACATTATTAGCAGTAATAATAGTATGAAAAATATCTTGAAGAAGGCAAATCGGGGTACTTGGAGTTGAAAAGACTGAGATAGAAACACTAGAAATGCTTCAGGATTATTTCAAATATAGTCTAATGATCTATTAGAATTATCCTGTAATAATCAGTTTTGAAAGCATCAACTTTGCTGTGATTTCTGTGTAATTAGAAAGCTTTAGGAAGCCTATTAACTAGGGATATAGTCATTCAGTATTAAACATTTTCCAAAACATTTAAGTATTCCACCTGGCTGCCAAGTAACTGTGCAGTAACATTTATTATTTACGTACATACAGTATCTGCAAAAATTTAATAAAAGATAAGTCCTCCTTATTTCTCAGTAGGAAACTGTAAATGTGAAACAATAAGACTCTTTACTTCTCAGATAGCACCTCGAAGTACCTAAAAAATGCTGATTTATTAGTCTTCTGAACACTATACAAAAGGTCACATTCTATATAACAAGTGAAAAAGTTTTTCATATTCTGTAGTGTAAATAGAACTGCCTCTGGGCTGGATAAGTTTTGGCATTCATCTCAGAGTTCAGCATAGTCAGAACTCAAGAATCACTTGTCTAATTGGTCAAATAGATAATCTTCCTCCCTCCCAATATGATGGTGGCTTGATGGTTTGGGGATTTTTCTCAGCTTGTACACAGTGTCCCATATAAAGTCTTGAAAAATGTTTAAATTGAAGAAGAGTTTCTAAAGGGACCAAAAAAATTCCCTTGCACTAGCAAGGAACATCACATTCAATAGATGACAATTGCCTGACATGTGTTTTGACCTCCCAACAATAATCACCAATATTTAAGTGTGGTTTTAAGAAACCAGTTACACGATTGTCACAGATAAATTCTGTCATCTTGTTCTTCAGCACTGGCCTACAACTATTCATCTTCACTCAAGCATCTGCCTGACATCTCACCACAGCTGAAAACAATTACTCAGGACAAGCCTCTGCACAAAGGCTAGCTGTTCACAGTCATGGCAAAAACCCCAGAGGTTCTAACACCTCCCACCTCTTTCCTTGCTCTTATTACATCTATATTATCCCTCTATAAGGGAGAATGTGTCCAAGAGAAAAGTTAATCAAACGTTCCTATTTCTAATCAGTTCAAGATCTGAAGAGAATATGAAAACTTTTTTCCAGCCCTGAATGGAACCACAGACAGACTTATTCAGAAAACAAGACACTCATAGCATCAGGGACTACACATGGTCAAAAGAACAATGTGAAGCAGCAATAATTTTTTCTGAGATCACTTAGTGCCATTTACAGTAATGTTTAGTGAGTAGTGTGTTTTAACCCAATTCAATTTGAGTATTCTTTAGGAGATGATCCTATACAGTATATTTTTTGCATTTCTAGGTTGTAATGATCATGTCATGAATTCTGGTTAGGTGCCTAATAAAGTGAATGATACAGCTTGAAAAGGGGAATTAGTCTGTTTTTATCTCTGTAAAGCACACAGAACACAAGAAGAGATGATTTTAGTTTAAGCAATCTATATGGAGTGCACATCATGAGCAAGAGCATCGTGCCACCATCAGTTTGTTGGCTAAGGATTATCAGATTGTATATCCCGTGTCAGGAAACATAACAAATAAATCCTCATGCTGATTAAAGAATAGACCATCAGACTCAGGATTCCTGCTTCTAGTGGCTGACTCTCCCACAGGGTCCATCTTAAAGCTGCATGTAGAAGCTTGTTTATTTGCCTAAGCTTGTTTTCATCTCTGGATAGTTCACATGAGAATGGAAAGCAAAAAGTGCCACTCTTTGACAACTATATTTTAGAGCATTAAATCATTCTCTAAGTCACATTGCAAACTGCTTAACCTACTCACACAAAGGTTATAAACAGAAGCATAAGGAAATTAAAAGAACAGCATTCAACAAATGAATGGAGGATTTGTATTTTTATTCTTTTGCTGGTATTATTGTAGCCTTGTTAATATCTACATATTCAAAATTACACAGGAACTATATGATTTTTGTATTTGTGCAGAATTCATTACTTGAACTACAACAACAATAACAATATAATAATACAATAATAATAATAATAAAGATGTTTTATTGCATTCCATTGATGGTCTGTCAACTAAAGACTGTTACACTACTGGCATTCTCAACTTTGCTGGACCTATAACCAAGTTCTACAAAAGCCTGAGTCCAAAGCAAGATCCTGAAAAGGATCTGGATCAGATCACAATCCTTCTAGGCACTAGACAATACATATTTATACTGGATAAGTAGTTTTTTTCTGAAAGCACTGAGGGTTGCCCCAAATACACTCCCTTAATACCAAGATAATGCTTCATCATGCTCTTACTGTTCATTTCTTGGAAAAGCAGTGCCCATGCAGAATAGCTGCTTCATGAAAAAAAAAAAAAAAAATCCAAGACAACAAAATTCTACTTCCATGCATGAGCAGAATTCAGATTAAAAAAAAACAAACCAGTTTGTCTTAATCTGAGGTCTGATACTTGGAAAATGAGGTCAAGTTTCTTCAGCTTCAGTATATCTGAAAGCTACACAGTTTATATTCATTGTGGGCATTCAACTGGCACTTTATTGTTGCTGCTAATGGAGGTGGCTATAATACAGACTATGGTTGCAGAATCAAAATAAATATATTTGTTAACTAAATTTTAAATTTTCCTTATCAGAAGCAGCTATCACATCACAAAACATCAGATATTTAGCTACCCTGTGGTTACTTTTTACTCTGGACTTGGTCCAGAGAACATTGCAGGGCATAGGAGCACATGAGAGTGTCTTACAATTTTGTCTTGTTGATTCACAATTATTCTTCTACTCACATGATCAAAATGTTTAACTGTATAGGATGATATAAATTACATGGAGTCCTTTCCTTGCCTTGCAAAACCAGTGATGCTTAAGGAGTTTAATATTATTAGTTATTAGTGACACCAATGGCAATACCCATTACAGCACAGAGATAGAAAGAGAATGCAAATAAAAGCATCTGCAAGATGTAAATCTAAAGATTTCAAATTACATGAACAATTTAGAAGCTGAAGTGAGTTGATGGAGCAGATATTAAGAGATTTAAAGTGCCTTTTTCTATAAATACCAAAAATTAGTACTTTCCTGGCAAATAATCTATATTCCAGGTTTCTATAATTAGCACTTTTACAACCTTCTTCATGTGATATAATTTTTGAAACCTGGATTTTTTTTTCAATGTGATTTTATACTATCCCCAAGTCATTAACATTTCTTCAGTCCCTGAAATAAAAGATAAATTGAAACTTCAAATCCAAAAATGTTTACATTTGAAAAGGGAGATAACAAGAAAATCCATGAAAAATCATTTGGTTCTTTTCCACTGGATCAATTTTCATTGAATGTTTTCTGATAGAGTGATGATGACCCTCTGTGAGGGCCTAGGACAGACAGATGAACAGGCAAAAATCCCTGTCATGAAGAAATGCTTATCTCTGATGACAAAAAGACATTCAGGATGGTAAACACTCTCTCCGTATCTCATTGTAACACATATATTCATTGCTAAAGTAGCACACTTTCAATACAACCATTTAAAAACTATTTTATATCTTATCTTTTTGGCTTCACAGGTTTAAATGACTTTCTGTTTAAAGTTACAGAGCTCTGGTAAAAATATTCATCAAGTTATAATAAAATTACTTTCATTTTCTCTGGAAAGGGTCTAAAAGTCACCTCCCTAAAACATCTGAAAATATTTCTAAGTAATTATGTATAGTCTCAACAATAAAAACAGTATCTATGAGCTTTTGCTTAGCTGAGAAATTAAGATCTATTTCTCAGGAGTCAAGAACAAGAAGTTAAACTATTGTTGTTAACCAAGTGATTAAAGCAAGTGTAGGAGGAGGTACTGCATCAATTCACAACCCATAATCTCTGGTGGTTCAGTGAGACTGAATTTGCAATAATAGAAAACATAACAGTATAATCTTAACTGGCACAAAATCAATACCTTCCTCATTTATCAAACATTCTCCTATGGTGCAGTACTGAAAAGGAGAGCATTCTGATATATTTTTCCCAGAACACTATAGCTTCCTCTTTTGAAGTCTGTAAGAAAGACAAGTATCAAAAATCTTCTTTCTCTGCCCCACTGGGCTCACTAGCATTTTTACACTCATCTTTCTGTTCTTACTTTGATATGAATCAGCTTAATTAAGAAGTAGAGGAATATTACACATTTTTATGTGGTAGTCCTTAACAAGAATACAGCTGTCAGTCTTCTGTTTCAATTACTCTCTAATACAGTCCTCAACATTTACTTCTAAACTAATTCATATTTCTAATTAACAAATATTCATATTTGGTTGAAATTATACTGTTTCTTAAAGATCTGATTTTAATTTTTTTTTTTATTGTCTATTCCTGTCCTTTTTCAGTTCTCCCAGCCTATCCTCACCAGGTCCATCTAGGAAAAACCAGGCCTGATAACCTGATTAGCGTGGTGCTGATAACACCAAGATTGTGGGTTTGATCCCCATACAGGCCATTCACATGAAGAGTTGGGCTTGATGATCCCTGTGGATCCCTTCCAAAGTATTCTGTCACTCTGTTCTGTGGTTACAAGAAGATCCATGGTGCTATTAAACGTAGAGCAAGAAGTTTTCTCTTTCCATATCCTGTTTTAAAAATTCTATTCAGATAGCAAGTTTTTGATCACACATATGATTTGTCTTTCTAAGCAATTTTCGCTCATTTAATAGGACCTGGTTTTCCATAACAAGTATATCTATCCATGGCAGTGATATTACCCACTTTAATGACATGCTATGAAATTAAAAGATGCTTCCACCTGATAACAGCAAAAAGTGGCTCTAAGAAAACCCACGTTTCACACTATGAAGACACAAAGCACCCCCTCTTTTGTCAGGGATCAAAAAATTGTAAAAAAAAAAAAAAAGAAAAAGAGAATCTGTTTGAGGAAGGAAATTAAAAAAACAAAACTGACAAAGGTACTAAAGGAAGTTAAATGAGATCCATTCTCCTCCACATAGATATGTTACCCTGGATATATTAAAGGTTTATATATTGCTATTACAAAAAGTGAAGAATCACATTATTACAGGAGACTTATTTTCAAGAAATAAGTTGTAGAATATTCCTGGATACAAAAGGAAACAAATTTATTTGTCAAAGAGTTGTTATAGAGAACAACACCAAGGTAAAGAAGGACTGGGTAAAAAAATGCATGCTAAAAAAAAAAAATTCTAACCATCAAAAAATCAGGTTTTGGAACAGGCTTCCACTCACAGTATTGAGGGGAAATTTGGTGGTGGGAATGGAAGTGAAACTGTCTTGTTTTAATTGAAAGTGGCTGTGAAAGGGTGAGATTGTGGTCTGAAACCTGGTCTCCAACATCACTTATAGCACTTCTGTGTAGTCAAATGTTGAAAATGGAGGAAGTTTTCTTCTTTTCTCTGAAGCACTTTCTGACTTAGGATGCATTTAATAATAGGAACAAAATATTTTCCTTATTTTGTAGTTGCCCTGTATCTGAAAAAAACACTATTTTTTCAATAACAATTCAATCTGTTTATGCATCATTACCCTCTTCTAATAGTATTTGAACAGACTGACTTGATGAAACAGAAGTGGTAAGACTGGATGTTTTAATTTTTTAAAAGTGTGGCTTGTAATCAAAACAGTAAAAGGTTATGTGAATCATATGAGGGAAATAAGGAAATACATATTGGAGTGTCCTGTGGATGTTTTTTTGCTCATAGGCACTAATAAATATTTTGTAATACACTTCTTCTTTCTACAGCAAGGTTTTCTTTTTGTAAAGACAATTGTTTCAAAAAGGAAGGTCTTTCAGAAAGGTAGGTACAAAGATTGGACTTTTATCAGCAAAATTACTCCAAGGATGTTTTCCACATTTGAAACTATTTAGTATTATATGAAAGGTGTCTAATAGAAAACAAGCATTATGTTTCCTCCTCCTTCCACTGCTGCTGTGCCTCAGGCATACATAGGAAAAAACAGCTGAAGAAAATAATACTTTGGTTTAAAAATTTACGATGGCTATGACAAAAAAAAAAATTATGTTGCCTATTAATACAAGGTAAAAGAGTGACCATTGTGGTAACTTGGAAGGGTAAGAAAGTATTTTTAGGGAAAAAGTCACCAAAAAAAACCCCAAACCAGTTAAGAATATTAGTTTCTTCCCATTCTCTCATATATATACATTCAATGCAGAACAAAACTGTTTTCATTTTTCTTTAGATTTAGCCTAAAAGAAAGATTGAAACTAAATCTAGACTGCATCATAAAAGAAGATCAAACATAATGATAAATCCATTTAACTCACAAGTGGCCTTTTTCATCAGACAAAGATAATGTTATTTCAGAGCCTACAGTATGTCTTGTTAGGAAATAAAATATTGTCATGCACAGAAATATCATATCTCACAGCAAATGCAATACTTGGATATGTTCTGTTCATGCAAATGCACAAAGAGATCAACTTCTTTTAACCAGGAGTGTCTGTTGCTGCTGTGTGTGGGCATAGAGTAAATATACATGAATTAATAAACATAATATCTTTTAACTTTCTCTCAAAAATTTCACTCAGTTTCTCACCACAGTTGTAAACAGAGCATTTCCAAACCCACTGTCATTGCCAGGCAGTTCTCTCTTTGCCATTACACCTATCCCATATGGGTTCAGACCCAGATAACTAAGAAGGGATCACAGTTTTTTAAGAGAGTGGGAGTCTAATTTAAAAGAAGACAGCAGAGCAACTGAGTAAAACCAGACTCTTAATCTGGAGACCTGAACCAGACTTGAACTATATCCTTCATTGATTCATACAAAACAAAATAGATCAAATATACATGTTTCATAGTGTTTAGATACAGGTACATTTTTTTCATCAGACCTAGATACCACTCAAATCAAAATACAAAATTTCATTACAGGTTAAGTGGATGAAATCAATCAGGCAAACTCACCACTATCCACTTTTCTTCCATAAAATAACAAAGCCTACCATAATACCAAAACCCTCAAAAACAGAGACCAAAACAAGATGCAAACAAAAACCACCCAAATAAAACCAAAATACCAGAAAAAAACACAAAAAAAAAAAAATCAACAACCCCTCCCAAACTAACAAAAAAGGGTGAATGTTCTTAATAAAGTAGATACATGAAATTTATCTTCTGGTGTTGACTAATGTGTAAAGAAACCTAGAAAACCCAAACACTATCACAGGCTCACATGGGAACACAGTTGTACAGTCATTTAAAGAATGCCTGCAAATGACAGTACTTATGAACTTCTGGAGGAGGAACCTTCATTACTAAGACCATAATCTTTTTTATCCTTTCAATCGATGGAGTCACTCTCAATAGTCTTCCATGTAAAAACCATTAAGATATAATCTGCCTTATTAATAATTCTTCCCTTCACAATGATATACCATCTACAGAAGTGGAACAAAGTCATAAGCAATCCTAGAAGGATCTGGCAAACTCATTGCACCTACTTTTGTATGTGTTTAGACCTGGGTATTCTTCAGCCCTCCCATTAACATACTCTCAGTCCTTTGCTCTTTTCCACTCGTGGTGTATCTGTGAGATACAGAAGGAGAAGCCCTGAAGCAAAACCAAGAATTATGACCAAGCAAAGGTAGCGTCCCTGAATTCTAGGCCATACAGACACTGACGTGTCTTTAGTAAATATGGCATGTCATCATTTGGAATGAGGCCTCCCCAGCCCAGAGCCTTGCCTCACTTGATATCAAGTACACAATCATGGTTAGCCAGCCAGACTATTCTCAACATAATTATGCTGAAAAAGATTGGATAGATGTCCATGAAACTGTATGTTCCAGAAGAATAATGTTTTGGTAGCCCCTCTATAAATCAACAGACTTACTGTCTGCATGACATAGATAAACTCAGAAAATAGAATACAGTTGAAAAGATGTATTTTGCTGTGTGTGGAATTCATGTGAATAACAACTAGCTATACCTCCTGTGTTATCACAGAGAATCGAATGGAGCATGTATTTAAATAAAATAAAATATCAACACTATTCAATGGATTAGTGGAAAGAGGTAGTTGGATTGTAGTAATACTACTTCCATAAACACTGAATAATTTTAGGTTTATCAGTAAGCCTATAGTTATACAGTGAAAGTATCTAGTTTGGATGTTCACAGAATGATACATAAAAATATACATGCAGCAGTACAGCCATTAACATTCCATGGAAGTCCATAAGGCCTCTTTCAATGATTCTCCATGAAGTAGCATTGAGCAGAAAAGTAAGTGCATTGTTTTCTCCTTTCATTTCTTTCTAATGTAGCCATGCCATGGAAGAAACAGTAAGAGTCCCTGGGTTGCAAAATGCTTGTTTCTTATACATCACAGAAACTATTGCGCAATAGAAATTAGGTTGGCAACTTGGAAATAAAGAAATAAAGGAACTTGCCACTTTAATTTTTTTTCTTTGAAGCATACCTGATAGTATATGAATATAAAAGAAAATTATTTATCCACTCAGAGATGCACTTCCTTCTAAGCAAAAATAAATATGAAAGGAAAGAGGAAAAAAAACCCAAAACCCCCAAAACAACCTGCTAATGCTCTCTTATTTAAAGTTCCTGCTATGAGATAGTATCTTATTAATAATAAAACATGGACTAGAAATAAAACCTTCCAACATAAGTTCTTCCCATGCAATCTGTATTTTCTCATTAGTCTGTTTCACATTTATTGGAAGTTTAAAATGCCATTTGAAAAACGTACCCTTTGCAGTAGCAAGATGTTTTAGTTCTGAACCTAATGCTTCAAACATGTTCTACTTTATATTGTTTTTTTAGTTTAAGAATATATGTTGATGACATGGCTTGGTGAGATTGAATTAGTTTTAAATAGGATGTTTTTTCAGATAAAAATTTTATTCATTATTACATGGCACAAATACAAATAGTGGTTGCTTTTGTTCTTCAAAAATTCCAGGATGAAATATTAACTGACTTTAGGGACAGCTATTCCAGCTACCAATATCATAGCACAGATGCACATTTTCATGTTCTGGATATCTTTGCATTCTGTAATTTTCAAGAGTAAAATCACTGGAAAAACTTCCAGATTGAGAAGCATCCTTGCAGTGCCCTAAAATAAAGTGTGTATTTATCAACTGATTTGCAAATTAACACAAACATCTCACTGTGGCCATCCCCCTTACTTCATCCCCTCATCCTCCTCCAGTTCTCTTCCCTTTAAATGATTTTTAGGGTAAAAGATCAAAATTAAAAGCCACTGTATGAATGAAGAATTCACTCAGAAAAGTAAAAAGCTAACCCTGGTATGCAAGCTACCAAAATAATTATGATGTGTTTTGACAAACACTTCTTTCCAAGTCTGCTTATTTTTTTCTGATCATCAGAAAAGTTAAAATAAATGGTTTGTGACATTACAGTAGTACAAATATTATGGGAAATCTAAAAATGGTGATATATTTTAAATCAGTGAAATAAAGTGTAAGTACATATTTATATTCTACTAAATAGACTTTATTCCTCTCTATTTTCTTTCTGTCACTTATCTTGGATTTGGATTTATTATTCTAACTTATACAATTCTCTTTTGTTATGGCACTTCTTTTCCTAATTTAAGGATACGCCGCAGTATTCAGGGTTCTCTTGATCTCTTATTCTGTGAGAACTGGTTTTGGCACCATGGCAAGAATGGTAAGAGTTCTTCCAAAGACTATGTTTTCCAAGACATGAATCACAGAGAGAAGGAACAAAAACTATTTTTGCTTTATGTAGCCAAGTACAGAATCAACATCTCAAGCCTTAAGTGTCGATAACCTATGAGTAATTTAAAGAGCATGATGTCCTGGTTTAGGAACTTTTAATTTTTTTTTTAAATGTCTGTCTTACCCCCATAAATCCTCTCTCCCAGAAAGGCAATGAAATATCAAGTCCTTGCCTTTAACTGAGAAAACTGTGGAAAACACTTTATTCTTATCCAAGCTGCTTCCATTCTGTGACAAGGTTATTGCCAATTTACATTTTGGCCAAACTTCATGACACTATTCACTCTCAAAAATGTGAATTTGGGATCAAACCTTACAATTCCAAATAGAAATTCTTTAGATCTGACCTGAAGGCAAGAATCAGGAAGACAAGCTCTCTCTAACCACAATAAAATCTCTTGTTGCACATAATAAGATAGTACAATTTTAATACTGATACTCTGAAAATTATAACTGCAAAAGCCTTTGTAGTATGCAGTGTAACTATGGCATCTTCGAGCAGTCTGGGTCTACTCTAATTGAGGTCAATAGGGACCATCTTAAACTGGAGAGGATTATGTCAATAGACAGATTTGACTCAGTATTGCCCTCAGAAACCCAGTTTGAGAAGAAAAAGCTTTGAAGTTGAGCTTTCTCAGTTTTTTCTGCTTGAAAATCTCCTTTCTATACAGCACTCATAAAGTACTGGAATTGTTACAGCCCCAAAGCCTGCCTGTGAACTTTGGGAGCCAAAAATCCATGGCCTGCCAAACTATCAATAAGTTCAAAATAAATAATTCCATCATTTAACTTTTAATAAGTTAATTTGCATGGAAAGGGAGGCATTTGCAAAGCAGCTTTTATTGTGTTACATGCTGTTATATAGTAGCATTTGGAAATACTGCTTCTTGTATTTTGCTATTTTGTGACACAGGAATGAAAAGCAGAAGCCAGTGGTTGCGGTTTTAGCCAAAAGACTGTGTAAAAATGTACTTTCTTTGAAGACATTTGCTATGACTGATGAAATACTCTGTGCTAATGGAATAAATATAATAACAAATTCAAGACCAAAATGGAAACTTTGCAACACTACTTATGGAATTATATACAGCTGAAAAGGTGTATTGTTCTTCCCTATGAGAAACTGCAAATTTTCAAATACTAAAATAATTCTTTAGAACAAAATATTACAACTAAAAATGTTCCAGATACAAAATAAAATAATTAGGAAACAGTCCCATAGTCCCTTACAAAAAATATTCTGCAAACTTTTTGTTCTTGTTAAAGCACTGCAAAATAAATGAACTTATGGAATCCCTACAGCATGTCACGGGAAACAGTCTAAATTGAAAACTGGGTCTTTAGGGACAAGCACATGGGACATAAGGCACTCAAATTAATTCATGTGAGATATTTGGTGGTATTTCCCTTAAGATAAGTCTCTTTGACTGGTGAGGGTGGGAGAAGGAAAAAAAGAAGCACCAGAGAATAATTCTGTATCTCTTTTATCCCAAGAAGTCAAAAAATTTCAAATGAGAAACAGTAATTTTAAAAAACTACTTAGTTCATGTGATAAAATTTCTACTGCAAACATTCTAGATCAATAATGCTCAACCAGTTCTGAATACATTTGCTTTCTATTTACTACTTGATATTTACGTCATTGAAGTAATTTGTGACATTAAACTGTAATTTTATAACACATTAAAATCACATATGTTAAGCAGTTGGTTTTATAGACATGACAGATGCACGAAGACAGACATGAAGAGGCAAAACTGAAAAAATAATTTCATTCACAAAGAACAAAGTATTTTAAGGTTACTTTTCTAGTCAAAGTGATAACCAGCTCTCCTAATGACAAGCTTAGTTTTTACCTCTGGCAACAAGGCAGTTGGAATAGATCTTTTATCCACAGCCATGCAACCAAGTAATCTAGCCAAAAGTATATTCAATGTCTCAGACATTACAGAAATAAAATTAGTTGAAAAACAAAACAAGCTTGAGCTTTATTTTTCTATGAAAGAAGTCAAGTACTGCCTCCAGGCTCACATCTGCCAAGTTCTCAAGACACGCATGAAGAGGACCAGGTGCATAGACCAAAAAAGTAGAAATTCCATTTCCACTATCCCATCAAGAACGAGTCCTCTCCTAGCAGACAACTAGAAGTTGCCCAGAAGTAATTCCAGCAGTACCCCTTCATCTGCACTTTGAAGTATGTTAGGATTTCTGTATTCGGTTTGTATCTGTATGGTTTAAAAGATATGATTTACAACAAGTCATTATTACCTTATGACTTAGAATTTTTTCCCCTGTTTAAGACCACTGTATTAAAAGAAAACTGACATTGGCTGTAGTCTTCAAAAAATTATCCCAATACAAACAGAACTGGGAAATTGCTCTCATCTGATATAAAGCTGAATTCTGTGTTAAGTCTTTTAGAGCTTGTGTGACAAATAAAATCGAGTAAACCAGCAAATATGCAGGATCTGCTAAAAAAGACCAAAAAAACCAGAAAAAAGTAGGCTTTTATACAATACATTGACATATTATCTAGTTACATTGTTCACCAATTTGATATAAACAAATTGGTAGAGATAGATAGGCAAACTGAGTTTCCTTTAGGTTTAGAAATTCAGTAAATTCTTCAATATCAGTGCTGAACTAAGGGTACTGAATCCCTGGGCTTCCTTCCCTCAGAGCAGGGAGCAGGACCAGCAGCTCAGCTTCCCACTGTGCACCTCGGCTTTTTGACAAGACCTGCCGGTGGGATGAGGAGGACAGCTTTTATTTATTTATTTTTTCCTTTTAATTTCAGCCTTTCTTCACCTCCTGACTACAACTGCCAGCAAAGGTGACAAATTACAGAACTGGATCGCTCGCCTAGCTAGAAGCCACACTAGACCACCCACAGCCCTGCTTGAGCCAATGCAGCAGCCGTCCATGTCAGAAGGCTGGATCACACCTAGGATGGGAAAGGAGAAGGTGCCAGCCAGCAAATTCATGGAAACAACATGATGTCACTGAGGCACAACTGCAGGGAACTACACTTAGTAATACTTAACTACACCTCGGGGAAGAGTGATCAGTGTCCAAGTGACATTTTATTGTACAGTTTTTGATTTGGTTTTAATGGGACTCCTCCCTCCTTTGGCTTTTTTTTATTCCCACATACACACTTGAAGACCTGCAGCTATAACTAAGTAGACAATCGCAGCCACGCCCAGAACACCAGTGAAACACCTTGGAATGTCAAGGTCTTACACATGTGGAGGAGGGCTAGATTCCCCCCAGACATATATATCCATACCTTCCTCCCATACGTTCTATATCCAGACTTTTTCAAACCTAATCAGCATCTGCTGTAGGGACAAATCTTCTATCCATGCTCTGTCTTTACCTAGCATACAAAGTTAAAATCAGAATGCGCTGTAAAATGAGGTAGTGATCAATCTCTAAGAGCGTGGCCAACAAGTACAACCCTTAAATTCAAAACTACTTCAGACTATCATCTAGCAGAACTACAAGAGCTCTTAACTGTTTATTTTGGTGAAAATGTTAATAAAAAACTACCAGCTTTTTTTTTAAGCCCTTTCAGACTTGTTAGAGGAAGATTTTAGAAGTTTTAATTATGAAGTCCAGTTGCACAAAGTAAGAGAGAAAATGTTTCAAGGAGAGACCCAAAGTGCAGCATCACACTCCAAACCACTGATTCTCCTTGTCCTTCGAGAATGTGGGACAAACACATCAGTTCTTAGATCAAGACATAAAACTCTAGATCTCCTATACTGCTGGTTTAGTGCCAAATTCACAGTATATGAGGTCCTGAAAACAGTTTGCAGGATATTTTAGTATTACTTTGTATCCAGATACTTTATCTTAAGACTATCAGCTTTTCCAGTTATTGCTAATACATGAGCGACAATCTCCAGAAACAACCATTTACTCCCTGGTGTTTTGGCAAAAAAACTTGTTCTGAGTGTACCACATTTATTGTGCCCATAGACAGAAAGGCATTTTCCTAATGATTCTTATTAGAACTTCAGGTTCAGGCGCTGACTCTCCAGTTTTGTCTATACCCAGCCAAAAATAAAAGGTCAAATCAAAAGTCATACCTAAGAAAATCCAGAGTCACTGGCTACAATTTGACTTCAACAAAAGTGTATGCCATGAGACACTATTGATATCCAGAAATTCGTACACTTCTGAGTATGAATACTTTGGAGAAATAAAATATCAGCAAAAAAAATCTAGAGAATAAAGCAAAAGTCTTATCCTATTAAAAATATAAATGAAAACTGAAAGGAGATGAGTTGACCTTAATAGCTTTCAAACTTCTTGACATATTTCTACACACAGATACGAGTAAATGCTGAGCATCTATGACAAAAGCATCCATGCATAACTAAATAATTTATGGTTCTGAGAATGACACTAATGTGACTTTCATATAAAATAAGCATTTAGACTGCTCCTGATAAAAATAAAAGCAAAGCAAAACATCTCCACAATCCACTCCCTGAAAAAAACCCAAACAAAAAAAAGCCCATCCAAATCACTCAATAAAACAATTCAAACAAATAAAAATCAGTATATCTAGTAATAATATAGTAAAAATCTTCATTTTGGGATGTGCAATAATTGAATTCTGGGAAAAACAAAGAAAGGAAAAGGCCACTCATGTAAATAAAGTAGCTATTAACAAGTAAATAACTTTTTACTTGATACATTTTAGTAAAATTTGTGATAAAAGTTTAATCATTTGTATCATTCATTTTATAGTTTCAGAAGTTTGTTCCACCAATTCTGTGTAAATGTTGTCCTACAGTGAGTCATCAAAAATTGTTCTCATATGTTGGCATATTTCTTAGAGAAAAATTAGAATAGATTTAAAATACTGATGCAATTAAAATACATTTAAAGTCTTAAGCATTGCTCCAAAGGAAGGTTATCTTCTAAGTGGAAATTCGGAATTAAATCCAGCAAATACTTGAGCAATGAGGTCATTAAACTACTAAAGACAGCTGTTCAAATGCTTTAGGCAAAGCGAGACAGTAACACACTGAAATGATGTGATCCTGAAATACTTTACTGTGTGAACAACGCTACACTTCAGGCTGATTAAAAAAAAAAAAAAAAGGAAAATAAAATTTAACTACAATATTAAACACAGAATGGCTCTATTGTTATAGGTTGTTATAACACATTTGCAAAGTTTTGAAAAATCTTCAAAATATTATAAACCAATCAAAACTGAAATGCAAATAGCAAATCACTAAATAGCACACAAAGAAAGTCTCCCTTAGACAACTGTTTCAGGTGAACTTTGTGATGACATTATCTCTGGCTTATTGAAGAGAATGCTTGCAAGCCTGATATTCAAGCTGTCAGAAGATAGTTTCCTACACTAGCAAAAAATGTTCAAGTACAATGAAAAAGGTAGCAGAACTCTATTCCCATCAATACACAAGTATTTAACTAAAATAAAGCTGTTCTCTAGTTCATGTAGCTATAACACAATTAATTATATCAGAAAATGAATAAAAGCAGCTCAGTCTTCCTTGCCATGCAACACAGTCTCCATTGGTCTTACTATGAAAGACAAGTGACAAGAGCTTGCAATAACAGAGTTAATTTCCTTTAAACATTCTTTTTTTGAATATGATTCAAAATACGCGTTATCACCAGAGGTATGTTTTTTGTATACATTGAGTGGCACAGAAGGGCTCAGGAGAGAAATTCACTCTCCGGTAACATGGGCAAAAACAATTTCTACAGTAAGATTACCAAAAGGATAATGAAGTGAAAATTGTTGTCCTTAAACTGTTAAGTTAGATTTCACAATTTTTTACTGTTAAAGTCAACAAAAAGTACTGGAATGCACTTTATGATGTATCTGATTTTAGAAACTCTGAACATCATCGATTACAACTAAAGTCAGGGAAGTCTGGGATTGTACAAAACAAGAAAACAACAATTCCTGCAAATGCCTTTGCAAGTACTCAATAAGTACTCATCAATTAAAGAGCAGTTAATCTGAGTTTGCAGAGCAAGTGTGTGCATGAACATCACAGGCATAGATCATCTGGCTAAGGCACCTTAATTATAAAACAATCCCACTTCATTCATATTTAACTTTCATCTCCAAAATAACTACATATTTTATAAAAGACAGCTTAATACTTATAGATCAGTAATGTTAAGAAATCAAGCATGATCAATAGCATAGAAATCTCTGTATTGTCTGAACATGTATGTCAAGTCTCAACAGAAATATCTCTTGTTCTGAAAAGCAGCTATAGAAATACACAAGTCATTTCAGGTCATGATCCACACTTTTGTGCAATTAGTTCCAACTTAATTAGTAGAAATACAAAAGAAAATAGATTATACATTTTATCCTCTTGTGAATAACATGCAAGAAAATACTAACTTTTCAACCTATATTTTCATGAAAACACTAAAGACTGACATTAAATCATTAAGCTATTGGGTAAATAGATATATGGATATAATGGATATAAATGTCACCTTTTTTTATTCTGCAGGTTTAAAAAATACTCAGAAATATATAACTACAAAACATTGTTGACATTTTTCTGGCCTAAAATAGAAATCAAGAGGTCATTCCTTTCTCCCTAAGTAGACAACAACCCATGTATTGATGTTGTGTTGAAAATGTTATAATTTTCTGTTTATGTCAGCTTAGAAAAACTTAATATGAAAGCAAACACTAACCCTACACCACCTCACCCTACGTACACACCCTTTACTACCTTTAGTGTCTTGTAAAAGTAAGGTTACTTTTTCTGGGAGCTGTGTTTAAGAGGGCCAGAAAAACCTAAGTTTGCTGCCTTATTACAAAATCTATAGCAATTTCTTAAGACAAACTCAAAGCCATTACATCATTCTTAATTCGGGGGGCTAAACTTCAGAAACTAAATATAATTCCCTGACTTTTATTGTACAAGGATTATGCTGAAGTCCCATGAAATCTTTCAAACAAGAGAGCAGATAAAAAGGGATACATATTTATTTTTAAAACTTCATAATTTACAGAATTTACTCAGCAGTTTATCTTTTGCAGATTTCTCTCAGCATATAGAGAAATAGTACAGAAATTATATCAACTTTCACCTTAGTATGAAATATTATGAAATAACCTTGAAAATTACTCATTACAAGAAGGCTGAGACTAGTTCCATTAAGGGTTTCAGTTTCTGTAAGCTTTAATGTATTTCTCAGCCAGCACATTCCAGAGTAATGCTGGTCATAACTATTTTTTCAAGCACTGCAGTCACAGAATGCTTTGACACTACTCGTGGCAATGTACGTGACTAAATCCATACCAGACACCTGGGCAAAAGTGTTCTGATTTCCACACTCCCCTCAACACACTACTGTACAACTGTTTTGTGCATCTTGAAATAAAATTGTCTCTGAAGCCCCACTGATGAATTTTCCAGCTAGCTCCCTTGCCTGCTGAACTATAAAAGGTCACTAAATCACAAAATTAAAGATGAGAAGTCGAAAGAAGAGTCAGTAGACATAGCCACTGCCTCTAGGCCTCCCTTCTGACCGTGCATTACCTTCAGCACTCCTGCTGACTTTTTGCCAGCTTCTCAATAGGTCTACCTGTCAAACAAATGCCTCCTGGAAAAAATAGGGTGCTAGGCAGTCATTTTTCTTTAAATTTATTACTGCTGAATACATTAGTTCTGATACATAAAAGGCTGTGCGCAGTACTGTTTCTACAACTTGAGAGTATATTATGCTGAGCAAATGTGGGGTTTTTTAAGAAAGCAAAAACTTCTCAATACAAAGGCAGTTGTAATATCCTTTCAAACCCTAAATGGTAAGCTGCTTCATCCTACTCCTCTTCTCCTCTGCAAGTAAATGCATTTCTGCTTACATCTTCCACAATGACTATATCTACTGCCTTCATCCACCACATCAGCACAGTACAGCATGATTTTTAATGAGAATACTTTAAAAACAACAGCAATAAACCCCAAAGAAGAAATAAAGAGTCCCAAAATATCCATCCAATGGAGTTTAGGGAAAGTATCACCGCTAGTTTATCATCTGACAATGTTTTTATGCCAACTGAAAAATACATATTTTTTCATTACAGAGATGGAATGACATTAAGCAATCTTGCCAAAGCAAAAAAGATAATCCCACATCATAACATATAATTAAAACCACATGGTTCCCATAGGAACAGATCAAGAAAACAAATAGCTTAGTGATGGACACAGCAGAAGAGCACAAACAGAACTGGGTAACTCAAAGCTCAAGAAATGCTATCTTGGTTGTAAGAATAAGGTTTCCAGAACTTCTAAGTGTGTGAAGATATTCTAACAGCTTGATTGAGAGAAAAAATAACCTATGAGGTTAATAGTTTTTTATTTTATAATTAATTAAAATTCATTATATGTGTAATTGTAAAAAAAATAAAGTTATAGTAAAACACATTTCCTAGAGAATTCACTTTACATGTTTGTTTGAGGGGATTTTTTCCCCTCGTTGATTCTTTTACTTTCAGGCTGCTATGCCAAAGGCATTCACTCAGGAAAATTGAATCACACAATAGTGCTCTGTATAGCATCTATTTTTCTATACAGGTGTTATCTGTTCAGCATGTGTCTGATCAACTGGGTACCCACTCTTACAGGCACAAAATACAGTACTTTCAGATATTCAGATACATTCTGAAAGCATCATAACATCCAATACAGATTCATCTTAACTAAGTATAGTTGATATTTGTAGAGTGTCACAGCTTGCTGAAATCCCAAGCAAATATTCCAAATTTTTTCTCTCTGAAAATGATTTGGAGGAAGACGAGGTTTGAGACCACTGAATTGAGAGAGGAGTTATTGGACAAGTCCAGGACAACTTGGTTGTTATTTATATTTCAATTTTATAATCAAGTGAGCCTCTCAACATTATTAAATTATTCTCTTTAAGATTTCTTTTTAGTTTAAATAAACTAAAATGTGCCTGAAAGTTTGAAGAAAGTGGGAGTATGTTTTGAATATTCTATTTATTACTTTATCTGTATATATAAAATACCAGTAAAAGGCTGAAAAATGCAAGTGAGTATGCAGTTCATAAGTTTTGGAGATTCTTTCCTGATTACATACCTTTGCCTGAGAGAAGGGGAGCAATATCTTTGTGAAATGAGTTATCCACCTACGTAGTTCTGCTAAGGCCAAACAGTACAGCAAGCTCTACTCAGGAAATGTGAGCATTAGTATGCTTTTCAGACATTCAAGCCCTGCTGGATTTGTGAACTTACCCTTATTAGCTGGTTAGAAGTCAGCACAGGGTGGGAAATGGATGTCCTGCTCCTGCCTATTGATTTCCTTGGGAATATTCCTCCATTTGTGCCCTTTCTCCACGGTTCCATTTTGCAGTGTGTGTTTGAAAGGTTTCAGCCAACTCCTGACAAGAGGATATATTATTTTTCCATCTAGCTTGCTAAACTCCCCTCCCAACCTCTTTTCTGAGCTTCTCCCTCAAGTCAGACATTGCTACCACCAAATTTCAGCTCAGATCACCTGGCGGTAATGGAATTATTAACATTGAAAAATCTTTAGGATCTGTTGCCTGATATTTTATTGAAGAGACTAAAAATAATAGCTAGAAGCTTATTCAACTCATCCTTTTCCTTCTGCCATGTTTTTCAGATCACTTCTGCTGAGAGGATAGCAAAAGCTGCTTCTGACAACACCAGCCTCTCCAGGCCTAGCTGAGCTGAAGCTGCCAGACAGAACCAGCATGGATAAGCAAGAGCAGGGTCTGAAACTGGCAGTTTGATTTTTAAATGCTGCTATCTGCAGTACTTCTGGAAAGCTGAGCAGAAAGACAGAAAGTACAGCTCTTAGAACAAGCTGAGAAGAAAGATGGGGCAGGGCTAGAAGATTTATTCCACACTAATTTTTAATTCTTGTGGATTCACGCTCTAAAATTAAGAAACTTACCTATAAAACCAAGAGGAAGCACTCATACATACATTCTACAGCAACAACAACAAAAAATCATCATCATCCTGCAATACAGTCCTGGCAATCACCAAGGTTGTGTTCAGTTGCTTCCAAGTCTGAAAGTGAGTCCAAGTTAATCTCACCAACTTCGGATAAACTGACAAAACTGTGCTTTGGGTTTCAGACAGCCTCCAATTAATTTCAAATAACTTTAAATATTGCTATAAGGAATTATCTTTATCTTTCTCAAAACAGACATGAGCCATCCAAGAACCATAAATAGCATATGAGATGGGAAACAAAATTACTCAAAAACTGGGCCCAAGGCACCTAAAACTCATAGAAAACACAGAAGTAAATTTGCAGAACTGACTGCATAGCCAAATACCTTGGAGTCCTGTTAGCAGAGAATTTCAACATCTGTTTTCATCAAGGGTATTAAACATGTCCCTAAATACTCAGAAAAACACTAGGCAATAGAACCAACACAGACTAAGGTAAACAGACTAGATCCACAATACAAGGATTAATTCCTCCTGAGTAAGTGCTCCCCAAACAAACAATCAAAAAGAAGGAAAAAAATAAAAAAGGCAAAAAGCTCAAACTATCACAATTCTCAGTCCTTCTTATTCATATTCAGGCCCAGTATGATTTAGGGAAAACTTAATTATTTCAACCAGCTAAAACTATTTTCATCCCAGTAATTTTTAATAGAAGAACTAGGTTTAGAATTAAAGGAGAATTATCATTTACATCACTAAGATATGAAGTAGTGTTGCTGTTGTTTTTTACCAATCTGTCCCAGTGACGAAAGGTACTTATCTGAAGTGAATTCTCTCCCTGCATGAATCAGCACATGTATTAAAAGCACAAAAAAAATTTCTAAGTAACAGGTAAAAAAAATAAAATACTTGGAGGCAATTGGACAAAATGGACAAAACCATTCATCATTAACATGCAAATAAAGCATCCATTGAAATCAAGATTTAAATATAAATAAGGATTTTTTTCTTCAGCTTTGTGCATTATCTTTAAGTGCCCATGTTCCCAGTCTAGGCCCAAACGATTAAAATTTTGGTTTTTAGAACACTAAAATGTTTCACCATTCAAGAATGGGTTTTTTCCATTTTTGTGCCATTCAAAACTAATTGAATTCTATTTTACCAATACTGCCAGCAATTAGAAGCCACATTTTTTGGTGAATAAGTGTCTTAACAAAAAAGATGTCACCCAGCTCTGTACAGAATACTGGCTTCAAAGTGTGAACCCCCTCACCAAAGGGCACTTTGTACCCAGCCCTTCAGAGAGTCCCCTAGATCTGCTCCCAATTCAGGTTGCACAAGCTATCCAGGGCCTAATTTAATTTCTTCTCACTTCTGGTAAACTTCACACAAAATGAACCAAAAGCAGGTCATTTGTTACACCTGTTAAGAGAGAGGCTTGGCCCAATCTCTTTCATACACTCTGAAGAAAGAAGTTTTAGAAATGCATTATATAATTAATGTTTTATGTTACCAGAATAAAGATACTATCACTCAAGGATGTAAAAATAGGCATTAAATGAACATCGCTTTCACAAATCTAGCTGAGATAGACATTCATAGCAATCAACTGAGAGGTCAAAGATGACTAGATTAAGTATATATGGATTTCTCTCATTTTCTTTAAATTTGCCACAAAGGTTTACTTTAGAGTATTCCTGTTTAACTAAACTTCACAATAAACTGACTTCATTCATCTATGAGATTTATGCATTTTTTCATGCAGAAATGACCTAGTGTTACTATTGTGTATTTAGTGATAAGAAGGTCTCATTCCAGCAATAAAGCCATGTGGAACACATTACTCAAAGGCCTATTAAATATAAAACATTCAGCATTTATTTACCACATCGAGGGAACAGAGTCCTTAAAAGGTTATTTAGACTATAACATGGAGACTAAAATATACCCAGCGTCCCACTGATTTGACAGCCTGCCATAACTGTCTCATATAGTCTTAATTAGAACACAATACACACACACATACTGTCTTCTGGGAAAACATCCCCAATTACAAAGAGCCACAAGAAGAACAGCACTGTTTTTGACAGCTGGAATGCGCACATTGTCATAATCCTGCTGGATACCTACTGCAAGTGAAAGGTATGCATCTTCCTGAACCTACAAAAGGTGATGTCAGATTGAATAAAGTCAGTGTTGTAGGCTCATCCACCTGCGTGACACATTGATGACTCCAGCTTTTGCTGAGGGGGAGGAAGATTGCTTGCTGTTTTTCTTTACCAACATAACTCATACATCTATTCAAATCAGAAACAGCATTTGGGGGAAGAAAATGCTTTTCAAGTCTTCATCTCCATTGCAAATATAACAGCTCCACCTTGAGGCAGGACCCAGTGAATGTTAGTAGAAGATGCAGCCAAGTTGAAGATGTCTATCAGCATACAGTCAGCCACAACTACCTAAAACATGGATTGACATCTCCCAGTGTCCCTTTCTGCTTATCAACTTAGCATAGAAGCTTGCATGATGCATGCGTTTGGACAAATTTACTGAAGAGAAATTAAATATATATCAAATAAACATCAATTTGACAGAGCAGCTTCCAAGGATGATACAAGTCAAACATAACAAGGCCTGACAGAAATAGTCCTTCAGGAGCAGGAATTATCCAAGCTTCTCTCTGAGTAGTGCACACAAACAAATTTCAGACAATTAATTTTTTCATTATCATATTCTTCCTAAATGAAGAGAAAAAGATTAATACATTTCAATGTTTCATTTAAATCACTATTCAAATATTCTGAGATAACAATTTTAATAACTGCTAAGCATTGCAAGTCAGTAATCTGCTCTTCAAGTATTAATGACATTATTTATAGTTAAATGGGTTACTTTAAAAATTTAAGTGCTTAATATCAACTTGCATGTTCTTCAGACTACTTCAGGAGTTTTATTTTTAACTGACGGTGTAAAAGTATTTAGAATTTTTTTAATAAATCCAAATTATGTCAGTTAGATTGGCAAGTCCAGACAGACATAAAACCTGTGTCGCATTTAAATGGATGTTGATTAGGGTACTGAGACAGTTTGGGTTATGGCATGTATTACATATTTGCTTGAAGATAATCAGTAAGTGGAAACAGGATTTGCAGCAGGAAATCAGAGTAAGCTGTATGTGTAGAACAAAATTATACCAGAATAATGGAAAAAAAAAATCATCAGTTGAGTTCACTGCTCTAAAGAGGGCAAGCAAGCAGTCAACTTGAGGAAAGGCTGGAATAAGCCATTGTTGCTGGTTAGAGCTGGGATAGAGTGAGTTCTCTTCACAGTAGCTAGTATGGGGCTGTGTTTTGGAAACACTGTGGGCAATACAGGGATGTTCCAGTTATTGCTGAGCAGTGCTTACACTCAGTCAAAGCCTTTTCTTCTACTCACACTGCCACACCAGCAAGGAGGATGTGGGTGTGCAAGAGGTTGGGAGGTGACACATTTGGACAGCTGACCTCAACTGACCAAAGGGATGTTTCATACCATCCGATATCATGATCAGCATATGAGGCTGAGGAAAGAAGGATCAGGAGGACATTTGGAGTGAGGGCACCTGTTTTCTGAGGTAATCACCACACATAATGGAGCCACACTTTCCTGGAGATGGCTGAACACCTGCCTGCTCATGGGAAGTAGGAAAAAAATTCCTTGTGCTCTATGTGTGTACAGCTTTTGCTTTCCCTGTTAAAGTGTCTTTATCTCAACCCAAGAGTTTTCTTACTTTTACCCTTGTAGTTCTCCTCCCCTCATGGCAGTGGTGGGGAGAGAGGAGAAGGGGAAGTGGCTATGTGGTGCTCTGTTGTTGGCCAGAGTTAAATCACAAGATCATTCTGGAAAATAAAAATCAGAAAGAAAAATTACTGGGGATTGACAGAAGCACAATTTTGAAAACATGCTGAGAAAGTTATTTTGCAGGTAAGAAAAGAGGCTGAAATTTTGTCCTATTTAGGTGAACGGGAATTCTGCCATTAAGACTTAAGAAAACAATCCCATCCTTGGGATATGGGTATGGCTCATTCCCTTTCTTTCTCTCAGGTGTATAGAAACTCATCATGACCTTAACAGCATTGACAAGGCTGTAAGTATTGTAAAACAATTGACCTAATTTATAAATTAATTAAATCCATTAACCATTGATGACAATGAGGAGCTTCTTTAAAAAAGCAATTTTTGCTTGTTCCAAGATGACAGGAATGTTAGAGACTTTACACTTGGATAAAGAGGAGATAGTTTCTTAATTTTTCTTTCTTAAGTGAAGAGTAATATAAAAAACATATTTCAAATTTATTAAACACTTCTAGCCCAGACTATGACTTCACAAAAAATACAGGGCAAGCCTGTTACTTTCTTTGCCAAATTGCTTTATTTCTAACTGTATTAAGGGCAACACAGCGTTATCTTGATGTGAGAATGCCGTACAAAAATAAGCATTAGTTTGATTTTAAAATTCAGTCGGCATCTATAATTTGCAATGCAATCTCTTTTATGGCTTATTAAAATAAGTGTTATTGAAACATAATTTTAATTCTATACAGCTGAACAGACTCATATATATTTATGACTGCAACAGATGTTTCTATGGGCTCATTTAGATCACTTCTCCTTGCATTCCCCTCAGCTGATGAGGTGCCCTTCTATGTTACAAGGAATTCCTTTTACATCACATTGGTACAGCTGGTTAAAAACACCATCTGCACTCATAAATGCCTGGATTGTATTTAGCCACAACACAGAGAACTTGAGAATGCCTACTGAATGCTGGAAATGAAGTTTTACATTATACTGGATGGCATTTGCACACATTCAAACGTTAAGACCCTAAATACTGTTTATGTTGTCAAAATAACTCAAAGTAGGATTTTATCAGCATTTGTTCTGTGGTGGCCATTTGGACCAACACAAGATCAAACTGTGATTTAACCTTTTTTTTCCTAATTAGTGCTTTTTTTTTAAAGTGTACATCATAAGCAATAGGAAAAACTTTACACATTTCAAACCCATTCTTTGAAACCATTCTTTTCAAAACCAGTTACATTGATAAGAGTAACCATTTATAAGAGTCAGTATTTGACACACAGTCCATAATATTATTTACTGCCAAAGTGCAGTGAAGCCCAAACACACACACTGGGCTCCCACTGCCTGGTAAACAGCATTCACAGCTTATTTCTAGAAATAGGTTTTAGGAGCTCAGATCTTCACAGGGCTCACTTCAATCTGCTATTAAACATGTAACTACCTCAGCATAGCCACTTATCCAAAACAAACTAGAATCTATTTTAACCTGCCTCTTCACCCACAGGACTCACTTCTGTTAACTGCTTTAGTTCCTCTAACTAAATCAGAGCAAATGATATGCTTCTACTCCTTGACTGCATGAGTCCAAGCATTTGTTTTCTCACAGCTTTTTCCCCCAGCTAAAGCTAACTTACCTTGGAAGAATTATAGACAGGAAAATTACTTCTGTATCATTTCAATATGGAAAAAAAAGTGTTTATATAAGTAGTTGCACTGAAATACTATAGAAAATTTAAAAGATGTTCAGACATATTTTTAACTGATTTGATATTGATTTGATATTGATCAAGAGTCAGAAGTTCAATCTGCAGCCTGAAAACTTTTTCACTCATATTTTAAGGAAGAAACAACTCACCTAAGAAATCTGCAAAGAGATAGTTTAAGCAGTTGCTCTATAGTGACCTCCACCCTATCCTTTTGGATATCAAAAATCAGCCACAGATAAAGTGAGATGCTGAGAAGTTTGCTGCAGAACACATGGTTTTCTAACAATTTGTAAAGATCACTCATGTCACAAGATATTGCCATGTTTCCAAACACTACTATGTTGCTAATCTTTTTGTAAATATTACATCTGTTCTGGAGCTTCTGCATACTCAAAAAGTACCAAACTTTTAACATAATAATTAAGACAAAAATTAAATTCACTGTTTCTTCTATTCAAATGTAACACTGGATCCTTTCAAAGCTATTTTCTGGACTCTCAGGTCTCTGTTTCATAGGTTTAATTCACCAGCATTGTTAAAATTCCCAGCAAGTGCCAACCTTTACTTCTATAAACCAAGAAGAATTTTGAAAAAACAACATGATGATTTGATGATTCACCTCTGCAACAATAGTCACTTGGAAGAAAATACATGCCTGGTACTTACAGTTTCTAGAAGCCCTATTACATCTATGGGAGAAAATAATATAACTAACTCAGAGAAATGCAGCTTTAGGAGGACTGAAGTACCCTCAGTTTTGTTTGTTGTTTTATGTGTGGTTGGGTTGATTTTGTTTTTAACATTTAACTGCACTGAAGCTGCAAATTTCAAGGGTATTGTTGAAGAAAGGTCAGTTTTGCCCTACTGAAATAAATAGGAGTACGAGTTTGTCAGCTTAAAAGGACATTATTTTCCAACCTGTTCCACTATTGAGAGACTTTATAAGTCAAAAACATGATATGTGGAACCAGAGGGGATAAATATATCTCAATAAGGCATTTTCTTTCTATTGTTTAGAAATAATTAGCAGCTCTATTAACATTCTTTTAGTTCCCCTTTGTTTAACAGCAGACTTCAATTTGGAAATCTTTATAGGAAGAGAGAAAAATTTTATTGATTAAATATTAAAAAATAATTTTAACGAAAGCTTCTCCTGAAGTCTTACAGAGGCTTATTTGTTACAAACTGCTGCACTTCAGATAACTTACAAGTCAATCCAGAATCTTAGAGCTGGGCTTTGGTCACTCCTGTCCTTCACTTGAGCTACAGGATTTAGTGCCAAGCCATGGAGGGAGAAGAAAACAACGACCACATCTGTTTGAAGTTGCATGCCTCAGTAAAAATGTGTCCTCACACTGGGAATTACAGTAGTTCTGTTAATTCTGAGTCTGATCTACTTAAATATCTACTATTCATGAATAAGTAACTTACAAGGCTATCAAAACAAAGCAGAGCTAACATTAACATTTACAGTGGTGTCAAGATGTTGAGTCTACCTGTCAGATGGTAGTCTTGGCTAAGATGGATGCCTAAAACAAATCTACTTGTTCTCCAACCCTTTTAAGGGAGGCAAAACAAATGACTTCTGAGCAGAGAACTGTCTATCCCACACAATGACACACCCTCCCTTTTATTCCAGTAACTGAAAGAAAACAGACTAAACTTCTGTTATAAAGCAGTTTCACTGTCAGCTTTCAAAGACTCCTCTCCAGAGTCCAATAAGACCAATTCTGGTTTTCAAAAAGCAAGTTCTCAAAGATAAAACCTATAGAAATTAAATAAATACAAGATTTCCATCAAATCTCTCAGAATGTCATGATTGTCACTACCCAGAATAATCCCACTGAGAGTATGTATTTAATTCTTAAAGAATTAAAGAACAGCTTTGACCATGTCTTGTCCTGATGGCTTTATTTAGCTGATTACATATCTACTTCCAGCTTGTTCATAATGTTATTTATTATTTGGAGACATTGGTATTATTCATAACAGCAACAGAATTGTGAAGAGAGATATATTTTTCTTTAAGAAATGCTATTTCACATAAAGTGCTAAATTTAGAGATTACTGGAGGACATTGCTCAGTTTTGAGGTATTTAACAGCTGAAATTCAGGCCACATACAAATTACATGTTCAGGGGCTTGGATGGCCAATTTTATACACAAGTGAAACCTCCAAAACATATTTTGTCTGTCTCAAATTTAAGATTTTCTTCCCATTCTGATTACGTGTACGTAATGAGCTAATAAACTGAGTTATAAACAAAGTTACAGATTCTTTCTGGACCTGCCAACTGACTGAATAAAACTATAAGTCTTATACAGTAAACCCAAAACTGAATTATGACACACTGAAGACTTATGTTCTAATCACTGAAAATAATTATTATGTCACATTTCATGAGAACTTTGCCATCTATTCTCAAAGTCCATAAAATCTGAACACTTCTTTTTTGGGTGCATTTCCTTTTAAATTCAGGAGAATGCTGCAGCAGAATTAGGATAAGAGACCAGTCTTATTTCCGAACATCTTAATGATTTCACTAAAGAAAAGCACAATAAAAACAAACCAGAAATTGCACTTGAAAATTTGTCTCATCTACTCCAGACTTAAATATGGTGTTAATTAGTTAAATTTCTGAAGGCTTTTGAAATAGAAAACAAGGATTTTAAAAAAATAAATTAAAAAAAAGTTCTTCAGAAAAGAACTATCATAATATAAAAATATCTTGGTCAAATATTCTGAATTTAAAACAGTATTAAAATATTAATGCTAAAAACACAGCACTAAAGGAAGAATAATCATTTAATAATATTGAATAATATTTTAATACTCATCATGTACCTTGGGATTTTAGTCAAAGCTTCTGTGAGAGAAAAACAAGCCTGGAAAAGAATGTGTATATCCTTCGTGAATTACTGGAGCCCCAGCAAATTACTGTGGATATCCAGGCAACCACTCACCTGCTGCTATCAAAAGAGAAAAGAACAGTTACCTTGGCAACTGCTGTATCTCATATTACACTCTGTTATTTCCAACACAAAAACATGGTCTTAGGAGAGAGTTGCAGAGACCATGTGGGTTTTACATTTTCGCTGGCAATGTCCTCAAGGACACCAAAATAAACTTATAAAGCTATCCCAATTCTCAATTAGAAAAGAAACGCATTTCCATTATATGAAATGCAATGACTACTGGGTGTAGTCTACATCTTAGTTAATATATGGACCATAAAAGTTGTAGGGAGGATTTTATTTTGTTTCCCTTTAATTTACAAAAGGGAGAAACTATTCATCAGATTCCTCAGGAGATTCATGTTATAACACATGTTTTTAGAAAATACTATAGGCATGTACTATGTATTTTACAGCTCCAGCTCCCTTAGAATTGTACAGATTCATGTGAAATGCACTCTAGGACCCTAACTGTGGCATCTCTTAGTGACTGCAGTACCCATGCAAATCAGATATGAGCTGGAACTGCTGAGATTCTAAAGAGTATAACAAAACATCTTTGCTTAAAGAGTATAACAAAGCATCTTTGTTTTATTACTAAATTGTGCATGACTTCTTCCAAAGCAGAACAACAGAGTTTATATACAATCTGACATAAAATAAGAAACCAAGAGGTTCATTTTTTTAATGGTTTTAAAAGGTCACAGTTATTATGAAAAAAAGAAGAACAATTTAACATTTTTGGTTCAAGAAGCCTCTATGTTTCTGTGTATACTATATCTTGCATTACAAGACTGGCATCCAAAACATAATTAAACTTTCCATTCAAGACACAGACAGAATTTTTAAGGAGCAATTTCAATAAGCAGTTCCTAAAACTTATGGGGAACTGTGTCTGCTTCTATTTCCCCACAAACAAACGTACACCAACATTTTTTCAAAATAAAAAGAGGGAAACAAATATTTTAAGGCAAGTACAGGGTATTTAAAGCAAAGTTATTAGGGCAATGAAGATGTGATATATCAAGAATTATACTACAGGATACTAAATCATCTAGTTAAGCTCTAGAGTAACAATTCTTCCACTGAATCAATTATTTGCTATTCATTGAAGACAAAGAATATAGCTTTTTTTACCTGGAACCTGTCAATATTTTCAACAAAGTTGTTATAAGATGAACTTGATTTCAAATACTCCATTTAAAGTTTGAGGACACACTTTGCACATGAAAGCCTTCCTGTAACTCTGGCTGTAGATCTATTCATTTGACAGGTTACACAGGTGCTATTCAAGTTCTTTCATCCTAATGTTCTCCTAGTTAATGAGAATCTCAGCTTGAATCTATTTAAATTCATCCTAAGGAAAAAAAGAAAAAAGCAAAACCCCTCAACTCCCACAACCCTTTCATCACCTGAATTTAGCAAAAACTCAGCCAGTGGCTGAATCTGCATGACTTTGTGTCATTTCTGATGTTTTCTTGCATGTATATATGTTTTAGATCTGGAGACCTTAATTACTGTTTTCCTTTTACACAGTATAGCATAAACCTCTAAGCATCCCCAAAATCACATTTATTCTGGCTTTTACCTTCCTAACTGACCACTGCACCTCCTTTTTATCTGATCACCACAGAGGACCTTAAAAGAAAGAGTCATAGGCAAACTTTTCCAAGAAACTGTTACAAGTCAGTACATCATCATCTTTTACGATCTTGCCTGGATGTCAGAAATTCTAGGGGTTTTTGGTTCCTACTGATTTGAAACAGGGATGCAGTTCTCACACATCTCACATTACAGACCTACTTTTTGGATATTTCTAAGTAAACCTTTCTTCCTTCCACATCTAGACATGTTCTACTTTATATAAATAGTATAGTTCAAAAAACTGTGCTTTCATGGAGAAAAAAAACCCTTATTTTATTATGTTTGCTATGGTTTATTAGTGTTTCTTTTCCAGTGTCCTTTTAGTCCATGGATAAGGTACCAAAGAAATTTCTGGTTCACACAATTCACTCAATAGGAACGTACTTTTCAATGTTATTACATACTGCTTTAGTTCTTGCCATTACACTGGCTTTACTCTTCTGTTCATAGTAGACAAGTCCCTGGAAACAGCAGCCACTCTCTGTTTTACAGCACTGCTACCCAGTAATCTGGTTAGAGACAGGCAAACTTCACCTGCCCAGGCGGTGAGACATGAAACAGAATCCAAGATTCTAGAACGTGTGAACAGAAATTCCTTTCAGTTTCTCTTTACAGTGGTATTGTTGTCCAACAGTCTTGTGTTTTGCTGTGGTTAGAGAGTTTAGTTCTCTCTTACTGTCCTGTCAATCCTTGCTGCAACCTTGGCGTGCTGGCAGCTACTGCAGGAGGCCACACCAACATAAGGTAAGGTCATCTTTTTGAGCAGTAATTCTTCATATGACAAACTAGAAGGATCAAGGAGGACCTTAGCTCTGCTTGCAACAGAAGAGCTACACTTGAGCACTGATAAGAAAATAATTTCATACTACTATTGCTACTTACTAGGAACATATTAATGTTTGTATTAGTACTTTTACTTAAAACTGGATATTATCAGTATTTCACTAATTTCTAGTTGTGTAATTCTCCTAATTCCATAACTGCACTTCTAGTGTGCAGACAGAATTTCAGAACAAGGGAACCAACTTAACAGAGGATTAAAAATTAGAAATGTGAGTTAACATCTGTGCATTTTATCTTGCTATAATTTTAGATCAAAGAGAACTATTTCCACACCACTTTTAGATTACTGATCTGACTTGTTTCATAAGGTTTTTCAAGTACACCACTTTTTCTTTATACTACATATATACATATACATCTTTGAAAAAACAGAGCTACTTCTTCCTTTTGAAAGGAAGACAAGACATTCACAACTAAAAACAAACAAACAAAAAAACCAAAAAAAACCCCAAGAAAACAATGAGTGTTTGTTAATCTCAACAGTGTTAAGTTAAAAATTTTAATTATTCAAAATATTGCAGTTGTCCAGCAGTTAGATTGGGATTTCCAAGACTAGACTGAAGAGAGGTAACACAGGAATCCTGCTTTTAACCGTAACTTCTCTCCCACAGTGCTTTTAACATCTAAAGCATGTACTCTATCTACATAAGCGTAGTTGTGCCTTCTTTGCAGGCAGGTTAAGCCCAGCACAGAGCAATGAAGCACCTGTCTCATCACTGCTCTGTCACTGGGCTGAGTCAAGAGAACCTGCATACCCTGTATTTCAGTCTGATACTTTATTAATCCAGACTTCATCTGACTGTATTATCAGATGCTCCATTTCACACAATCATTGATGACAGAGGATTAAAAATCAAATCTGAATTAATTATATACAAATGATATCAAAAATTCAATTTTAACCTGATGAGAGTAAGGAAATAGCTGACAACAGGAGCTGTCCAGTGTCATGTGTCTCAATCTCAGAAAATGCATGAAATAATCGGGAATCCACCCCTAAGTCTGCTGCTACATTAACTTAATTGATGAAGGATACAGCTATCCCTGGTACTGACAAGACATAAGAACACTGAAATCCAAGACTGCAGAATTAAAAAGTAAACAATAATTCATGAAATTAATAAATAAAAATGAAAGTGTCAAAAGCTGAAAGAACATGACTAAGAGTACATAGAATGATAAGCAGCATTTAAAAGAGAAAAGTTAAAGCTTTTGTTACCACAGCATAAAACAAGGGCCACATGAAATTACTTGTGCAGTTATATGTTCCCAAATATTTTCAAGAAGTTTTAAAATAATTTTAGCAAACAATGAAACATATAGTACCGGTATATTGTAAGTTGTGATCGACTGGCAAATTGTAAAATAGTATTTTTAATTGTTTGGTTTTGGTTTAAAGAAAATCCTAGTAACCACTAATTTTGGAAAATATTACATGGTTATTTGAAAGTCATTCAACTTTCTCTTACTTATTTCGTGCTGCATGTCTCCCACACATCCTTCTCTAGTTTTGCTATTAATCTAATATCAAACTGGTCATTCTAACAATTTGTGTATTTTATTAGACAGATAAACCCCATTTCAGAGCTTGCATAACCAAAAGCCTAGGAGTAACTTCTGCTGTGGAGTACATTATCATTTCCATATCCTTTAGCTCTGACTCTCTGAAAGTCACATCAAAATATCTTAAGTTAAAGGCTTCAGAAAGTGACTTTTACAATAACAAACAACACGGCTTATTATACACAAAGTGCTTATTTGACCCAAAGTGTTACCACATTCAGGTGCTCCTATTTTTCTTTCCATGCCCAACCTCCTAAATTAATCACATTTCTCACAAGTTCCACTTAAACTATATTTGTTATTGGTCACCTCCAGTAAAGAGTCAAATGTACGTCCTTTCTTTGTGTATTTCCTTTGATAGCTTTTTGTGTGATCTTTAAATAGCACTGACCTATCAAGAAAGTGTCTCAGTCTCAGTGGCAGCAGTGCTTCTAATTTGTCAACATCAAAAAAAGCAGCTCTTTGTCCTTATAAAGCAAAATAGTTGTTTCTGGATAAACCCAATCATTAGAACAGTTTTGAACTTCAATCAGTTTTACAGCTTTCTCCAATTTCCTTGTGTCTTGCACAGATAGCTGTGGGGCCAGTCTCTGACTCACACTTCAATTAAAAATTCACTTCTTAGCTGAAGGAAAGTATACTTCTAAATGAAGTTACAAATATTTTTTATTGGAATACACTAAGTTCATTATTTTCAAGATATTTGGAGTTTTACAAAAATACCATTTTCCAGATTCCATACTTATTTAATTTATGTCCTGAAGAGATAAGGTAATTGAGGTGCTACTCTTCCAGTATGTTGGACTTCTTGTCAGTAAAGCCATATTCTTGTTTTCCTCATCAAAAAGAGTCAAAAAGAGTGTAATAGATTTGCTTTAAAATTGTATCACACGGTTTTGCAAAAAAAAAAAAAAATTTAAAAAAAAAATTCAGAACTTCATGAAGTAGATACTGTGCAAGTTATGTAGAGTTAATCAAAAGCAAACCTTTCAAAGAGACTGACACAGCTTAAGATCTGAATTTGCAAAGAATTTAAAAGTATCTGCCTCCCATTGCTTTATACAGTCAGAACTATCTTCTCTACGGTAATACTTTAAATACTTGATAAAGGAAATTTATAAATGCTTTTCATTCACCTGTCCCACAGGCTCTTCCAAATGTCTGTACTTCTACACCATATATTCTGCATAACATCATATGACAAACCCCAAAGGTATCCCACAGCAAGAGCAAAGTGCTTACTTTGATGGTTTTAAAATAAACCTGGAGAATATTACTTCAGAAGAAATCAAGATAGTTACGTCTCTCTTGCTGAGATCTTTTTAAAATGAAAAATATTTCCTACAAGTGTTAATTGGTTTCTTCTCTTACTCAGCACTTAAAGTCACAATTCTTTTTGGTACCCTGTAATCCTTTCTACAATTGCCAGTTATGACATCACAAAGGTGTAACTATTTAATGAACAATACAGGAGCCTATTTGAGCTCCTGTAGCTCTATGCTCACATTAATGTTTCTGGTAATTACAAACATAAATAGTCAGAAAGCCAACTCCTACGTCACAAGGCAGCTCCACCCATGATCTTTGACTTTTGGGCTTCCAGTTGTAGGGGTAGGGCAAAAGTGAGCAGTGGCATGGTTTTGGCAAGACTATTAAATTGGAGAATACCATTCCCAAACCACAAGAATATTTTACTTTTTAAGCAAGAAAAAGTAAAATATAGAATATGGCAAATACCATGCAAAATTAAAAGTTGACATGTCATGGGGAAAAAAACCCCAAAACATTCAACCATCATCAAGAGTCTTTTTTCCCTTCAATATCCATCTTGTGCAGCACCAGGGTCATCTGGCCATGAGGTTTTTCTTGGTTTCCACTACAACTCTTGTTTGTAGATACAGGATATTTATCAGACAGAGCATGACTATTACAGGTGCAAATTTACTTGGGATTTATAAAAATCTTGGATTTTATAAAAATCTAACCAGATTTCTTCCTAAATTGTGCTGGAATAGTCACTTTATGCTCCAAAAAAACCCAGCAGCATTGCAATTACCTTGTAGTAATTATTTTTTCCAACACTAAACCTAAAAGCACACTGTTCATATCAAATCCATCCATTACACCCTGGAAAAAATGTTTAAGCTGTTACAGTGGATTCTGTGTAATAAAGGTCATTATCACAGCTCTGCATCTTGGATACACCAACCAGAAGTTGAAAAAATGATGGTGAGCATTATTAAAATCTTCCATTTAGAGATTAATGTTTCAAAATAGATAGCAAGGCTTGGATTATGCCTGATAGTTCTAGCAGCTCTCAGAAACTGATTTACAATACCACCACCATTTTCTCTGCACAGGAACTGAGAATTAACAATTCATCCTGTTTTCCACCTTGCCTCATATAGGAATTTTTGCTTATGAGAATTTTGAACCCAAACCATTATTTTGATCGATTCAATGCTAGAAAGAGGAGCATCCCTACTAAATTACTCCTCCTTGCCTGATAACTTTCAGCTGTGCACTGTAATCCCAACCTGTTCCCTCATAATTTGGCTGAAGCAAAATACAACATTAGTTATTTTCTGCATATTTTTCATAACACATGGGTTTGTAGAACACAGCTGAAACAAGGGGGTTGCAAAAGCACCGAACATACTGCTTTTCATCCACTTACTGTCTCCTTGAATGTTTTTACATTGTCTTAAATTTGGGTCTTATGTAGAAAGAATATCAAGATGGCATCTCCTGGAATATTCTATGAGACATATTGAATCCAGAGAATCCAGTGTCACCGAATCACATATCCCAAAAAATCCAAGTGCCAATAGCCACACTGCTTCTGAACTTATTTTTTTTCTGAAGACTTCCACAGTCTGTTTTTCCCTGTCCATGTTCTTATCTGAAAGCCTTAAACATATATTCTTCTTAAGCCTTGGATCTGTTACAGTAAGCTGTGTACCCCACATACCACATTAGTTACTCAGCAACACAAAGAGAAGGAGACTACAAGCATTCTGAAAAGACACTGTTGTTGTGACAACTCACTGAAAGTCTTTGAGGCCCAGCAGGCAAACTGTTAAAGCCAGCTTTGTTACATATTGCATGCTGCACAATCCCAGACCATTCAAACCCTTCATGTAAACCTACCAGTCGAGCACACCCACCTCATTCATCACAGTTGTCACCACAGCTCATAGTTTTTGAGGGATATTCTTCTGCCTCCT
>VYXF01007450.1:371925-412096 GCA_013397295.1 Polioptila caerulea
GCAAAAAAAAAATTCACAAAAATACACAACTTGGAAAAGTATCTTACTTTAGAACTCTGCAAATCTATTTTTTCTTAATATTGATTCTTCTTGGACAGAACTCACTGGGTTGAAAGGCATATTTGCAACCTTTTCTACAATATGGCTCTATTTGCTTAAGTGCCATAATCCATCTGCAGTCTTAGTATTTAACTGTAAGTGGATGGTATTTATTCAGCTAGTACATTTTTTCTGACATTTATATTACCTCAAAGGACAACACTGCCTTTGGAAATTCTATTTCAGATTGAGCTAATTGAACTTTTGAAGGCATGGTAATCATGTCATGAATCAGTAGCATGGGTTATGACTTTGAAGAGGTGACATATCATAGAAATTGATTTTTTTTTCAGCCTCAGTGAAAAGGAATCAAGTTACTTAAGCAAATAAATTAACTTTAAGTGAACCAGACTGCCAGAGATATAACTTCTAAATGCCCCACTCCCACAATACATGTATACACATAGACTGCAGATGGCTTGTCTTTATGAAAAGAATTAAGCTATTCTAAATATAGGCTTACTGCTTTTATTAGTATCTTAGGCTAACAGTCAGAGTATCTGAAGAACTAAATATATTACAATGCATGCATTACACACTCAAAGTAAATCATTTACTCTGAAATCAGCATTAGCCCAGGATGTTCTCTGCTGAAAAACCCTATGGAATTTAAACCAAATTACATGTAATTGATGAATTTTCTTATTTAGAAATCATTAACCTAAATCCAGATCATGTGATGTAGCGAACAAAAACTAAATTCCATTTTCTGTCTAAAAGGAATTGGTATTCTCAGAGGGGAGCAATGAAGATGCAACAATCCTGCTGCTTCTACAGATTATACTGTATCTATTCTATAGATAATACAAAGTATGTCCTAACTGTCTCTAAAAAAACCCACAGTACATAAAGAAAAGCAAGTTCTTATGCTGCATACCACTATTAATGTGAATTTTCTAAGGAGGTTCACACAGTAAGAAAAAGTTGAAAATAACTGATCTAGAATAACAACTGTCTACTGAATTTTCATAAGAGATTTTGGCAGGCAGGAATAACATTAGTCACTGCAGCAGCCCAAAATGTCTCTAACTTGTGGAGAGAGAACATGGGAAGGAGAAGAGCTGCTGGAAGATGTTAAAAAAAAAAAATAAAAAAAATTGAAAGGAACATGCTTCTGAAGATTGGATTTGTGCTTTCAATAAAATATCTGTCTATTCTAAATTGACTTTGTCTTGAAGAATGAGTTGAAAAACAGGCCTCTTCAGAATTTCCAAATCCCTTCAAACAGTTTTGCTTGCTTTTTTTCTGCTCCAACAATAATTTGGTTGTTCACAGCATAATGGAACAATTTCAATAAAAGAATGGCAAGTGCCTCCAAACAAATTAGCAGAAGCCTCCAACTCTGACATTCACCTATATGGAAAAGGTAAAATCCTTCACACTCTGAAAGACAGCAGACCTCAGACAACCATACCTTTGCAAAACAGAGTTACAATATTGAGCTAAAGGAATGTAGCCTCCCTCAAAAAACTCTTGAAGGACACTTTTGTGAGGATCTGGAGCAGACACATGCCAGGTCATCTAACTGTGATGAAATGGAGGCAGACTTTCTGCAGGTGCCTAGATGCCCGGATGACTTCAACTGAAGGCAAGTTAGGCATGCCAGGAAGTAATTCCATTTGGGCATTTCATTCCATACCTGAGACCCAAGGGCTTTTGAGGCTCTGGATCTAAGAAGATATTTTATTTCACTGTATACTAACAAAGATTAAACTTTCCATGGCATGCAGCAATAAAACATTAAATCACATGCTCTAACTTTACTACAAGAAAAGATTGCTTTGAAACTATTTGAGATGAAATATACACATGTCTGCGGCGACTAAGTCCTAGTTCCTAACATTTCAGGGAGAACTAGCCAAAGCACAAATAATTATAAATTAAAACTCTCATTTCATGGTTCAGCCAGGTATATTAAGGCACCTTTTACATTTTCTAGAAAGGTAAGCATTACTATAAGTGATGTGTTTTCATCAAAGATGGACATTCTGTGTAAAAAGAATCTGAAACTTATATCATCAGGAAAAACCTAGGGGAAAATAAACAGAAAATCTGAAATGAAATCAAGTACTACATAAACAATGAAACTCTAAAATGTATCATAGTTTGACAAGACAAATTTCCATTATATCCTGTTTACCGGTATATAAACCAATGTTTAATTATTTCTAGTAAGTCACAATTATATAACAAGTATGACCTCTTCTGAAACAAATAGTTAATTTAGGATGGCTAAAATATGAAAAATCAATATGCTTTCACCACAAAGAGTCATCACTCAGCAATTAACAGGTTTATGGGAAGATATACTTGCAAGTCTAAATACAGGCTATTTCCTAGAATTTCATTGAAGCATAAGCTAAGAAGACAATACTATCAAAGGGTAGGGAGAGAACCACACAAAATGAAACAGGGAAATCTAACTCTATATTAAAAAAAATAGAGAACATAATTTATACTTAAATATTTTCCTTGGTTTATCTTGAATGCCAGAGATCTATCTTAACAAAATTGCAGGAAATTTACTTTAATATCATATAAAAATGTCCATTCATTTACTGGAAACATTAGTGAGATTAAAAAAAAAACAAAAACCAAAAACATTCTCCATCATTTTATACCTTAGTCACTTAGAGTGAACAGGACAGGTTTCCACAACAGAAACATAACAGTAAATAATACAATGAGAAAGAGACATGAAAAACTCAAACTATGAGTGAATTCCTATCACCAGAAGGTTATTGTCAAGAACTTTTTTCGAAGAGAGGGTATTAAAAAAGAAGTTGACAAATCCAAATATTTTTCAAACCTTGAGGTAAAACTCCTCCCAAGAACGTGCAACACTTCACCTGGTCAGTAAAAAGTCAGTGTCCTGAAATCAGAATGCATAAAAAAGAAAAAAAGAAATTAGGTAAACAAAAATGGAGAATTGGGGGCAAGCAGAGGTCACATTTGTGATTGACGAAATCTTATCTTTAAAATCTTCTAATTTCTCGAGCTTTTCTTGCAGGTAAAGTTCTGTGTTCTTGCAAAGTATACTTTCTAATATTTTTTGTTACCCTTGCTTTTATGTTTTAATGGAACACTAAAAAGATAATTGGAGCCTACTGCCTTCTCTGGATAGGCACTATGCATATATTAGAGTTGAAAATTATTTTCTCCTAGCCAAAACCCAAAAAAGTGATTGGATACAAAAGTACTGACAAGCCCCTTATTGGTTCTGCTGTAAATACCATCTCAATTTCTGCTGCTGTTCTCAGAATGGACTGTATCACTCCGAGGGAAATGTTTATTTTGGGAAAAGAAAAATGAAATAAAATCCTCTTTAAGCCTCTAGCGCAAGTAGAATAAGTATTGTTTTCTATTAAATCAAACTTTTGGAAAGTTCTCTTTACAAAAAGAGAAATGAGATCATCTTGACTACAGCAGAGACTTCAGCAGAACAAGTTGTCACAGAGAACTAATAAAAGTGAAAAACTGCAGTGCCATCATTTAAACCGGGTTGCTGTATGTAATGATTCTGATATTTTCCTTTTAAAAAATCTACAATCAATACTATTCTATTTTAAGTGGACATAAAAAAGTATGCATGCTAGTTTTGCACAATACAATCCTCGTGAACAGATCACATATGATATCCTGCACAGGATGAAGGCGGAAACAAGCTACTTAATAAGCTCAGAGTATGGAAGAAAAGGCAGTGCATCTTTGGTTTTCTCCTTCCTAATGGTAGAGGAAGCTTAGTCCATGTTCTGGAGCAACTTCTGCTGAACAGCACAACCCCCTTCTGGGCAGAAAAACCACCATCCTTTTCCCTTTAATGTGACTCCATCATGAACTCTTACAAACTCAAGGGAGAGAATTTAGCAAAACGATTTCTCAGCAATTTTCTGTTTACAACTAGAACAGACATGTCTCCTTATCTTTAAAAATTTGACTTGTTTTACTGAAAAATAAAAAAGAATTTCCAATAGACTTAAGATGTTTATACTCCTCCAGTGGAACCCCAGCTGGCTGCTTCATATTTAGAAGTCTCTTCTAAAACATACCATCACAAAGACTCTATAAGAGACCCAAGGGAAGACCCTGGTGAACAACGACAAGATTATCTGGCTGCTGGTATAGACATGTAAGAATAAGAGAAGGAAACATTCTGATTTTTTCAATATTTACTGAGGAAAAAGGTCATAAATTAAAGGTTTCATTTTAAGAGTCTAAATAAAATAAATTTAAAATCTTACTAGATTCTTCATATTTTTAAAATACGTACATTCATTTTGATGAAATTTTTGATAGGTGTTATCAGAAAAGGTGTTCCTTTAATTAAAAAAAAAAAAAAACAAATAAACCAGAACAAAAGCAAAAATTATTTACATTTAAGAACGTAAAAGATTCTGTTGTGACATCCTACACTACATACAGCTAAAGTTGGTCTCAAACTCTGCCACTCTGTAACTTCTGGAGTGAGAAATTTCAGAATTTCTACATTTCGCATGGAAAAGTACCTATTTCATACTGACTTCCTAGTGGTTTCAAGGACTGCCCCTTAATTCCAAAACTGTGGAATTTTGTGAGTAACATTTCTGTTTGTCATCAGTTTCCTCCTAAGCTATTATTTTTATTAATTTTTAGACCTTGATTAATCATATATATTTTTAAGAATTTTCCTACCAAAGCAGAGTCATCCTCTTATGAGTTAGTATTCCACCTCTTCTGAATATTTAAAAATAAAGTAGCTTTATCATATTTCCTTTTTTATCCCCAGCACTTGAAAACCTCATGAATTTCTGAAACACCATCAGGTTATGTTTTAAGTAATGAAACTGGGGATTGTTAAACTTTTGCCACTTTAATTATGTTGCGAACTTTATCACTCCAGCCATGTTACAAAATCTGCCAGAAAAACAGACATACCATATGAAATTACATTCTGTGTATGTCTAATGAGCAAAGGTAATTCTTTTTCCTCTACAGAGAGAAGAAAATGATCTTTTCCTGACAGGTGCTCTAGTGAAAGGTATCATATCTTATTAAATATCAAGTTTAAAATGTAGTTTGAATTGCTTTTAAAATAAGTGTGACAGTGATATTCCCTCAAATCACCAGAGACCACTTCTTCCTTGAAGTAAAATATAGACGTGCTTACATCCTTGTTATGCACTCTGGCTCTGTATGAATCATGAATATAACATCTACAACAGTACATATTTCAGTTACTTTAGGGGGTTGAGATAATATAGCAGTTAGATGACAGAAGACAATCTTCTTTACACAGTCTTTAAACTTTAGACTTTTAGATACCACGTATGCTCATATAAAGAAGTTTAGACATCTTTTCATTTATACCACACCATACAAGTATCTCCCCTCAGAATGAATTTTAGTACAAACTAAGTTATGTAAGAACTAATATTCTAGAAGAGTCGCACTAACAGCCTATTCAGCATGCAGCAGATGAATTTACAGCACATTCAGCATAACAATGAAGGACTGATATATTTTCCTAAAAGAATAAAAGTTGCCAGACGCACTCTCATAAGCTGCTATTAAAACCTGCAATTTTCCTTAGAGTTTGTAAACAAAGAAACCTAAAGCCACCAAGTAAGGTTGGAAAGGGTCTGCCAAAGCAAAAGGTGGGCTGCAGAAAATTCTTTGTATAGGTCTTGGGTTAAGGCTCAGATGAAGACATAGAATTAAGGTTGAGAAAACAACACATCCTAGATCTGTAGTATAAGTAGAGCTAAAAGGCCTGCCAAAAAAGAAAGCTGAAAATACAAATTAGTTGGTCCCAGGCTAAGGTTCCACTAAGGGCACTGACTGTGAGACAGATAAGGCCTAAGATCTACAAACACTTATGCCACTACTTCTGTCCAAAATGTTGTTGCTCGTTCTCCAATAAGAAGTACATTCATAGATACTTCTGAGAGAGAATGGTCATATAACCATATGGTTATAACCATAACTTGGGAGTTGCAGGGAAAACACTAACCTCAGTTCTGGCAGAATTCAGAGGATTTTTCTATTGTTTCCTTGTCTCTGCAGTGCTATCTCAGTTTTGATAAAAGACCCTGCCATGTGAAAATACTAAGTCCATTCACAGTTACATACCTGAGGGAGGAATAACCTTTGAACCACATTGTTTTCAATCCTGTAGATTTTTTTTATTCCTAGAGATTCTTATTTGTCCATGTCCTAAGAACAGAAGGAAAAAGACCCCTCCAATGAATCTGAATCAGCTGCCAATTATATATACAAGTATATATATATAATACAAGATATTATATCCACAAGACCCTGATTCTTTTAAAAGAGGATTACAGTTCCATTTTTCTTTCCTTTATAGCTCTGTAGACCAGGAATAACTCCCAGAGAATGTGGAACCCAAATCAGGTGAAAAATAAAAGAAGCTACTATTATATTCACATCAAGGCTAAAAACACACAGGATAAATGAGATGAGGAAAGCATTGCCCTGCCAGCTGGAATTTTACCCAACATGTACAGAGGGTAGCAACCTCCTACTTGTTCCTTCCTGTACCTTTTACAGGTAATTAGATTTCGAAAAAGGAATTGTAATTAGACCCATAATCAACATAAATTTCCTCTACAGATATTTTGATGGATCAGAGCAGACCAATGAAGCCAGCAAGATCTCTCATTTCCTGCAACATCTGGACTGTCAATACATGAAAAAGCCTAGGTAATTCACATTTCTCATTTTCTAACAGATCTTTTGTTAATTATTAAAAATACTTCTGATTTAATCTTTAAATGATTAAGGAAATGCTGCTTCTGGTGGAGCAGAATATTTATAGTATATCTGCGCAGATATGCATGTATTCTGGACTTAGAAGGTAAATTTCTTGAAATGTATAGCTATCTGATAAGACCAGTAGCTCTCCTACACCTGCCTGCCTAAGCATACAGGCTTTTGTTTTAGATATTCATGTAGAATTCTTCAAGGTCCAATTTAGAATCCATAGAAAAAACAGATGAGAAATGTTTTGTCCATCAACCCCCACTCCATAAATTACAGTAACATAATAACTATACATATCATTTATATTTACTCTTGGTTTGAATGTGTAGCAGCCTTTTAAACGTTTTTTATGGACAGACATTTCTAGTTCCTCCTAGCAGAAGGCTTTGTTTTCATTAAAAGTTCTTTCAGCAAGGAATTCCATTCAGGAAGGATAAAATAACCCTGTACCCAGGGTTAATGGCAACCATAAAGGTTCTTTACCAGCTTGCTACTGAAAAATTACAGCAAATAATCTTCGTGAAAATAATCTTGTTCATGTTGTGATCTACTACATATTGTCCTTTCTTCCATGATAAAAATCATACCAAAAGATTAAACTGAATCATGACCCAGAATAAGGTCATATTCTCACAGTAAATAACATGTAAAGAGGGAGTTGCAGGGAAACAAAATTCTCATTAAAAGAACAGCACTTACTGACTCAATAAAGAAAATAAAAAAAGGTATTTTTTAAAAAATCGATTATTCAAAGTGAATGACAGGTTCAACTTAGTATAGTTTTAATTCCTCAGCAAAACCAAGCAAACTGTATTCATGATCTAGCTGAACTTCCTTACTAATCAGAACAAAAATTTCATTACAATTATGCCTGCTTACATTTCTTTAAACTTTCTTATCAGTCCTTGCTCACAGGAGTTTAATTTTGGGTTTTAGTAAAGAAGGGTCTCATTTTCAATAACAGGCATGGACTTGGATCATTTAAACCATATCTGAATTAAATTTCTTCTTTGTAAGATATATAAGCAGGTAGCATGTCTCACGTGTTTCAAAGTCATCTATTTTTAAGGTGACCAATTCACCCATTCATATTGACAGGAGCCTTCCTTTTTACACATATCCCTATTCCCTTGACTTCCTCTGCTCCAGTTTGCCAGTTTTCTGCCTTTGAAAAAAAGATTTGCTATGGGCTCTGTGCAGTTGTTTTTGTTATAGGAAGAGAAGATTATCTTCACAGAAGCAGTGATCCTGTGTACCTGGACAATGCACTAGAGATATAGACTGATGGAACAGCCATTTAGCTCTTCATTTGCCAATAAAAGTATTTGAATACTCTTACTTTATGGTTGGCAAGGTAACAGGTGCTCTGGGTCCATCTCAACAAATCTTCTGAGGACCAGTGGCAAAACCAATTCAGAGACTACCCTTGCTATTTTTTCAATTTCCTTCTCCTTGTTTCCGTGTAAAAAGATTTATAATGAGAAAAACAGTATCTTGAGAAAAGACAGTGGCAGCATAGCAGAGGGAATAGACCTAAAAGAGTGTCAGTGATAACATCACTTAAGCATTTGGGGAGTTTATTTTATTTTAAGAGAACATAGTTCATGTGAAAGAATAAAAATCAGTGTATGCATTTGTAGTCCTCAATGCTACAGATGATTCCTACTCCACAATCCAATGTACAAATATGTAAGGTGTTTTGGAGTTCTGGTATCTCTTGTAAATAGCTGACTGACAGGACACTTTCTTCTATTTGTCTAACAATGTAATTGTAACCTTGGAATTGAGTCACAAGTTGGCAAGAAACAGCATGGGGCTGGGGCAGTATTGGTACCAAGATGACAAACAGCTAGGACTATTCTTTCTGGTTCATTTCAGGTACTTTTGAAATTGAAAGAGTGATGTAATACACAACTCAATTATTTAAAAGACCTGAATAAAATAATTGTCTGGGTCTGGGAACAATTTTATATGACTTGAATTACCATTTCACGGCTTATTTTTTAACAGCCTTTTTTCTCCATGAGTTAAAATCAACCCTTAAGGCTGCTCAAATATTTATTATTAATGATGGATCATTACACATAACTCTCCAAAGTCATAAGTTTAGTTCTAAAGAAGTTAAAGAACTTCAAATACTATTTTGCATTGTAACATCCATGTGACAGAGGATTATGCAAACCATAATCATCTTTTTCCTTGTTCAAATACATTGATTTGTACAGGAAAAAATTAGAGGCTCTCAATTTTTCAACTTCTACCTCAATTATTTTTTACACTAAAAAAAGTAACTTCAAGTACTATATAAGTCCCTCATTCTGTAAACCTTGAGGAAAGAACCAAATAAAAACAATTAATAAAACAAGTATTGATGATGAACCTCTGACTACACGTCCAAATAGCTTGGTAACTGAAAACCCCTGCTGCCTAATTTGTCTGTGTTCATAAGTATCTTTTTAGGGGTTTTTTTTCTGTATTAGCTGTAGAATTCATTGCACTTTTGAAATGGACGAGTGAAATCAAAAACCTACTAAATATGTCAAATCTAAAATTGGCAAGATACATAAAAAGTGGAGTTACATTTGTGAAAATGTGTTTTTAGGAATATCCCCCACAGGCAGCATTTCAGTGTCCTGTAAGATACATTAGGCACAGTAATAGCATTGCCACCAGCCTCTAACTCCTGTATTCTTCAGTTATTGCATTCAACTGCACAATGAGCAAACTCCTCTGTCCAAAGTGGGATGGGAGAAATCATTCTCGATCAAAATATAAACACCTCTCATTAAGCATCTACACATGGTTTATATACTCTATTTTCTATGAAATAAAAATTCTTTCTTAAACTGGAAGCATTTTTACTGGTGTAACAAAACTTAGCTCATTAACTCCGTGTTAATGAATGAAGGTTGACTCCAGGAGTCAATTTTTTTGTCACAATTAATTACTGCTGTACTACACTAGATTAGAAATCTTAGTATTTTTGGTTACCTGCTCTTTAATGCTTTAAAAAAATTACAATTTTCAGCTAGATTGAAAAAGAAACACTTAAAGAAAAGTCTGTTTATGTAGAATTTATTTGGTAGCTACAATAAATCTACTATATTTAAACCTTCTATGCCCCACCTTTTTTCAGATTTGATTTAGAATAATTCAACATTTATGTAATGTTTAAATCAAATGGAAAGGAAATACAATTATTAAAGATTTTGTGCCTAATAATTTCTCTATTCGAGATTAACTAAACATTTATTACAGATCATTTCTTTACCTTCTTTCTCATTTCTGTCCATAGCTAACAAAATCCATTGCCAACTAGTTTTAAAATGTGGTTTCATTAATTCTTTCCTCACACATATAAAAAAAATATCAGGTCATATGGGCCATAGATCCTTGACAGCCAGGCTGTAAAGTACCTTTATATTCAACTCGGGGGTTTCTATCTCAGCTGAGACATGAGGCCTTAACAATCTGACTAGAAAACACAATATGTCATTCCATTGGAGCTTGGGTCTATTCATGTCATGTCATGTCACGTCATATCAGCCTATGTCATAAAACCAAAGGGAATAGGAAGGAATGTGACATTAAAAACAGGATAGTGAAGGTTTTGTACTGTTAAGCAACTCAAATATTTCCTCTAATAAAAACTTACTGAAAGCTGATTAAACTCAGATACTCACTGAAGTATTGCTACATTTATAGTCAACTGCTTCTTGCTTAACAGCAAAGAAGAGTCACGCTTTTAGATAGGCTTATCAGTTGCATAACCATGAATTTCTTAAAATATCCATTATTTTTACTGCAGTATCGAGTAAAAGATTTTCAGTGGCTCAGAGATGTTTCAGAAGGACAAGACACTAATAGAAATTCTAGAATTAACTACAAAATAAAAATCAGTGTTTACATTCTGAGGTAAAAAAAAAATCTATAAAAACTTTTTCCGCTTTCCCTTGTGCCTAGGACTTTATGTAGCAGAAACAGAAATTAAATGCAAAGACATGGAGAAACTATGAATCTGAGATAAAGGGTACAAGGTCAATAGTACCCACCAGACCTTCAAAATGTTTCCAATTGTGTTTCCAATGTACACCAAGGTTCCTCTGAAATTACTTGCTAGGATAATGGCTTAACAAATCTGTCACATTTCATGCACTTGAGAAGTTATTTAGCCTTCATATTGCTTAGTACGTGCCAAGCTTGGTGATTGAGAAGAGCCAGCACAGATTTACTAAGGGTAAATCATGCCTGATCAGCCTGATGCTCTTTCTCAGCAACAGGCTGCCCAAAGAGGCTGTGCAGTTTCCAGCCTTGGAGGTTTTCAGGATCCAGCTGGATCAAGCCCTGAGCAGCACAGGCTGACCTGAGCACTGACCCTGCTTTGAACAGTGGGCTGGACTAGAAGCCTCCTGATATCCTTCCCAAACTGAATTACCCCACAGTTCTGCTGAATCAATATTCAGTGGATCACGCATATGCATTTTCCACTACAAGTGACAGTATACAAAGTGACCTACAGGTGAAGATGAATAAACTAGCTGTAAGAATATAAATCAGGTCAAGCTGTTTCTCCTGTGTTGAAGACCCCAGACCTGGACACAGCAATGCAGGTGGAGTCTCACAAGGGAGATTCATTCAATCTGTATATTAAAAGGGCTACAGACAGGTCACATGTAGAAGCCACCATCTGCTGTGGCCTTTGTCAGTGGAGTCAGAGCACTGGGAAATCACAGAGTACTGAGAGAAAAAAAGCACTCCTAGGACTGACCAGAGGGGCAGGTAAGGTGAGCATGGGAGATATGTCTGTGTTCAGACATGCTGCAAAGAAGATAACATTATCACTGACAACAGACTTGAGAGATATGCCAGAAGACGTACAGTCACATACTTAGAATTTTAAAATGTAAAAGTGATATTTTGCAATGGTTTTACAAACTTGTTCTAAGCTTTGTGTTGACACTTTATATGATCTTTGCACTTGAAATGGGTACAACCATCTCCACTAGATTTCCCTGACAGGTAAACAAGATGAATGAGTCAAGAAAATGCATTACAGAGAGGCACCAGGCTAGTACACACTTGAAAAATACAGGGATAGTTTGGCTGCAGTAACCTCTGCTTCAATTTTTAAGGTAAAATACAAATACACATGTACTATGTAAAAAAGTCTTTATTTTGATTAATATTAACACTTACCAGATGCAAAGAGATCAAGAAAACCTTCTGAGGCTACTCCTGTGGCCAAGTCTAATCTCCCAAGAGACTGCCTGAGAAATCAAATACTTATGTCCATAAAACAGTGAGTGTGTGTGAACCTGTTCCTAGCAGATGAGATATATAACTGCTGTGCAACTCTGAACCACTCATACTGCAAACTGAATAGTTGCAACACCTTTAATTTCCACCCTTAAGACAGTATCTATTTTTCCTATGGTTACTTAAATAGAAAGAATACAATTTGGCATATTTATGATACATTTACTAAGAAAAATAGAATGACTAGTTTCTTCTGAATGTTTATTTCACCTGCTTTAGAAGTAAAACAGGCTTCTCTGCAGTGATATAAAAAAAAAAAAAAGACAACAAAATCCCCACCACCCTCCAATTTTCAAACTTCCACTGACTTCCATAGCAGTTCCATGAAGCAGCATTGACATACAGATTTAACCAGAGTCACACGCTCTGGCTTGTCTTACAGCCAACAGAGAATGACACGCCAGGATTCAGGACACTGAAACTCATCCTGTTCATATAAGGGATAAGAGCTAACCAATGTTCTTGAGACCCTGTAAATTATAAACTGTGAAAATGAGGAGATTGATGCATTAGAGGCCTGACACTTGTCGTGCTATAATATGAGCTAAAGGGCACAATTCCTCCCCCTTCAATCCACATTTTATTTCTGAGCTACACTGCTGTGGCTGTCCTATCAAATACCTTTGAACTGTTCTATTTCAATACAGAATTATTTCACATTTAATATACTTTACTGGATAATAAAGCAGAATTCTGAACTTCCATCAAAAAGAGAAAATCATACATTAGAACGATTACCCAGGACTCTCACTGCAGAAGACCAGCCACTGAATAGAAAAGCAGCACTTTCCTTCTGCAGCCTTCTGGCTTCTCAGCATGCCTGTTTATAATAGCAACTGGCAGACAAAGGCTGGGAATTTTTCTGTGCAGATTTAATAATGAAAAATTCATTTGAGGTTTGTTCCAGCAGGTAAAATAGCAGCAGGTCTGGGTTTATGGGAGAAAATAGCAATAGCACATCCAGTTCGTTTATTGAGGAATTTTGTGCCCACTGAACACACCAAATATTTTCCTAGACAGTAAAGAATGATCAATAAACTACTTATATACTAGTATATTGGATGGCCATTAAAAAGGAGAAAACAGTGGTCTAAGGATAAAAGTCTCATTTTCCAGAAGAAAAAAAAAAACACGGGTCCTGTGTGGTTCACAGAATTAATAAATGCACAATTAGATCAAGTATTTTCCCTGGGTGTCTGTGTTGTCTTGGCCTATGCAAAGAACCTAATGACAAAATATTTTGAGGAAATTGTGCACTTGAAGGAATAAATAATGAAAATTAATCGCTTACCTCTTAATTGCATGTTTTGCCATAAAAGCTATTTTTTTTCTTTTCAACACACCAGGAGAAGAATGAAAATATACTAACCCCCAGACAGATCAGAACAAAACAACAATTTAACATTGAAGCAAAGATACTTTTCACAATTACCCAAATATCTCAGAGGCTGAGTTCCACAAAGCAAAGCTAAGCAAAAGAAAAAAAAAAATAACCCTGAAATGCACAAGCATTTCTGCATGAACAGTTGGGTAAGAGAGTTTAAAGGAACAGGGATAATACAGAGATCCTAAACAGTCCCATAACCTCACAACTTCAGAGCAAATTGGGGAGACTCCATAATTAAAATAGACATGACATTTAAGTGATATGTTAAGTCTCTCCAATTTGCAGATTGCAGTTAGGATGTTTGAACTCCAAAGCTCCAAACAAATGCAAATGTTCCCTGCAATCACATCCACCACCAAGTACACTAATAGAAATCAGGAACTGAGGATGATTTTTAGACTAATCAGCATGGTCACATTAGTCTGTATAAGACATTTCCCAGCATAATAATGAACCATTTCTGTTCCATTAAATTTATTTTAAGAAGGAGGATACACACACTAGAAGTAATTTAGTAAGGTATGAAATTCCATCATAAGTTAAATCTTTTTTTTTCTTCAATCTTACTTCCCAAGAAATGTGAATATGTCCCACATTTTAGTATAAATTTCTGATTTTTTCTCATTCAAAGGAGAAAACATTTACTTAGAAAAAGAAGTCAGGGAATCAGAAAATATAGTTTTGATAGGACGGCAGGAGCATCTGAGACTCCAATTGAGACCACCACGGCAGTGTTTATTCATCAGAATAATGCTGTCTCCACAGATCTTGCAGGACACCTTCTCTTCCCCATACAGTTCAAACCTAGACATTAGAAGCTTTGCAGGCAGCTGATTGGGCATTTCTTTCCTTATACCTATATCCTCAGGGAGGCATTTGTCACCCTACATTCTTCAGGTTTGGCCTAGGAACTTCTCTTAATGTATCAAAAACCAATTATCCAGCTGGTTAGTCTTTCATCCCACTGTTGATCCCTTCCTTACATATTATTCTGCAGAGAACTGTTGCCAGAATTTAGTTCTAAACCATCAACCCCCCACCCCTTCCTCCCAAAAGCAGAATGTTATTCACAGGTGCTTAGACAGTCATGCTTAGCGGCACCAAGTGTGCTGAATCCTCAGATCTCAACTCGTCTCCCTGTGCCGCCCCAGGTTTCTTCTCTCCTTTCTCAATGGAGACTTACACCTACCAGTATCAGTTGCCTGCTTTTCTTCCTGATTTTATTTCCTTTTCCTCCAAACACATTTTCAGATTTGAGATGTCCACTGCAACATCTTAAACCTTCCACCACTGCTTCCAACATTTTTGTCTTGCCTGAAGTCTGAAACACAGCTATATTTTGTTAAAGCTCACCCCTAGAAGAAATCCACAATGCATCATAATCATATCTAGATTATGAAGGAAAGTACAAAAATACTTCTTATAACTATTTTACAGGAAAGTATAAAGATACTGTTACAGAAAGATTTGCTTCTATGTTACAAAACAGCTGTAGGCAGAAATAATTCCCAGTGAGTGTACAGAAGTGACTGCAGAAAAGTAGTACATATAAGAAAGTAGAAGTCCTCATATTTTTAAACCGTTTTTCTTGCAATTAAAAATGGTGGATACCATTCATGTGCTTTTCCTTTTTCTTTTCTTTTTTTCCCCTTTAAAGCAGATAAATTGTTTCATGACAGCAACAACACACCAATCACTCCTGAAGACTACTTTTTGCATTGGCATGAAGCTCTGAGCCAGAGTAAGACAAGTTTAGGTGGTTTAAGGCTAGGGAGGGATTAGATGGAAGCTGGGCCTCTGGAACACAATTTCTGCACTCCATCAAGAGAATTTACTGCCATCTTTGAAGATGAGCAGGCTGTAAACTGAAAGCTAAGACTAAATTAATAGGACAAGTTTCTGGCTGGAGAGCAAACATTGTGCTATGAGGGCAGGAGCTATGGATAAGCAGTGGATAAACAGTACATCACCACAAGAACTAATTCTGTGGAATTGTCACTGTGGGCCCTGACATAGCTAATCATCACTCATCCTATGGCAGCCCTCTGCAATCAGATGCAGAGAATGACCACCCTATTCTTTATCACTTCTGTGCTTCCCAGAGTGTTCTTAGATAAATCATACAGCTTCCATCTCTAATTAATGGTGCCAGGTCAAACCTTTCCACACAAGATACTCAAGCTCCAGCAATGATAATTACCTGACATGAAACCAACAGTGGAGAGTTCAAAAAGAATCTCACTGACCAAACAAAAGGTATCCAATTCTGAGCTTTAACTGTAACACTGGATGATCCAGTAAAAGCAGGATAACACAACAATTAGCAAAAAACATTACTTAACAACCAAGTCCAATCACAACCAGCAGTCTGTACACAAGCCAAAGCCTCAGCTACAGCCAAGGTACATAAATGTCCCAGTTCAGTGCATGGTTTCAAATAAGGAGCCCAGACACAGCCACCATGAGGGAAGAATCCCAAGGAAAGGCAACCCTAGGGAAGGTGATCCCTAGTTCTCCTACAGGTTTCCTATAGCTCTGAAAGTTAATTAAATAAAAATTATCATCCAATTTTATTAGTATTACCTTTATCACAAGATAGCCTAGTCTTAAAAAGACGTATTTAATTAGCTTAGAAACACTGACCATTTGAATTGAAAATACATTTCTTCTGCTTTTGGGATCTCATTACTTGGGTGCATAACAAATTACAGTCCAGCCTAGCACACACCTGCAGAACTGGAACAGACCTGTGGAACTTGTGTCAATGAAAGATCCATCAATGCAACTTTACATACGAGACAATTGTGACATGTGCCAGGCATATCCAAAGAAAGAAAACCCAACCCACAGCTCTGAATTCCTCTATGGAACCTGCAGTCATTGTTAAGTGGTCTTGTGTACATGAAGGAGAGAAGATGGAGCATCACCACCTGCAAGTTCTTGATTTCTAATGCACTATTGTTCACAGCTTTACACAAAGGAGATGTTTTCTCTTTCAGAAAAACATCACTTCCACATCCTCCTTTGGTCTGGAGCATTAGAGTGCTCCAGATTCTTTTTATCAGAATCTTTTACAAAGTGATGTTAATAATTCTGTCTGTAAACACTGAATTCCAGAAAACTATAACTGGCTATGTACAATCCTTTTCTAACCTGACCTTGAGACAAAGTTTCAAAGTCACAAAAAGAAGAGAGTAATCATGAAAAAAATAATAATTTACATGTATGAACTGCTAGTTTACATTTAGATCTCAAAATATTACACTTAGGTCTCTTACACAAGAATTCTGTTTAAGACATATGCCTCTGAAATACAATTAATGTCTGAAATGCTACCACAAAAATATTTTTTCCTTTTTAGCTGATAACTGCTTAAGAGATAAAATAAATATTTCATACTTGTGGGCTGCTTAGCAATGGAGAAATTAGATATGTTTACAGTTACATGAAAATCTTCTTACTTTCCCTGCAGCATCTTTGTGAGATTTTGTAAGGGAACCATTTTTTATATTTAGAGACTTTCATTCTGAATAAAAGAAGTCAATTTTCTCTAAAACTTATGAAAGCAGAATCTCAGTTCTGAAATGTGTCTGTGCAAGTGGAGAGAGGGGAAGGAAGATAAATTGCAAACTTCTGGTGGGTTTCTGTCCTCTGAATTAAGAGGACTTCTTATTTTCTTCAAGCAAAGAGCAAAATACAAGTAAGCAAACAAGTGAGAAAGAAAAAGGGCAAACATGGAAAGTCATATACTTTCACATAGAAACAGAAGCCTTGGCTCTGAAAATGCAAACAGTACCCTACCCACAATTAAAGAAAGATGAGAGATGGACAGAGTAGAAACAGTGACCAATCACAGCCCATTACAGGACACTCACAGCAAGCTTGTTTTGCTGCAGTTGTGACTCACTGCACTTCTCTAATAATTCCCTACATGCTTAAACTTGATTGACAAAAAGGATTTCAAACAGCTGAGCATAAAAATCTGTGTTAATATCTGAGTCTTCTTTTTAATCTATCATCTAACAGACAGATTTCTGTAACTATTTCTAGATTTCATTTTTAACAGCGATTCCCCAGATTTTTTTGATTTTCAAACCTCTGAACGTCAAGCCTTCTGCTCCCCAGCTGTGGAAAAGCAGGTCCTTGCACTGCTGGGCTGTGCTGCCAGGCAGCAGCAAGTTCACATGCAGCAGCTGCCTCCTCCCAGCCAAATCCCACCCCAAAGGCCACAGCTATGAGCACTTTCAGGGCGCTGTACAGGCACTGCAGAGTGTGTCTGCCCTTCCCTAGGCTGTGTGGAGCTCTGCAGAGCCCCAAAGTCAGAGTTCCAAGCACTCACTGACACCTCTGAAGAGGCAGAGTGAGTGTTTCAAATTAATTTGATAAGTCCCAGAGTTCTTGAGTTATTGAAAATGAAAATATTAAACCAATTTATCTCAGAGCTTGAAAGGTTAGGTCTAAAATATAAAATGGGGCACAGACGATGAATAGCAAAGGATATACATGATACCAGAGATATTATTTTTTATAATATATAGATTTATCAAGCTCTTTTATAATAGCCTCTATCCTAAATCAAATTTAGACAAAGGAGTGCAAACCAAAGAATATTCTTAATCACTGCTTTAACTACAAGATTAATGATTCATTTAAAACAAATATCTACTCTGATAAAAGAAAATCTCATTATTTTAAGAAGCTGGCTTAGCCTACTTGATTACTGCATCAAATAGGAATGTAAACTAAATAACAAAACAAAACCCATTTATCTTATAATTTTTACATTTAAGATAATCTTGTAAGCTGCTGCTGAGTAAACTAGCAATGAAACAGCTACACAATAGTTCCAGTTAAAAATCAGCAGCAGCTTGGTTTGCAACATAAAAGATAACAAAAATAGAGCTTGCATATCAATTGCATCTTTCAGTAAAATACACAGTATTAAAATGCTGGCCAGGATTACAACACTGGATTAAAACCCTTCTAGTCATAAGAGACAGGCCAGTGGATTCACTCAATGCAGAGACCATGTTATTTTATCACTGCTTCATATCTAATGAACACCCAGTTGCAAGAAGCAGAGTTTTCCCTCAAACAGCAGCTTTTTGCACATATGAAAATGCTTGTACAAAGGCTTTTGCCACTGCAGCTAATATTTCAGAAGGAAAGGAAATTGCATTCTTAATGATGTTACCATCACAGAAACTTCAGTTCAGTGCAAAGCAGGCTGGGGAGTCAATCGAAGGTCAAGCCAGTTAGAAGTCAAGTTCCTTGAAAGAACAGGGTTCTGAAGTTTAATTGTTTTCAGGGAGAAGTCTGTTGATAGGTCAACAGCTTGAGTTTTATAGCTGACAACATTCATGGAAAAAATAATTTCCAAGGCTGAAATGGCTAAAGACCACTGAAGATTGGAGAAAAAAAAAAGTAGCTTGACAAGTCACAATGTATTTAAGCTCACCATTTACCAACTTTTTAAAAAATGTTACTGACTGATAAGTAAATCAGTCATGCAAGTAGCATGACTGATCAGGGTAATGTATCTCTCAAAAACTATTGAAATACAAAACAAAAATACAATGTTTTACAAGGGAAAGTAGAAATCTTAAGATCACATAATTGATCTTGGTGTTCTAACAGATCACAAAATGTCTTAAGTTGGAAAATCTTTAAAGATCATCTAACGCCAACTCCTTAGGAGTGGACAGGGACTTCTTTCAGTTGCAATTTACCAGCCCAACTATTGACACATAACTAAAAATTAGGAGAAAGACAGGAAAATAGCAAGTGGAATCTTCAGATTGCAGACTCATCCACACGGATTCTTTAACTGCTAACAAAACTTACAGCAATTAGGAAGCAAGAATCAATTACAGTGTTATAATCTCAGTGATCTCCTCTGGAATATGCAAGCCCATGTGGGCACCTTCACATAGCATCCACAGAAATTCTTCCTTTCCCTAAGGAAGGTGAAAGACAGAAATGGGAAATCTTTGAAAGTACTCTGAAAGTATTGAAAGTATTCATTCCATTCACTTGCTCCTCAGTAAGTGATGAGACTTACAGCACTCTAGCAGATAAAGTTTAAAAATAAAAATTGGGAAGCAGAGTTGGAGTCAGTCCACAGCCAATTTTTACTTTCCCAACTATCTTTCACATATGAATAAATTAGCAAGTCCTTTCAAAGTACTAATAAAAAACCCTGTTTCCTCCACTTTCATAATCATAGGAGATATATTAATAACTTTTCACTCCAGCAGAGTAGAGCTCCCCATCTGCAGCTTCACAGCCCTTGATTGAATTCACAAGGTACTATTCGTGTATTCAGATCAGAAATCTGATTGCCATCTGTATGCACTGATTAGTTAGTGATCAAATAAGGTGCAAAATATATTCAAGTATGCAAATCAACTCTTTGCCCAAATACCAAAGGCTCAGTCACGCATGGCCACCTGAAATGTGTCCTTTATGTTCCACAATTTGCATAGCTTTAGTATTAGTTTTCATCATCATCTCAGGGAATCAATTGCACCACTATTACGAAGTTAGCACATTGATGTTGGACAAACACTGCACTAGTTTTGTTGAAACACAACAAGGACTCTTATTAGCACAATAAGACATTTAAGTTGTTTTAAGTTTCTTATAAGTTGGTTTGCATGCAACACTCTGGATAGAGGCAGGATTGTCTTAAAATAAATCCTTTCAACAGATACAGAAAAATGCAGCAGAGATAAATTCAGCAAAAAAGAAAAACCAGGACAGAAATTACTACTGAGGTCAACAATATTGCACCAGATGTAGCCGCTACTTGATTCTTTTACCTGATTCTACAAAACCAGGCAATACTCACTGCTAAAACCACATAATGGTTTAGTGATATGGGAAAATGCATTTGCAGGAACTGAGAGGGACTAAAAACAGTCTGAGTCTATTCTCTGCATTATGGCCTTTACATCACCAAGGTGACAACCGTTTTTTCCAAGTCTTTTGAAAAACATTTGATTTAGCCTCATTTTTGAGAGTACAAAATATCCACAAGCATAAGAAGTGACTGTGCACCAACAGAAGTCACGCATGGCAACCTCCTGCCAGGTCTTAAGTGCAGTTAGCTCAGAAAGCATTCTAAGCCAAAGCTATAGACATTCTTGACACTTCCTGCTCCTACAAACAAAGCTAAATTCATTCTCCCATAAAGTGGATGCTCAAATAAAAACAAAACTTTATGCACCGAAGCACAGCATTTGATCTGTTATTTTCTCCCTTCTCCTCCTTTGCTGTTAGTGCTAACAGAAAGCCAGAAATTCCTCAGTGGGTTAGTTTTAGGAAAACTTTAATCAATTGTTTCTTTTTTTGCCTTTTAACCTTCATCTGTTATTTCTAGAAATTCTATACAAATCAATGTAATATTAGATATAATCACAAATGAAATTACCTAAAGGCAATTCAGAATGGGAAATGTATGTTTATAAAATACACTAATTAAACATTGACAACTAGCATTGATTTTGATGTAAAAAGTGAAAAACAGCAAGTCTGAAAATGGTCTATGTTCCTTGATGGTGGCACAGTCACAGAGCTCAAGACAATCCATGGATTTATTATTTTTTTAATAAGTACATATATGTTTGTGCATTTCCCTTCTTTTAGTCTAACACATCTTAAGCAAAAAAGAAGCAGAGTTTTAGGGAGACATTATATTTACAATCTACATACCTTGCTGTTTTTTCTCACTAATAACTTTATTACAGGGAGAGAGAAAGCAAAGTATTCCTCTGAATAAATGCTGCCCTCCCTGGTGTACTGGGTCTGGCTGGGATGGAGTTAACCCTGTACAGCCCATATCACAGTGTATTTGAGGCTTGTGATTAAACCAGTGTTATTAACACACCAGTGTTCTGACTTTCACAGTGTTTCTGACTTTATTTTTTAAAAAGAAAATAGTGACTCTGCCCACCTCAGCAAGCAGGCCAGAGGTGTGACATGAGGTTGGAAAGGGACACTGTTGGAACAGTGGACCCAAACTGCCCAAAGGGACATTTTCTACAATATGCCACCATGCTCTGCAACAAAAGCTCAGGGAAAGGAGGGGGAGGATGGGGATTTTGGTTAAGGCTTTTATTTTCCCAAGCAACCATTATGCATGCTGAGGCCTTGCTTTTCAGGAATTGGATGGACATTGGTCTGCCAACAACAAATACTGAATGTATTTCTGATTTATTGTTCTGGTCCCATATGCAGCAGCTTGCTGCTTCTTCTCAGCCCAGGGGTTGCCAGGCTTTGCTCTTCTGATTCTCTCCTCTGTCCCACTGCGGGGTGAGTGGCTGGGTGGGTGCTCAGCTGCTGGCTAGGCAACCCATTACACCTGGGCACACTCAAAGACACTGCTCTCACCACTACATTCCCTGTGTTTCTTCCCACATTTGGGAATTCTGAAGAAAGAAAACAGATTGTGACATTTCTATTCCTTTTAATCTAGCATACTCATTGCATTTTAAAGGGCATGGATGAAGATCCAATTTAGAATCTGCAAAAAACAGATAAATATCTCTAAAAACCATGAAACGTTGATAACGCCTACTCTCAGCTACTTAAAGGCAACACTGTGAAGTCATCATGCCCAACAACTGATTAAGACTGATCAAAATTAGCTACTGCAGATAGTGGGAATACCTCTGAGGCGTGTAGTCCTTTATATATTATGAAAACTTTAGAATTTAACTGAATTATTAACAGACAACTGAGAAAAAATAAATCTATATAAGTAAAGAGTTACAAAACTGGGCCTAAGACTGTGAAGCTGTGATCTAAATCTTCCTATATGTGTTTGAAAAATATTGTAGAAAACACTAAAATAAAAGTTAGATACCTATAAACAAATTTGTTGCCATCCCTTGTTAAAGCAGGCGTTATCTGACACATAACTGGGCACAGAGGCAGCACCCAAGTACAAAACAGGCTCTTAGTGAAACCATGCAAGGAAACAAACAAATAGAACAGGAGTGTAGAGTCACTAGAACGACACACACTTCATATATAAAAATTCTGCAGCTCTCCAAACAGCTCAAATTGAAAATTTCCCCTTCAATCAAAATTACCTTCTCTTTTTCTGTCAAAACAAACAAGGACAAACAGAATAAAGTATCATCTTCGTTACAAGACATTCATTACATAACATTCTACAGTGCTAACCTGTTCACTAACACAGGTTTAATTATTTTGCTAAGATAAGTTACAGAATTTTGTCCCTTTTCACATTTACTTTTCCTCATCTTTATTGGATCTCCCATATACAGATGATATGGCTATGACTCTCATCTCTACCACAAATACCATTATTTTTGACTCTCCTCAGAAAATTATGTAAGCAAATAACTAGGTAAAAAAAATCCATGCCCTAATTTTTACTGGTGTAAAAAAAAAAAAATCAGATTATTTAATCTCTATAGCCTTAAAAAACAATTTAAATAATTCTGTTATTGTCAAAACTACATGGATTACTATTCAGAGGAGCATTAAAAAGTATCACACTGACTTTGTATACAAGAAATTAATTACTTTAAGATAGGAACCGGGTATTTTTTCATTGAGACTGGCATCTTCATCAAAAGTGGCACCAGCATAAAAGCTCTCCTTTCCTTTAAGAGGCAGCAGCAATCGGGAGGAGAAGCTTCAGACGGGCTCAAGCACAGCAATTTTCATGACAGTTTTACCATCAGCCCATGTGCATTAAGCACCTCTTGGTGGATAAATTCACAGAAAGTGTGATTTTCTTCTGTCCTTGCCATTCTGGAAAGGACAAATAACCCACATGTTCCAATTCAAACCCCATCTTTTAGCCCACATAATGGAAAAAAGTTTAGAGAACTCACAATTTTTTTGAGTGCTCTTAATACCTTATTGCCTAAAAAATACCCCAACAAAAAACCCGAACAAAACACTAACAAATAAAACATACTGTTTAATGGAAGAGACTATAGTAAATTTTAGGGCAAAACATAGCAATAAAGTCCAATTTGTCTGTCATACTCTAGCATAAAATGTCAACTTGAACTCAAGGGCAAGTGAACTCAGTTTCTGGTGAAAGTTGAAGAAGTTTGAAGGCATACACTGACATATACAGCAGACTTCTCTAATATATCTATTGCTGGAAAGTCATTTTCTCTCTCAGCTATCTGGAGAGAAACAGAGCTGTTGGCTCAAACAGTGACTGAACATTTTTTCACTCTTGTGCACTCTGATAAATAAAGGCTACATTCAACTGAGACAGGAATGAGCTTCCACAATCAGTACCTCAGGTTGCTTTGAAATATCCCCTCAAGGAAAACCTTCTGCTGAGTAGCATTCTATGAGTAAAATTTTCTGCCATTTCTGGTGGACTACAAAAGAAGAATCAGGATAATGCAGACTGAAAAGCTCTCATGAGATCAAATTTGCCTAGCTGAGGTTCTCTGCTTGAGTTCTGAATATCTTTGAAGGTGGAGATTACATAACCATTCTCAGATTTAATATCCAACCACCCTCAATGTAAAACAGTTTTTTGACTATTTAATTGGATTTACCTCATTGTAACTTCTCTCTGATGCCTCTTGTTCTGTCATTGTGCACCTACCAAAAGAGTTTGGCTTCATCTTCCCTGTAACTATGCACCAGACAGTTTAGGACAGCAATAGCATCTTTCCTTCTTCAGCCTAAACAAACCCAGGTGTCTCAGTCTCTCCTTGTATATGATTTGTTCTAGCATCCCAGTGGCCTTTCTCTGGACCCACTTCAGTATATCTATGTATTTCTTGTACTGGGGAGCCCAGAGCTGCAGGCAGTATTTCAGATGCAGTCTCACAAGCACCAGACAGAGGGAAATAATCACTTCCCTCCACCTGCTCTCTATGCCCTTGCTTTTAGTCTGCATGCAGTTGGCCTTCTTTATTGAGAGGATACATCACTTTCACATGTTCAGCTTGTCTGCAGGGACATCTAAATTATTTTCTGCAATTCCAAGTCTCCAGACTGGACTGTTGTAATTTGATTCCTGTCGATAGTAAACTCATCTTCATTGCTTATGTTTTTAAGAGCATCTGGGCTACAGTATCTCATACTTGAGCACTTCACACTGTCATAACTCTTCACAGCAAACCAGGCCAGCTCTATTTATTGCTCTACTCTAGCATAGCATGTAAGCACAAAAGGCAAACCAAACCTTTTCATTAGCCAAGAAAGAACTTTTAACCAAGGCCAAGACAGTGCTGGCACAAAGCAAAGTTACTGTGTATCACCTCATAAATCCTGGACTCTGTTCACATTGGTATGGAGCTAGGAAAAGGCTGCTATGAGTCATCTCTCAAATGCTGTAAGGTTACACCAACCTGAGTGTCCTCATAACATCACTTTACCACCACAAAATAAGCAGTAGGGACCTTCATTTGTGAACACACTATCATTTACTTTCTCTTCATTGTCCTGGTCCTTTAATATGTGATGTACAGAAAGTATTATTCCTTAGTCTTCATTTGGCTCAGAAAAACAATGTCTGTCATGCCACTGGGTGTTTGACCACTGAATTATGTAATTAATCCTGTGGAGGAGGGGGTTGGAAGTCATACTTCTTCATGAGCAGACAGCAAATCTTGGTCTCATTTTCTTTGTTTCTTTCACTGTTTACCTCAATATAAAGATCAACATATCTATCTGTAAGCAGAAGTTAAAATTATATCATACACTGAAAATTTTGCATCGGAAAAATAAATGTAAGCTGCAAAGCATTTGATATTGTAATTTCCTGGTGTAGCTTACCAGGAGCAGAATGATCTTACCAGCCCAGTATCAAAACTGAATGCCTAATTCTTTACTCCTTTGCAGCCTGTGCTCCCAGACATCTGTAAGCAATGGGAGTAAAATGCTACCATTTTAGCAAGATATGTTTCCTGCTTTTAGCTAAGAGTAAAATCTGTCAAACATCCCAAAGAGATTTGTCAAGATCTTGATCTCTATTCATCACAGTCATTACACCTGAAACTGTTTTTTACTGCTAAAACACAACTTTTTGAGGCCATAGTTTAGCTTCCTTGAAGACTTAGTAAAATAATCCTAAGGCAGCACCGAGGAATAATTGTGACTATTACATATGGACACATAGAGGAATGGTCACACAGTGCTGACTCCTACTTCTTACCTCCTCTTCTGCTACTGCATTTAAAAAGGGAAAAACAAAATTATTCTCTTTTTTACCATCTTGTATGTAAGTGTATGAGTTAATAAAAGTTGTGCATTAACTATGATATGTCACAGAGTCACAAGTAGGACAGCAGAAAACCCCTGCATTGAATACTTTGAAATGTAGCACAGACTGGTGATAATATAAAAGTATTTGAGAAAACAAGGGATCCAGAAGAAAATTCAACAGCGTGCACATGTAGAACTGCAGAGTATCCTGAGTTGGATGGGACCCACAAGGATCATCAAGTCTAACTCCTGAATCCACACAGGATAACCCAGAAGTTAAACCTTATATCAAAGAGCAAACACCTCTTTAACACCAACAGACTTGGGGCCATAAACACTTCCTGGAAGATCTTGTTCTGGTGCTTGACCACTAGAACTTTTTCTTCAGTGAAGAACTTTTTCCTAATAGCCAATCTACACTCACCCTTTCACAGCTTCAGGTCATTTCCTCACCTATAACTTCCATGATCAGACACACTATTTTATAAATTATGTAACATCTACCTAATGTCAGCTGTTCCTATTTCAATATCTGCTTTAGCTACCAGGATTCTACATATTTCAAAGAAGTAAAATACTAATAACCTCCATGGTTTTCTTGTTATTTTCACCTTTTTCCAACTTGCTTATTTATTTCAGAACAATGTAAATATACATTTTTATACCAACAGCAAGAAAAGTTAATGAGGTTATAGAAGTGGTTAAGGCACTCATTACTATGATGTTGACTTAATAAAAGGAATCCACTTTAAGAATTGCAGCACTGTAAAGATAATATAAAACATAGTGGGGTTTTTTTGCAGACACTGCAGTACTGCCAGCCTGAGACAGTCGCCCTTATGGAGGCAGGTGTAGACTCAGGAACCCTATTCACAGCCTCATTGGAGCAAGACTGAGTGAAACAGAGGAATACAGAAAGGGATAACAGAGCAGCATGTGAGATGTAATGCTACAGACTGTGGAGCCAGGAGAGTCTTCAGAGTCCTAACCCACACAGAACCTTGTGTATCAGCAGGGGGCACAGGGAATAACAAAAGCAGAAGCCACAGCTGATAGCTCTTGGGACACAGCACATTAAGAAGCCCCAAAGTTAGAGGAATCTCTGAAATAATCATGCTTACCTGCACAAGGAAGTGTGATCGGAAATGGTACCTTCTGGACATTCTCAGCCTGTACATCTTTGTAGGTGCAGCACTCTCTTTGAAATCTATACCTATTTCATAGGGAGGAAACAGTGGATGAAAATTTGAGTTGCCACTCTCAAGATTTTTCTTCTTGAAATAAAACGTATAATATAGACATAGGATAGAAAGCAACAAGTCAATTTTAGTTAAATCTGAAGTTCAGATATGAAACATTACTCAATAGAAGAAACACTGTCACAAAGCTCACTTGCTTATCACAAAAACTGGATAAAACCAACTTTTGAAGCACTGAGGGGAGAAAAGCTATCTGCACAGGATCAGAATAAAATAAAAACCAAAACTTCAGGGTTTAGCGTGTTTGGGGATTTTTTTGCTGCTTTTTGTTCTTTTCTGATTGACCAAGCAAAGCTTTTAAAACAAAGTTATTTCCAGTATGTAAAAGGAACCTATAAGAAAGCTGGAGAGGATTTTACAAGGATTATAGGGGATAGGACAAGGAAGAATGGCTTTAAACTGAAAGAGAGGTGCTTTAGACTAAAAATAAAGCACCGAAGTTCTGACCACTTCAGCCTTCTAGCTAGGCAGTTGTTTTTTTCAGGAATGCTAGTATGTAACAGGACAAGAATAGCAAAACCTTTTTGTTGATGTCTTCACAGCTACACATTGTAACCACCCTTTAAATTGGTACGTTCTTAAACTGTGCAACAGATTATGATTGATGAAAAAGTAGTGGAAAATAAGATTTAAATACTATACATAATATCACTATTCCCTGATATTAAGTTATGTTTGAGTGCAATTGATTCTCTGCCACAATAGTTGCACAGAGATCCATCCATCCTACATACAGATTTCCACAACATCAGAATACCATTTTCATGCCTGCTACTGCTTGCACAGGGCACACATCAGACCAGACAAAGTTTAAAATGGTAATATGGTACAAGACTTAGGTTTAAATTAACCCCTTAAACTCTAAGAGCAGATACATATAGCTGTGGTACAGTTATTCAATATCTTTTTTTGATGCATTTTGTGTCTGACTTCCTGTTCTGTACAAAAAGCCCACTTGACTCTCACTGTGAAACACACTTAAAGATAGTTTCCAGATGACCAGATCTTAAAAGTTCTGGTCACCTCTATGCCCCCTAAGTTTGGTGAACTTTATTGTGATTTTATATTCCAGCTACAGATTTTTTAGAAACATGCTCACATTTAGCATATTGCTCAGCTATGCTGCACTGAGATATTTTTAAACATTCATTCTTTTTCCCACAGACTGACAGAGTTTGACAGATTAAAAATATGATGCAACAAAAAGCCATGCACCCTTGTAAATACTTTTACATCAAGTGGTTCTTCTGCTATTAAAATAATGGGTACTCAGTAAAGACTGAGTATGACCCTCTTTGTCTAGGTAAGTGCAACCTGGAAAATGTAGGTCTTTATCACCACCACCCAGAATCTCGTAGGAAAAAAACCTGTCATCTTTTGAAATACACTCTTAATTATATTTAACTAAAATATTCCTTTTTATAAATAACTGTGAAAATAATTGTAAAATACTGTTTAAAAACATTTTAATTGCAGCATTTAAACTCTTAAATGCCTTTTTTATAAATAATATGCACCTCAAACTTGCTGTAATTCAAGCTTATAACTTTAGACAATATAGTTATGTATATAAAGTAGGTTTATATTCTATCATTTATAAATTATAATTTTTAAAGACAGAACTGTTTTAATAACACACATATATAATTTTCTTCTATTACTACATAATTATCATCATCATAACCATCAAGTTCTCTATAATTAGTTTGTTTAGATTGGGAACAGAATATCATGGAGCCAGTGCAAGCTGGCATGGATCAGGCTGAAGGAGGAATGACAGCATCTTCACCATGCCCTCCCCTCTGTCTCTGGCTTTCCTGGAGGAGTCCTCTCCTAGCTCACAGTAGGAATACACCTGAATGCCTCCACAATACCCCAAATATTATGCCCTTAGCTGGGGCACCTCAGTTTTCATTTAGCTACAGGTTAAGGAGAATTAGCTGAGAGTCGATGAAATATACTCTTCAAGTCCTTTTGTAGACACCTACTTTTGATCCTTCTGGGTTTATAGTTAATTAACAGTAAACTAAGTCCACAGTAAAACATTAATTGGATTTTGTGTTTAGAAAAGATGCAAGAGGCCTTAAGACTAGAAACTGGGGACAGAGCTTTTCCACAGGCTTTGCATCATTAAATAACATAGCGGGGAAAAAAAAAGAATTAACTCTTTTACACAAGGAAACTTGTGCTTTAAATTCCTGACTATTGCTAAGTACCTGCAGTGCAGAAAAGTAAAACTGCTTACAGTATTTTCAAAGGTGGTATCCAAAATACTTTATACAGTTGTTTAAATATCTTTTATTCAGGTTAAAACTATTCAGCAAATGAATGTCTTTTGTCCATAACTCATTGACTCATATGCATTAATTGTTTGTCTTCCTGAAATAATTTCAGGTAAAAGTTGAAATTAAGTCTTGAACAAAGACCTCAAAGAGGGAGGTGAAGATAAATCACTTACAAACAGCATTTATATCATCAGTACCAGTGAGGCGTCTTTGTTTATTGAAAGACTGTTAGAAAATATATTAATAACTTTTAATTTGATAGACTGTATTTGCCCAAAATAAATCTAAGCCATTTCTAGACCATCACAATTCATCAATTTAAGTTATTACATGGGAAGAAATTCTTAATTGCCTCCAGAGTAATTTATTTTAAATGAAAATGAAAAGAATTCATAAATTAATCATCCTTTTCAATTATTCTTTCCCAAAGCAGTGGGACCACTTATTTTCAGTATTTTTTTTCCTACTCACAGAACATAAGACTGCTCAGTGAAACTAACTGAGCACCCCATTTAGTGCTGCATTTTGGTTAGTGACACAGCTGCTGCCCTGACATTTTCAGTCTTCAGAATGGTTACAAGAATCAAAGGGAATTGGGCAAGCACTAAGTCGTCAAGTCAAAATTGGAGTCATCTCTGATGACTAACCAGTATTTAAGAATTAAACTTGAACTCAAACCAGTTTATCTTCTCTACAATTACCAAACACTACTTCAACAATCTGGAGTTTGATATTTCAATGAACCAAGTGCATTTACAGGGATATTTCACTTGGCAAGTCATTGAGAAAATGATTTAGATTTTTATCACGTTTTAATACCCTCTTCCTAGTCCCCAGAGGTGGTAACTCAATAACTGCAGGATAAGTCCAGAAAAAAAGAAGTCAGAGGCTAAAATCCACTTGATAGCCTTTCAATGAATTTAAGGAAAGCTAACCAGGCATGCCAGAGTGGTGTGCAACTTACCAATGACCTGTCAAGCTTTCATGGTGCAGCACTTCTTGCAATTCTAGTTAGGCATTATATCTACACTTTAGGAGAGAACTATACTTGGATTTATAGCAGACAGAGCAGCTGCTGGTCTTTGTCTTCTTTCTTATTCTAATTTGCAAGAGGTTGGAAAACAATCTTCACTTTCTAAGAGGATTAGAATAAAGGGGTGATGAAAACAGTACAGTCTGATGGGATATTCTTCTACTTAACAAGGAAAAAACAGTGCCTGGCATACTTGGCTTTCAAATGAGATATCATTATCTTAAGTCTTAACACTAGGGTCCTTAAAATTGTCAACACCTTTATCAAAAGGAAAAGGAGAAAGTATCAGCCATTTGTCCCATCATCCAAATAAAACAATGAATATCTCCATTTTTATCTGCATGTCACCTGATATCTCTTGAGCATGGGATGGCTGCACCTGATGCTCACCAAGGACACGTGTGGCTGCCAAGCCTGCAGTCAGCCCTGGCTGCTGCAGGATATAACTGGGAGTCTTGAAGGGGACATACTCTCTCTGTGAAGGCAGAAATCGCTCTCTCTCCAATACATTTGACTCCAATATATTTTTTAATGCTATAAAAGGATAAAGTCACCCCACATTAATGGGTTTACTTGCTTTCCTGAAATGCACTGAAAACACGGCCAGGCCAGGCCTACCCAGAAATCAGGACTCTCTGGCCTGGTGGTGCTTCCTGCCTCCCAGCCCCTGCCCAGCTGGCTGTTCTACCTGTGCTGCTCCAGGACCCAGAGGATTCCTTCGACAGTGCAGAATCGCACTCAACAGAACAGAAGGATGAGAAATATTAAATTCCCCTTAATAAAGTTCAAACAAAGGAGTAAAAGTAACTCAAGTCTATTCAGATTCAAAACAAAGGATCTGTGAGTAGAGTTATCCCACAGCTAGAAGACTAATCTTAAGGAAAAGCGCACTCCCAGCACTTGCTTCCCTGATAAGCATATTATCTCTGTTTCATAGGCTGCCTACTGCATGGCAAAGATGAGTTCACAGGGTGCAGCTAGTGCAGGATGGTTGCAGGCTCCAAAGAAATACACTCTTTATAATGAAAAAGTCCTGTGGCACTTCAAACTCAGCACTGTTTAAGGCAGCCTGCCCATGTAATTAGCAAGGGTAGACTGCAATATGGCAGGCCTGCTGGGGAAAATGAGCTCCTGAAAGCTCTGGAAGCTGGGCTTAGGTAAGCACCTCTTGCCACAGCATTTTGTGTCCATTTTAATTGGACACATTTCCTTGGCTCCGAATTACAATAGATTGTTAAGGCAAATAACATCTCAGTTATTTAACTGTTAGGGCCAGTCAGCCTGGGCTTTAAATGGATGAAGTCTCAGGTAATGCATATTCTTCCCAACACTGGACCACAAAGGTATATAATAAAAATATTCTAAGCACTCACTAGTGCTCATTTCCTCCTGCAGTCTACAAATGTGAAGTCTAATTTTGTAGGTCTTAATACTCTCTTTGCATTCATTTTGTCTGGAAATGAATGGTAATGTTAACTAAAAATCTCCTCTCTTCTTAACATTGAAATTAATTACATGGTTAAAAAAAAAATAGTCCAAACATCTGCAGTTCTTCTCAGTGAAATTAAATAATGTATAATTTGAGCAAAGTTTTCAGTCACATGAAAATACTTAAGCATGACTAACGTAATGATAAAAACCATTTTGAGCACAGAAGATATTAACCTTATTGTATATTCATGGTCAACCAAAAGAAGCAGCATGTCTGATGTTGACCCTAGCATGGTAGAGATTACTACAACTTCTTTAACCACCCCAAGGAGAAGTTATGTTAAGTTCAAAAGAAGGATAACCATCTAAGTCTCAAAAAAGCAAAACCAAAAACATGCTGTCTGCATAGAAACATACATGGTAACCTGTCAATAAAGAGCAGTGCTCCACTGAGAGCAACAGCAAACACACCCTGAACAACCAGCAGAGATAATTGCTCCTCTTAGAGAAGCCAGAGCATGTACCAATCTCAGCCACACATCCAAATCTGGCCATGAATATTATGTTTACATTCCCCAGAAATGACCACACGAAGACCAAAAAACCAGTTTGACACAATGTTTCTCCGTCAGTATTAAAACCCAGCGACATGCTGGTAACTCAAGGCAGGCATCTCAGTGCAGCTGACAGGCTCAAAGTCCAAAAAGCTTTCACACAGTTTTAGCATGAACATCTCCAATATACATATTTAATTCTTCAGACAAAATGTTCCCCCAAGAATTACCTCAATCTATTTGAAAACTGTTGTTTAAAAAATATTACTGTAATGTTGTTAATTTTAAGTGAAACAAATGCAAGTGTTAAATTAGATATTTAATATTACATGAAAAGGATTTAATATGTATTACTTTCCCTCAAATTCTACCATGTTGTATATTCATAGCCTTTGGATACTGAGCTTTCAAAAAAAACACATTGTAGATGCTCTGTACATGGCTAGCCTGGTTATTAAAACACATCAGTAAAAAAAAACCCTATGATTAAAATTATAATTTCAAGGGCTTTTAGTGAAAGAACATTTCTTGTGTCCTTTTGAAAGAATAATGTTTCCAATGATCGCTAGTATGAAGGGCTTCAATTTGAATGAGCTCTCAATTTTCCAAGGAAAAGCTGAAATACAAGAAAGTTTGCTTTTTAGAAGGTAACATGTAACACTTGCCATGATTAGGATTTCCAAAAAAAATTGCCTCTCTCCTTCTCTTCTGTGCTCAGCCATACATGAGAAGTTGTGGGGTGCAGAACAGAAAAAATGCTAACCCCATTATTAAGAATCTGCCTTATATGACATACAAAGTTTCTACTTCCTGGGAAAATTAGAGGAGCAGCTCAGTATCCTCATGAACCAAAACAAGTCAGACCTTAACACCCAAAACCTGGCACTACCCTTTCAAAACCACAATTAACTTTTGCTACAGAGAAAGGATGAAGTAAGCTGTCATTATATTTTAAATCAATCTAAATACAATAAATACTTGAGTAATTATCGAAACTTTTTTTGGGGGGAAAGGCAACAGTTCCTGACACCATCTAATTTTTTCAAACCATGTAATTCAATCATCTGGGAAACTCTAAGTGCACTGCCATGTATGGTCTGACACAGGAGGCCGACTGCAGTGGTTTGTAAGAAGAAAACTAGAAGCTGTAATGGGATTTCCCCCTTCCCCCTGACAAGCTGTACACACAAGTTCAAAGTCTGTAACTAAGACAAACATACAAGGCTCAGTTGTGCCCACCATAACATTAATTTCATATCACTATAATTACACACTAACAAAAAGCTCCTTCTGATTTACACCATCTAAAGCTACCACTAGGACCACAGAATAGTGAAACTAAACTTTTACAGTCATAAAAACACATCAGCTCACTTGAAAAGTCAACATTTATTTGAAATTATGTTAAAATAACAGTCTAAGTCCAAAATTCTCATGGAGTATAAACAACTACAAGCCCAGAATTTTCTTGACTGTTGCTTTACATATGCATAATAAATTATCCTATAATCCTCCAACTTCAAAATACATTCAAATTCCAATTTATAAGATGATTACATTAAGCCAAGTGAAAGAACACCTGTATGAATTCTGAAGCATTCTTCCTTTCTGCACAATAAAAGCATTTTTGTCTTTTCTTTGTCTCCAGACTTTTATTAGCATAAGTATATATGACACACTCCTACTGCACTTTTTTCTTTCTTAAAAGAACAATAAGTTCTTGCAACTGAACCAGAGGAACTGTCCAAAATTTAACAAAGGCAAATGTGGGGCCCTGCATCTGGGGTGGAATGACCCCACACTCCAGGACAGGTTGGGGGTGGCCTGCTGGAAAGCAACTAAGCAGAGAACCTGGGGTTCCTGGTGGACATCTATCCATGAGCCAGCAGAGTGTCCCTGTGGCCACACAGGAACATGGTGTCCTTAGGTGCCTTAGGGAGAGCATTCCAGCAGGTTGACAGAGGTGATCCTGCCCCTCTACTCAGCCCTGGTGAGGCACATCTGGAGTGCTGTGGGCAGTTCTGGGCTCCTCAGCACAAGAGAGACATGGAGCTCCTGGAGCAGATCCAGAGGAGGGCTGCAAAAATGATGAGGGGTCTGGATCTCCCCTCTTATGAGAAAAGGCAGAGGGAGCTGGGCCTGTTCAGCCTTGAGAAGAGAGGGGACCTCATCAATGTCCATCAGCATCTGAAGGGAGGGTGACAGAAGGACAGAGCCAGGCTCTGCTCAGTGCTGCCGAGCAGTGGGAAAGAGGCAGTGGGCAGAACCTGATGCAGAGAAAGTTCTACCTGAACACAAGGAAGAACTGTGCAGGTGACTGAGCACTGGTACAGATTGCCCGGAGAGGTCATGCAGTCTCTTTCCATGGAGATATTCAAAGTCATTTGGACACAATCCTCAATAAACATTGCTCTAGGGGATGCTGCTTGAGCAGTGAGGCTGGACTAGATGACTGCCAGTGGCTCTTTCCAATCTCGTCCATTCTGTGAATAAAATAGCAGGATAGTGACATGGCACTCTCACACTGACCATAGATGCAGACTGAAGATGGCAACCATGGCAGGTTGTGTGCTTCCTACAGCAATAAAAGAGATAAACAAGGGCATAGTCCTCCACCTCTTTCTCTAAATCTATTTTCCTGAATACCAATCCTCCCATTTTCAAGAGGCAGCTGGGTCCTAGTACCCTCCTAGCGTGTCAGAGATGCAAGACTTCAGAAAAGCTCATCCTCTTTAGCAGCATGTATGGAAACAGTGGCAATGTGGAGCTGCATGTCACACAAGCAGCAGCAGGGAAGGCAGGACTGTCACTCCTCTTGCATGAAAGCCTTTTAGACCAAAGTCTAAAGCAACAAAACAAATCAACCATCCTGCAAAACTTTACACAATAAAAAACTCAACTACTGATGTAAAACAGACCCTCTATTTCTGTGCACAGGCTAGTCATGGACAGAGACCTCATGCCTGAGGTGCAAATCTGACATTGGTTTTACGTTGCTACCTTCCCACAAAGGGCATTGGAGTTTCATGGTTAAAAAGCACTACAGGGACAAAGTATAACTTCAATAGTATTATAATCATAGCAGTAAGTCACAACTGATTCACATTAATGTGGCTGTGAAATCCATTCCTTTAAGTTCCACAGTAAAACAAAAGAGGAAGGTATTGCATATGAAACAGAAAGAATAATGGAACAGAAAGAATACAAGGTTGGGGATGATTCAACAGCATTTTTGAATTATAATCACCCATGGAGAGAGTCAGCAAGGAGATACTCCAAACAAGAGAAAAAAGAAAAAACCATCAGTGTAGGATAGAAATACCTTGATTCCTAAGTGGTGCTTTTTTTCTTTAATTTTGTTTCTCTTTTCAGGTGAATTCTGAAAGCCCTCTTAATGTCTTGCTGGGTTCCTCTACCAATAAAGTCACTGGTGATGAATTCATCAAGAATATACAAACAAATTAACTGGATCATTTACAGAAATCTGCAAAGCAGACTCTGTAAAACAGCATTTCTTCTACATATAAGCTCTTTGCCCACATCTCATGGTCAAAGAGTTTGATGGAAGGAATCAGAACAATTAGAGTGAAAAAAGTTTATCAATAATTGTGCCCATGAGCCAAGCTGCACCAAATATTGCCTGAAATTCTTCCTGAAAAGCTGAACATTGAACCCACTTTCTGGAGATAAATACATATTTAAAAGACTGAAACAAACAAGCAAAAAGCCAACAAGAAAATAAGACTTGAATGATCTGGATATGAGAAATTTTCACAGCTGAGAATATTTAATGTGAATTTGTAGACACTGGCAATAAAGACAGAAAATCAGAGTATCAGCAAAATCAGATTTCTCAGAAAAAAATCCAATTCTCAGATCCCTAAAAATGACAAGACTTCTTACTTCATTCTCACTCAGAACAGGTGTTGCTCCTTTCTGCATTTTTATTTTTTTATTCACTTTTTATTTTGAATTATTAGCTCCACTGTCAGCCTTCTTAATTCATAATCCATCCCTTACTGACAAGATTGAAGAAAAACCTTTTTAAGGGGGCTAGAGACTTACTGGTGTTTAGTATATTCAGCTGAGATACAGGCAAGTCAGGTCTGAGAAGGAGATCCTACAGTTATTATTTGCAAAGGAAGATCATTCTACCCAGAGAGACTTCACGGTCAACACAGACGTTTGTCAAGATCTCCCTAAGGCAGCCCTGGCACAGTCTGGTTATTCCTGCAAACCCAAGTGCTCTCATGTGTAAATTTCTTTGCTTCTCACAGATTTTAAAAAGTCCACCTTGGAACTCAGAAAAGACAACTTCTGAACATTGGCTGTATCCACACACAACTCATTTACCCTCACAGGAATAGATTTCATCCCAAGATTGCAATTCTCATTTGCTTTGCTTATATTTAATAATTGCTACACTTGCAACTGTATTAGCAAACAACACCTCTGCAAGGTCTTAAGCAAATCCTTGGACATAATTTTCCCCACAAGCCTTTTTAAGAACAGACACTTAGCTCCATCTGCTGGATTGAGACAATTTCTCTCTGAGGCTGAACACCACCCAACACAAACGGATTTATTTTCCATTTGTTATACACCTTATATGCCTAAAATAGGAGTCCAAACTGCTGTTAAGTAAATACCTCCCAAAGTGCTATCACTCCTACCTGAAGGTCCATAAATACATCTCATTAATGCCCTTAGGAGCAGCAACACCCTTCCTTGGCACACCTGTCTCCAACTCAGAAGTAATTTCTTGTATTTTGCCCTGTTTGCTATGCTAATTATAAACACAGAGGCCAGGGGGCACTTAAGCTAGGCTGTCCAACCAGATTTAATTAACTATTTCAAACAGCTAAGCAAAAATCACTGAAGGAAAGAAAAAAGCCTGACTAGTAAATATTAATATGATCTTTCAATCTGAACCTGTAACACTATAAAAACCCACCCGCTAATAACACTGCTGTGTCATGAGAAATTTTAGAAATGGGTGTTTTGCAGCTGATGGGAAGCAAATTAACTTAATAAAGGAATGTCCTCATTTAAAGAAAGCATCTTAAAATGAGTTTAGAGGTTTCTAAATATATATATTCATCATTGCTTCTTCCCTTGGTATGCATTGTTTCAGCTCATCAAATATTTCTAATGAATAGCCAGAATGGGGTAGAGATATGTAAAATTTCATTAAAATATATTTTTAAAAAGCTATTTACAATTATAAAATTCTAAACCAGCATTTCTGGGGCGCAAAAAAAGGCATAAAAATATTTTCATCATCTGTGATGACTAGTGTAACTAATATATGGCTTACCTGTGTCAATGAACCAATAAGTATTGTATCAATAAAGGCTTTAAAAAAATTCAACCAAACAAAAAACCAAAAACAACATACCACCAAACACCTCTATGCCCTCTTCTTTTTATAGGCCTTATTCTGATATTATTTTTACAAGTGTATTTTCTTTTATCTTAATGAAGCACGGCTAAATTTACACTGGAGTAATTCAGAGCAGGGATTGCATGCCTGCAGACTGAGCTCTCCCTGTGTACTTTGGTGAGATTTTGTTCATCTGAGCACAGGCAAAAAATGTTTTTATGGCACAGTAGGTAGTTCAGTGGAAAAAGAAACGCTTCTGAAACACTTTGGATGTCAGTTGCCTACCTTTCACTGTTTGTTACACTTCCTTCCCCCGAGCCAGTCACCAGGGGAGACATTGACTTTTCTTACAATCTCTCCTTCTGAACAAGATAAATTGAAACATCTATTTAGCACAGAGGGCAAATCCAGGGGAAACAAACCTTTTCCTCTTCCTATACTATATAGAATTTTTAATGCAAATCAATCTGAGATACATCTATTTTTCCCAAAATAGGAGGGGAATTTCTTGCTTGTTTGTTTGGGGGTTATTTATTTTAATTAAAATAAAAATGAAAGCTGCGTAGTTTGCCACTACATTTCAGAAGTCCTTTGCTGCCCTCATGTGTTTCACGGGAAAAGTGACCCTTGAAGTCTACACACAAAACAAAACCTCCAATCGAGATTACTTCTGTTTGAAAACAGCATAGTCTATAGAAATAATAACTGCAAAATAGCTGAAAGTTTATCTCTTTGTTCTATTAAAGCTAGGCTGGCTGGTTTAACATCTAACGACTATATATTAAATATAAGGAAAAGTATTCATCTTGAGATAATCATAATCCTGGAATAACAGATTTCAAGGGCAGTAGGCCAATTCAGAGAAAGCTGATCATGTTAGACTGATGGAAAATATTACATTTTTAAGGAAAAGTATGTTTTTAAATAAAGCATAATTTCAGCATCTTTCTGTTGCTTACACTAACTGGCAAAGCAACTTCTTCCCTATTCTAGAGAGAATAAAAACGGGTGGCTGTTGCATTGAGGCCTCTGTTCTTCCCACAACCAGTACATCCAAAGCTATGGTGACCATAGCAAGCTGTCCTTTGACACTTCTGCAGACACTACACCCTGCACTTCTCACGAGGGCCTCAGTGCTCAGTAACAGTTTAATGGAATTTGCCTCAGATTTTGGCCGCTGAAGTTCAAACCATCCTTAAGAAGGTCTCACCATTCAGTTCTTATGTCATCCTATTCAGTTCCGATGCTGATTTCAGGCTGCAATCTGTCAATATGAGTTTGTAATAAATTGTAATAACATCTGCAACGCCAATCCTGGGCTTACAGTGATAAACCATATCAGAATAACCCATAAAATCTGCCCTGCTAACAAGCTCTTCCAAGCAGTGGCTGCGAGCCATAAACTGCCTTCCCTGTAACAAAACCGGTGGCAGTTCAGCCAGCCCCCAGGAGCCTTTCCATGGGAGCAGGGTGAAGGCAAAGCTGGATCGTGATCCCCACGGGTTTGTTCCCCAAGCACCAGCTGTGCTACTGGCCCTACAGGACAGGGCACCTGCGCCTTCACCGGGGTTACCAACGGGGTGCGCAGGTAGAAAGCAGCAGAGAGAACTGAAACATACAGCAGGTTTAAAACATGCCAATATCCTATTTACAGGCGCTGCGTAAACATGTCTGGTGGTGGAAATTAACTAAGAGAGTTCTGTTAACTCGTAGTGACCTAGTGGAGCTTTTAGACGCTGAACACTGACCTGCTTGCTCAAGTACCACCATGGCCCATTTCTGAGGAAAGCCATGGTTTCTCTCCGGGTGCTCTTTCAGCACAGGCTCTCTCACCGGGACGCAGGGGCTGCGGGCACCGGGCTGCGGGCACCGGGCAGCTCCGCTCCGCCCGCCCGTGCCTTCCCTCACTAAAGCCTGGAACCTGCGCTCCTGCTGCTTCGCTCTCCTACTGCCAGCCCAGCTTGCAGGTACCAACTAACTTTCCCCTCGGAGAGGGGCTTGCGCGAATTTATAACCTGGCAGACACCCGAATGCTCAGCACCCCTTCGCCCTCCCTTGCAGCCCTGCGCGCCTGGCGCGCCTCTTCCATACGGAAAAACACCGCTGGAAACACGGCTTTGCCCAGGCGCCTCTGGGCGCTCTCAAACACAGCTCGCACTCCGTGACACCCGCCAGCAGACCCAGCAGCAGCACGGCCGCGGGAGCTCCCCCAGCCCCGGGCGGCGCTGAGGGAGCGGCGGGGCCGGGCGGGCGCTCCTTGATGCCCCGCCCCGTTCGGACGCGGCAGGGCGCGGCCTGCGGCCAGGGGCTGGGGAGGAAGGAAAGAGGGCTCAGCCCCCTTGCCGCTCGGAACCCGGGGGACCGCAGATCGGCGGGTGAGGGTGCGTGCCCGGACCCGCCCCACCATGACGATGGCTGTGCTGGCGCTGCTACTCTGCCTGCCGCGGCC
>VYXF01007450.1:414759-467729 GCA_013397295.1 Polioptila caerulea
AGGGAAAAATAGTTCAGCATTTTTAATGGATGATAACCTTTGTTTATCATTGCCTTAAAACAGTTCAAGGATGAATTAAGGCAATGCTCTTCATTAAATGAAGAGCACTGGAAGACTCTTTTGCCTCTTTTTTCATATCAGGCTTCCAGAACAAAGCTGACTTTTGCTTTCTCTGCCTTTTCCTTTTTGTCTCTATCAGTGTGGAGGCTGCTGGGCTTTCAGCGTTGTAGGTGGCATAGAGTCTGCCTATGCAATTAAAAGAAACATCCTGGAAGAGCTCAGTGTGCAGCAAGTTATTGACTGCTCATACAACAACTATGGCTGCAACGGGGGATCCACTGTTAGTGCTTTGAGCTGGCTGAACCAGGTTTGAAACTCTCTATGAAAATCACAAGAGACTTCACCAGCCTTCCCTATTTATTGGAAAAAAATGATGGGGAAGGCAAAATGTACAGAGGGTTTTTTAATCGTGTGTGTGTGTGCATATTTGCATACACATATGTGTCTGTGTATATGTATGTATGCTCATTTAGTTAGTTTGGAACCAAGAGAGGATTAGTTCAAGCAGAATTGAAATTTGATTGGAACTTTATGGTCCATATGTGTTCTTGTGAACGTAACAAATCAGTCCACAGGAGCGGAAAATAACGTTCCTGAATTCATTTGCAGGCATGCAGTACCAGTGTAGACAGAGCCACCTATGCATATGGCATTTTGTGGATTTAAAGCACCAGCATCTGGGGAAAAGAAAGGATCTTGACATTTTCTGTTTGCAAATTTCAGTAGTTTCTGTTGCAAACATTGTAAAATTATGTACAAGTGTGTGTATGAAAACTCAGAATAAAATGAGCTTTGTTTACCTTGCAGCCCAAAACACTGAAAATGCATTCAAAGTTTCTACTTCGGTTGTTGCTAACACATTTCATTACATTAAAAATTCAAAAGATGTGTTAATATCATAGGGAAAAAATCATTTTAATATCTTTGAAATAAAAAGTACTCTCTGAGATTGAATTACAAAAATATAAAAAGAATTCTTTAGTTTTTTTTTGAATTTAGAAAAATGAAAACCAGAATTTAAGAGTGTCATTCTATCCCTGAAGAGTAATATACCCATGACTAATAACAGTCTATATAACTTAAGTTTGAATATCAAGAAAACCAGAGGATCCTCACCTTTATTCCTCTGAAGCAAAATTCCCTCTTGCTTGGCAGCAGAGGATCACAAATAAATTATGCTGAAGAAGTCACTGTCATAAACATACTGTACTGCAGAAGACATGAAAAGGGTAAAAGGCTGATGCGTACATCATGTACTAGCATTAGAATTACATGCTAAGAACAGAATTGGACTTTACAGTATTTTATATAACTTTTTGGGATACTTGTGCTTCTTGAACTGTCCCAAGGAGAGTATAATTTTGTGTGTGGAAGTCATTTGAAGAGAATGAATAGTTCTTGAATGAACTGAATTAATATCTGTCTTGAAAATGACAGGATTGCTTATGAGGATAACTTAAACCAGAGATGCCTTTTAAATTTAGTTTCTTATTTAAAGATTTGTGAATCCCTTCTGAAGCTCAGTGAACAAGGAAACTAGAGATAGTAAACACTTATTTCACAGTGTGACTTGTAGTCTTTTCCAGTGCACACTGAATTTTGAGTGGGTTATGTGGTCATTCTCTATATGTTTGAGCTGCATAGTGGTAAGGTCCAATGCATTAAATTCTTATTCAATTACCTTCTTGCAGACAAAAGTAAAACTCGTGAGAGATTCAGAATACACTTTTAAAGCTCGGACAGGACTGTGCCATTATTTTGAGCGCTCAGATTTTGGAGTTTCAATAACAGGATTTGCTGCATACGACTTCAGGTAGGTATTATTCATTCCTTCCTTTTGCTGTATTCTTCCTTCTGTGTTCAGCAATCTTGGAGTGAGGTGGAGTGAATAGTGCATTGACCAGGCAAAGGTTGTGAGGTTGATTGCATCAGTTCTGTAGCTGTGTGCTGGAGAAGGATTAATGCAAAGCATCTTGGAGAGTTAAGGCTTGCCACAATGAATCCACTCAGCACTGCCATCACTAAGGCTGTTCAAATGAGAAGCTTGTATCTTGAAATTAGGTCTTTTAAATTGGCTTGAAACTGAAACCAGTTTTTAATGTATGAACACTACACTGCTTTTGTCAGAAACAATAAATCCTACCAATAGTAACTGGAATTTATTGAAAAAATTAGGAAGCATTCAATTACTTCAGTATTCATGCATTTACATATCTACCTACATCCTCTCCAGCCCATGACTTTAGAAACAGTGTTGTCAACTGAACTCTGTAAAAACTTCAGCTTTTTAGGTTTCTGTGTAAAGAAACTTTATTTCTAATTTTTATCACTTCAGTACAGCTGCTGAATAAAGACAATAGGGATTATTCTGACTAGAAAATCTGTTATTTCTAGATAAGTCACTAAAATCAATCATATCTTTGCTAGTCTATATTTGCCAAATTTAGGTAATGCACAGTGATGAAAATTTCCTGCTCCAGTGTATTAGATAAATAAAACTGTATGAGGGTGCTTATGATAAATGTCTGATAGTGGAAATGTCCTGTGTTTTGGTATGTTTGAGACACATACTTTAGTATATGATTAAGAAGTACTTCTGTAGGTTTAAAAAAAACAGTGGGAAATTCTAATACAGACTAATGGTTTGTTCAAATCTGGGTTTGATTGAGAAGGTGTACAAAAAGTATGTAGTGCTCTCCATTGCCCACTGGCTTGACCTAGAAACCTGCTGCTTTTTAATAGTGTTATGTGTTTGGATCTACACCTGTCTCATAGTTTGTGATTCCTATATTTGTATCACTGTGCTGTAGTATATGAAATACATAATTACTGATGTGTGTTACGTGATGTGTAGAACTTGGAGGAAAGAGTTTAATTATTTGATTTTTAAACTGTTCCTGATGGGTAGATTACAATCACTCTAAGCACTTTATTGTGCTAACTTAAGTGACTTGGTATTTTTACTCACTTCTTTTGCAGTGGTCAAGAGGAGGAAATGATGAGGATGCTTGTCAGCTGGGGCCCTTTGGCAGTGACAGTCGATGCCGTTAGCTGGCAGGATTATCTCGGTGGAATCATACAGTATCACTGCTCCAGTGGAAGAGCAAACCATGCTGTTCTTATCACTGGTTTTGACAGAACAGGTGCGTTTCCACCACCTGAACTTCAGCACAGTAGGTTTCTTTTACTAGCAAATTGCCTTTTGTGGGACAAGTGATTAAAATCCAGAATTTGGTGTTCTGTTGGGTTTGATGTCACATCAGTTCTGGGAGTTCTGTGAAGATCACATCATCTTTACATCAGCCAGAAGAAAAGCTCTTTTTGTCATTGCTTCTTCAGTTCTGTGGGACTTCATCCTTACAAAGTCAAGACCATGTCTGTGTGTGTCTTTATGCTAGAAGAGCCCATATCCAGTCATGCCATACCAGAATATTAGCTCTATGTGAACAATAGTAGCTTTCACTGGCCTCTGTCATCAGTCCATCAGAAACTGAGAGATACTGAAATACTAATTAACTCTGTGGAGTGTTAGCTCTTGTTCATGAAATGTCTCTTCCAGGTAGCATCCCTTACTGGATTGTACAGAACTCCTGGGGGCCGACGTGGGGAATAGGCGGCTACGTTCGTGTTAAGATAGGCAGCAACGTCTGTGGTAAGTCTGACAAAAAGTAAGTGGTAAAAGCTATGGGCTGGGATATGTTTCTCAATGGCTATAAAAAATTAATATAATCATAATAAAATATATGTAATAAAAAAGATACAATGGGATCCTCAGAGAGGCAGTACAAATCATTTCTGTGCTTTAAAAGAGGTTAAATGAGTCCAGATGGAAAAATAAATAAAGTGGTTGCTAGTTCAACCAGACTATGTAGTTGAATGATTGAAAAGCACCATGTAAAGGCAAAGCTGTATAAGACAAAACAAATAATCAAAGTACTGTTGTCCCTTACCATTCAGAGGTAATGGCACTGTAAAATATCCAGCCATGTGTGATGGTTCTAGGTGGGTGCCATCACTGTACTCCCTGCAGGTAAAACAGCTGCTCTCCTTGTCTGGTGGGTGCCTTTATCTCTGGGCTCAGTTTAGAAAGTATGAAAAGCAAATCTACCTGGGAATTGTGTACCTTGCTTTTCTTGTAGGACAGAGATACATACTTCTAGTGCTAGTTCCATCTCCTGCCCTATTGGTGTTTGCATTAATTTTTTCTTTGTGTTTGAGGTATTTCTGTAGCATTAAATACCCAGTTTCTGCTAGGTAAGGAGGTAAGGTAAGTCAAGCTCCAGTTTATCATCAGATTGCTGAGCCACATTAGTGGGATATTTCCACTAGATAGGAAGTGTTGTCTATCTGTTGTAATTTTATGTGTTAGACTAACCCATTGGCTTTCCTTTCTGTGTGTGTTTCACAGTAGCTCTCAGTTATTGCAAGAGGTGTTAGATTACCTAAGTCTTCTGCTCATAAAGAATAAACAATACTCAGTTTGCCTGCATTTAGTAAAGATCAGAGCAATGTATCCAATCACAGCTTTCTCATGTTACTGAACATTTGTTCTTACTGTTGTATAAACAGTTTGGAAAGAGAAATTTAGTAGTGATAAAGCAAGTCAATTATAGAGATGGCAGGGAGAACAGACGTGCTATTTTCTAAACCTGTTCTTTCAAAAAGCAGGATCTTTTGCATTTTCTGTAGTGTACCACACAAGAACAATCCAGCAAAGCACAGTAGTTGCTCCTTTTCCCACAGTGATGTTGTCATCTGATTTAGAGGTGCTCTGAGACCAGCAGGATATAAAATTTTGAACATAAAAGCAGAGGAAGGAGCAGATTACATTTCAGCTATACACAGTGCCAGGCATAGAAGAAATAAAAGAGTTGCAGATGATTCCCTGGATTCCTGCTGTCATGGCATGGAGGGGAGAGTGCATTATATGAAAATGAATTCTGGGAAGTCTTCACTTCGGTATTTATTAAAACCAAGTTTTACATAATTTCTAGGTATAGCAGATACAGTTTCGGCAGTATTTGTTTGACATTTCTCTGGGCCTCTGCAACTGGTCAAAGACCACAAGCATCTTGAGGACAGACACTGTATATGAAGATGTAATTCAAAACACCATATTCAAATAGAAGAAATGGCTCTAAGGGAAATTCCTGCAACTCCTGGCTGAAGTTTTAAAAATGTTTTTATTTGGAATTTGCCAAATTTTTCATGGAGTAAGAAGACTTAACTGCAGAGTGCACAAATAGAAGCTACAAAGATGGACTGAAGCCTCAAATGTAAGCTTTATCCAGTGTTGAATACTACTCCATAGAAAAATCATAAAAGGAAAGAAATTATAACAAATAAGAAGTTTGGATTAAAAAAAATCAATAGTATAGGAGTATATTTGAAGTTATTTGACTGTGAGAAGAATCACGAGTAACAGTTTAGAAAGTCAGCAATTACAGTATATATCCAATAGAGCAAGTGTTACATTTTCCTCATTAATTGAATTCTGAGGTGGGGCTTGCTGGTAATAAAAGGGTGTTCTAGCTTTGCTGAACTGTGGAACTGCAGCTGTGGGCAAATGTAACTAGAACTCACAATGAAACATGTAGTTCTAAAATGCTCTGAATTTTTTCACCTGGAATGCTCTACCTATATCTTTTAAGATGGCCTACTATGAAAAGTATTGAAGCAATTCTGTAATTTTTGCACTCAATTACTGTACTGTGTTTTTTAGATTAGTTTTTTATAACCTTTTTTATGACAAATGCAATGAGTATTTATAATTGTCTGTTGTTAAGTGTTGCTGTTTTAGTCCTTCTAATTGTTAATATTTTAAATGAAAGGAAGATCAAGTGTGGTGTTTCATTACTTCAGGTTTTGCTACTTACTGAATTTACTTGGCTGAAGATTTCAGTTTGTGAATGTGAAGTCTTCTGTACTCTGAGTGTTGTGTAGTCTGGCCTTCCCTGCGTGGCTTACAAACAACAGATAGCACACTTCCATTGCTGGAAAACAAAGTCCCTGATGGGCAGGGATGAGAGTAATGTAGTCATAGCAATATGAAACACAGATGTGCCTCCAGTGCTTTTGAGATGCTATTGCCAGGTATAAGTACCTGAAGTGCTGTGGTAGAGAGAACTTTCCAGAAATTCCGGCCTACAGTGTTTGTGTCTTTCCAAAGGAAGCACTTAAAAGAGGTCTATTTAATGAGAAGATGACACTGCTTTTTTGATATTCTATAGCCAAAGTTGCCTTTTGTTGTATACCAATTTGAATAAAAATCACTTTAAATGCCTGTCATACTCTTGTTTGAACTTTATAGTTTGCTTTAGAATAAGACTTAACAAAAGATGAGCTTTAATTCCGCTTTATTTGAAATGAAAAGTAAGTACTTATATCTGCTATTTTTAACAGTATTTCTATGTAAGGGGTTTACATTCACATGTAAAGAGATAGCAACATGGTTTTTGAAGTATTATAAGCTCAAGATGGTTTTGTTTCTATAGATTCAGACTTTTTTGAATCTAGCTTTTGAAACTTTTAACCCAAAATTCCTTCTAAAATTGCACTAGAGCTCAGAAACTAATATTCTTCTGAAGGTGCTAAGACTGATTATATCCTCAACTAGACATAAACTAGTAACAGCCATTAGGCAAACAAGCAAATACAAAAATATGTACAAATAAGTCGTGATCATAACTGCGTGTAATTTTCTCCCTTTCTCTAGATGTAGGCTTTAAGAAGCCAGCTAAGAGTTAAATTGGTCATTGGGTTGAATTGGGGTATCATTTTACTCTTAACATAGGCTAACTCAATACAGATTCATATTTTCTACAAGAAATTAATTTCTTCCACAAGCCAATTGTCCTATTCACAAAGCTGTCATACATAAATACGTATTTACACACCCACACTCTTTGTGGGAATGGCTGGGAGCACCACTCAAGGTGATGAAAGTCAGGAAGTTCTTTACAGCAACCAGCCCAGAAAGGCAGGCTAGTCAGAGTCATCACTGCTGAAGTAGGAGCTGTCACAGTATTCTGCTGTGTAAAGGAATTTATGAATGCTTGGGTTCATCTTTGGTATCCAGTGTCTTGGCACTAGGAATGTTGAAAGATTGAACAAATCCACAAACACCTTGTATCTGTCACTGAAAAAGACAATTGGAACAATAATTCCATCAGCATAGAAGGCCATAATTTCTAAATCCTCAGTAATCATTCCTTCTCATTCAAATAATAAGATTCCTTGCACTAACCCTCCTGAATATTACAGAGCAAGAATCCAATCCTAAGTTTCTAAGACATAGCTGATTAGGCTTAGTAGGGATCTATAGTAACATCTTCCTTCTGAAAATAGGATGTGATCTCTAGTAGGATTTATCTGGGAACAATAATGTTGACTTGACATTAAGGAAGAGTGGGAGAGCTTTCTAAAAAAGACAGTGGATATTCAGTCCTCAACATCAGTCTAACCATCTGCTTTCCACTCTGCCCTCTGTTCCATTGGTTGTGATACTTGGTCACAGTGCTGCATGGTCGTTCACAGCTCGTTGAGAGCAAACCTGAAAGATGGTCTTTTAAGGAGGTTGTGCAATTAGAGGTCATGCTAGGGACTAAAGAAACTCAGTTACACAGTAGCTGGAGCTCACTTCCAGCCTGTGTCAGCCCAGTAACTTGGGCTAGCTGGCACACAAACTGAACAATGCAGAGTTAATATTATTGCTATCACTGTAACACCTGGACCCCTCGACTGAGAATTACAGATAGCACTTTATGTGAGCAATCAAAAGGAGTTCTTTCTGCCCTAGAAGGCTTGGAATTTCTATGTAAATATGGAATTTATTTATAAATAAACAACAACCAAGGAGATGCTAGAGTCCCAGAAGAGCGTCAGCAGCCCTTTGGCCTCCAGTGAGCCATCTGAAATATGTCTCCCAGCATTAGAGTATTTATGAAGTGCATTAGTGCAGGTAAAAGGGAAAACACATTATTACTACCTCACTGTTGAGCGCAAGTAGTGGTAGCCTGATGAGCCTCCAGTGCCAGCCTTGCTGCCAATCATTCTGTGCACCAAACAGACATGGTTATCTACGTGAGACAACAGGAGAAAATGGCACATGTTCAGTATTTAGATATGACTAAAGAGTCACACTTATTAAAGGTCATTCAGAGATCTTTACAGGGATACAGAACTATTAGGTCTGTCAACCTAATAGGTGTTAATTCTGCCATTCAGTCAATATAAAATTATTATTAATTCAGAATGAACACACTAATTATTACACGTTACTATGCTCTGTTAATACAGAATCACACATTCACTTATGTATGTCTAGGGAAGGAGGTAGAAGGAATGTTTGCATATAAAGACATGTCATGACTTTTTGGGATACACTGAAAAATAGATACCTGTCCCTTAAATAAGATAGTACACTTAAAGCAGGTCATAGAAGAGGTAGCTATTCCCATGTATTTAATGATCACAGAAGCAGCTCTTTATCTTTTCTCTTGGCTGAAGTACTAAGAAAAAAAGGTCATTCCTAAAGCATGAACTCTAAAGCTCAATTGTAAGACTGGGAGTAACTCAGAGACAGAACAATTTATTTGCATCTAGAAGAGGGAGCATCACTGTCAAAAAGTCAAACTTACATCTCCATTTAGTCATGAGCACATCGAGATCCATAAGGGAGGTAAGAAGCTGAAAGGGAACCTGGAAACGAGGCTCCTCCCTTGGAAAATGAAAGAGAAGACAGTGAGACATCTTAGTGTAAGCTGTACTTTTCAAAGTTGCATTTCACCAGTGCTTAGTGACTTGAAGCATACTTTTCCTAAATTGGTACTGAAATATCAGTAGAGATTTTAACAAACGCTTCTACTGTGTAAGTCTTTATCTGCCCCTTTATTTTTGAACTTGGAAAAGGACTCCAGATCTTTCTTGGACAGGTAGAACAAGGCCTTTACTAGTTACAGTCTGAGAAGCAGCATCTGGTCAAGCAAGGACCAGCTGCCCAGAGGGGATGTGCAGCCTCTATCCTTGAAGATATTCAGAGCTCAGCTGGACATGGTGCTGAGCAGCCTGCTCTGCCCTTCGAGCTGTATCTGACTAACCAGGGTTCCTGTGGAGGGCTGAAATAGATTGCTTCCCACAGCCCATTCCAGCCTAACTGAACCTGTGCTGCTGTTCTTAACCTTCACCTCCCCTCCTGCCAGTCACACACATCTTACAGCATTACCTGTAGAAGTAGATCATCAAGGCCCCCTTCAGTGCTTTGTAGGACAGTCGTCTCTCTCCTACAAAATACAAGCCTCCTTAGTTTGTTGCTTATTCTCCTGCAACTTTAATGTTATTAAAATAACATTTACAAATAACACAGATGAAAAATACAAAGTGCATATTGACATATGGTAATAAAATCTACCTTTACTGAGCAGATGTTCATGGCGTTTTTCATCAAATAATGAAATTAATACGTCTCTCTGTTTTTGGAATTCAGACAATAAGTCATCTTTTTCTTCTGATTCTTCTTTGGCCTTTGGTATTTAAAACAAAGACAAGTTTTAGAATTCAACAGGGAAAATGAAGCACTTGAATGACTCATTATGCAAATAAAAATCTATTTAAATAAATACTCTGAAGCTTGCATCTTAGGTGTAAGAACTGTATTTTCAAATAAGATACATGAGTCACTATCCTTTGAAAAGCACAATTACCAAGAAATGTACAATTAAATAGATTCCAACACAACTCAGATAAATGAATATTCAAACAAACTGGCTTTTTATCACATTTTTTTGTCTAGATGCCTTAGAAAATTAATCACAATTTATTTGAAGTCTGATTTATTTGTTTTCAAGGCAAAAAAATGACATCCTTGCAGAGCTGTGGGCAAGAAAATTGTAAATAAAAAGTGTAGGTAGAGTTAGAAAGTAAACAGATATTCTCAGGAAGTTTATAAATTGTTATTTTTTTTTTATTAACAATGAAAAAAAGAATTAAAATGTTATTTAAAGCTGCAGGTCTTAGAATAGTCAGGGATTTTCTGGTGCTTATTTGCCAGTGCAATTCAAATGATCACATAGCAGCAAATTGCTGTATACTGTTAAACAGAAACGGGCTGTGAATAGTGACATTCCATATCCACAGCTCTGGGGCCCAAACTCCATATTTACTCTAGATTGTAGATGCAAGTACTAACTAAAGGTAAAGTTATAATTCCAGTAAAATCAACTTCAGCCCTTCCACTGATACTAATCCATCCCTTTTGCAATCCAAATCATCCATGTATCTCATGCTTTAAATTGTCTCAGATGGCAAATTTTAAAAATATTCCTATTTCTGAAGAATTTGCAATTTTTTCTGCTTCTTGTAGACAACGACTGATGAAGATTAAGTGAAGTGAGTGCAAAACTTTGAGTAAGCCAAAAGTTAAATTTATGTCAGAATATCTGACATATATTTTGCCAGATGACTTTTCTTATAGCTAGTTCAAGAGTACACTATATACCTGTATCAAGGCAAATTCCTCCTCTAGGCCTTTTAAAACATTCTCTTCAAATTGTCCCCAGAAATCAAATTCTTCTGCATCAAGTCCTGGAGTTCTTTCCAGCCATGCCTTTAATAATAATAATAGTAGTAATAATAGTAATATGTTCAAACAATAACAATGCAACTACATTATCCTAGAATTACAAGTTATAGCCACATAAATTCTGCTACTAGAGTTGTGGTTTAGTGTCCTGTAGAAGTGCTTATTGCTAAATTCAGCATGTCCATCTGCACAATGGTGCCATACCAACCCCCTCAGGTTCCAGATTGCATGGCCAGTGTTGGAAGACAGAAGCTGTCTCATTCTAAGGATATCTTTAAAACAAACTACAAAAAACAAACTACAGAAAAACAAATCTTATTCCACATATATATAGGATAATAGTAATGATAAATCTCAGAAGGAACACATAGAGCCATCTGTAGTTTTTAATCTCTCTAATAGCCATCACTAACAGTGGGACTATTTTTAAAGTTTTCCTCACAAAAGGGCTTATAGTCATGAAAAACAATGCAAATGAAACAGTGCATTTACATTCCTAGCTCACACTTCCACAATGCGATTTACCAGTTTAGCAGCCAGAATTTTCAGATGAAAGGGGGATGCTGTGAAAAATCAGTTGGTTCACTAACAACTAACTCTCTCTCTCACACCAAATTTGTCAAGAATCCAAAACACAATTGACAGAGAATTTGCCAGCATGCTTGTTTCTCTTAAGGTAGGAGAATTTGTCAGTGACACTAATGAAGGACATTCTTGGGAGATGGGGGAAAATGGAGTGAGGTCCAAGACAGACATTGTTACCTCCACAAGTTGCAGTAGTGTTGGTTCTTGCTCTGATTGAAGCAGTAGTTCATGATCCTGTCCCTTGAAGTTATCACGGTAGTGCCTTCTGTTATAAGGGACTCTCAGACTTTGGGGGACACCAATCTTGTTCTCTAGCAAGCGAAACTGCAGGCTCTGGAAACCTGAGGCTGGGCTTAGGTGGTATCTTTGGGAACAGAAGAAAAGAAGATACAAAAATGCAGAGTTACTTTACAACAGTGTATTTCTCTTGTTCCCCATATTTCACATCTGAAGAATATCAAATAGCTATCTGAGGACTTTTTTATATGACTGGATTTAGGAAAAGGAAAAAACCCTAGAAATTTTAATGCAACTACTGTGTAGGTATAACACAATCTCATTTTCTAGTTTTCTATTGTTTGTGCATACACAGGTAGTGCAAACCTAAGTGTGTGAATTTGTGCTTTAAAACGGCAGCTTTTTGCATGTGATGTACAGGAGGCAATGTTAGTGGATATCATTTCCTTTCCAAATAGACTAAGCAGCTGCACCCCAAAAAGCTGTTACAGAAATTTTCACTGCAATTGAAATTGCAATTTTCACATGCCAATGAATGCATTTTAAATAGTCTTGATATACAGCATAATTCCTATATATTATTACATATAATAGTCTATACCTACAATATATATATGTGCAATATTGTATATTGCCTTATTCTATAGAGCAGAATAATGCTCAGAAAAACTTCCAGTGTTTGGTTTTGATTTTTTTTCTGAGAGATTCATTAATGGGAATCTTAAGAGTTAAATCATCTGACCATGCTGAAAAACAATTACTATTAAAAGTAACCTGAAATCCCACACTCCTAGATAATTGTAATGCATTCTGAATTGTGAGTGCAAGATTTCACAGAGACACATCATTGATTTAATCTTATGTTTACTATCAAATGACAGTATGTGGTTGAAAAGCTGAAGCAAGTATGAATCAAAATGGATGATTAGCCCATGGATTTCCCCTGCTGTAATCTAATGCTAGATTCAAACAAGTGAAGAAAAATCGTAGTTTCCTGCTCTGTTTAATAGGGAACATTAAAAAATAGAAGGGAAAGGGTACCAAAATACAGAAGTTGATGGGATGCTGGATGACACTGAGGTCACAAGGCACACAGACATGCACAAGTGACACAAGCAGGAGAATTACAAAGGAAGACAGTGGGTGAAGCTGTAACACATGGCAGTGTGGTGGGAGGACCTAGATGTAGTGAGGGAAGAGAAGAAATTCCATGGGAGAGGTGAGACAAACCAAAGGATCCCAGAGAAAGCCTGAGCAGAAGGCAGAAGAGGTACCCATCATCCAGCCCAGCAATACCCTGAGTTGCTACTGGACAGCAGAAGTTACTGGGAAAACAGGACAAGGAAGAGCGATGCTTCCTTCAGCCACTTGAAACCTCCAGCACTGCAGACCCAAGACATTCTGATACAGCTGAAATACCTGTTTGATAATCTAGAGAGGGTGCATGTCTCTCCCTCAAGCACTTCTATAATTTGCCACCGAACAAGGCTTCAATCTGCAGTGCCAAGTTTCAACTGAATTGCTGGCAGAACTGTGAGCTACTTCTGTTGCTTCTGCTGGTTTGACTATTGACCCTGAAACCAGTCAGCAGCACCCTACGCAAAAGTGTCAGCAATTCACTTGTACTTCTTTGCAGAACATGCTGGACTCACAGTCAGGGTCAATTTCATAATTGACCCTTGCACTTTGATGTCATGTTTGCCTCTCCAAGGTGAGCTCTCAGCTTGCTGACAGACACCAGCACACACGCAAAATGCACAATCAGTTCTAAGGATGGCAACTACCAGCTCATGGATTGCTGTGGAGGAATAATAAGTCTTTACCTGAAATCAAAGAAGTCCAATGCAGTCATAGTTTCCAAAACTGAGAACTGTTCCACCAGTAATTTCAGAATCAGTGAAATTCTGTTCATTCGAGTAATAACCTTCAGCATGTTCCTCTCATCTCTTACCTGTAGAAAAAATAAAGATCATAACCAGAATGGTGTTTTCTCTAGATCTTCCCAAGTTATTTCATGTCTTTTCACTGTTGTACATCCCTATAGCTCCCAAGTCTTTCCCATGCGAAATCCATAGAGGCAGAATCTCATATGGAATAGAGCACTTTGGTTTTAACTTAAAACTGAAACTCTTAATTTTCAAAGACAGAAATCTGTTTTTTTCTGACTGATGTTACATTACAGGTAGGCCTATCACACAGAGTTTTTTCTTTTCTATGGTTTTAACTAAAATAGAAGTCAAAGAAATTAAATTCTAATGCAAAAAAAAAAAATTCCAATAATTACAATATTATTGTAACTTAATATTATATAATACGAAAATTACATGCTTTCTGTTATAATTACTTCTAGAATAATATCTACTCTTGTTCTATTCTACACACCATAAGGCAGGTATGGAAATTACTTAAAAGTTGAGAAGCAAAATAATCTGACAGCAACATAGGGAGAGCTCATCTAAAACCTGTTCATCAGAAATGTGCATTAGCAAGCAGAGAAGAAGAGAAAAGGCTGCATCTGGTGGGAAATAGAAAATATTAAATGGAAAACACAGGAGTTCTTTTTTTCACTAAATTAAACATTTTGCCTGCAGAGGAGTCTGCTAAAATTCCTTTCAGTTTCAATGGGATTAAACTTCACTCTAAAATCTGGGCATGCAACCAGGAAGCATCAAACTACAAAAAATGGCAGATGATAATCATTTCCCTAATTGCTTGGCTGTGTACTTGACCTTAACATTGGCATTTCAAAATCTGATTACAAGCAAGGCTTCATTTTTAACAAGAAAAAAAAAAAATCTTCTTAAGAACTGATTACAGTCAGTTATAATTTGATAAAAGATTAAACTAAAAAGCCAATGAAGTTAGGAATATAGTGGACAACAGAGAACATTTTCATTGGACCTTATGAAAAGAATAAGGTCTTCAATCTGATCTAGTTTCAAATTTTCTTCACAGACACAGGCTAATGATGTACTCAAGGTGTTTTTCAAACTTCACACAGTCAGATTTTTCTGTGGATGCAGTATCAATTCAAGAGTTTTCCATTCTTACCTATTGTTATAAGGTGTGTTTAGCTTTGGACAAATGTGAAGAGCTGCTTATATTTGCAATTTGCACAAGTTCTCACACAGTATTACTCTGCTTGGGATTCCTGCTTCTCCGTTTGACTTACTATTACACAATCAAAAAAATGAGTTCTCCTCACAGCAGATATTGGATGGAAGGAGATAGTATGTAGACTTCAGAAACTGCACAAAGTCAGAAATTACTTTTCAACATAAAAATACCTGTGTGCCTTCTGCTTTTCAGTTTTGCCTCTGAGCCTGCTTTTTCTGAAGTAGAATATTTCCAGTTGAAGTTTCTGTAGTTACCCAACACCAGCAGTAGAGTATGAGAGCATTTTGGCCAATGAAATTGGCCTTGGAAGGCAATGTACACAAAAGGCATACTTCAGGAGGAAATAAGATTTGTAATATCAGGATATAAGAGCCACTCCGCCAAATTTTATCTGGTCTTTTGATGCTGTTTCTAAAAACAGCTCATGTTGCTTTAGTAAACCCAAGTAAATCAGACTGAGAGGCAGGAAGCAAGAGAAAATCAGGGCTAAATTTTCCCAAAATTAATATTTTTAACTTACATGACCGTTTTGAAAGATCACTCGCACAGAGTCCATTTCCCACAAAATCTGCTTAAACCAAAGTTCATAAGCTACAACAAGAAAGACACTGTTAGTATCATCTTTGAGGTTACTTTGTTTCTCTTGGCATAGAGAAAGAAAAATTCTTCCATGTTGATTGGAAATGAATAGCCTATGTTGACACAGCCAGTGCACAAGAAGATGCTGACACATACACTTATTACCTGTTACAGTAATCCATCCTTTACCTAAAGTATTAGAAAAATAATCTAGAGTCGAGAATACTGAGAGAATTTTTTAAAATATTTTTTACACATCAGGTATTTGATCTACTGTTCATTACAAAAGGAGGAAAGAGAAAATACAGATCTGATACTTCAATAAAATCTAACTCCACACCTGCTTAAAATCTAGGTGTTTTCTGTCAATAACAGAAAATATCATCAGCGTCTGAAAAACAGGCATTAGGGAGTGCCTAACTGGTGTGCTGATTTCTAGACAGATTCTAGAGAGTTAAACTGAAGTTTCAGAGAAGGCACAAGGCAACACACAAAATTTGCCTGCAATAACCTGTATAGGAGCCTGTTGCTTGGACAACACCAAGATTTTCACCACCTTAATTTCTCTAAGAATAGAACCATCCATATCTTGGTTTACCAAATCCAAAGGTTATACTTGTGGCTTCACAAACACAGAGTTGATTACTGCCTTACAATTTGTATATGAATTAGTGCAAATATAAAAACAGATAAAAGAGCTATTGCTGTGCTAGTGCCTAAAATGACAACAAATAGTGCGCTGTGTATGTCAGTACCAAATCACTCCCTGTAGCAAAAATGTTGGCCAACCACCACTGCACTCCTCCACTTACCTTGATGTGTCACAATGAAAAGATGCTCATCATGGATTTTTTTCCCTTTCTTCTCACTCTCAAGTTCTTGAGCATTCAATATTTTGTCCAGCTTAAAAAGAAAGGTAAGAACTTTCTGTAAAGCCCTCAATTCTACTATTAGTAATATCAATCTTACTGTGTACAGCTAATTTTTAAGAATAATACTCTTTAAAAATACACATACAGACCTCACAATCTAGGTTATGAGAAGTTTGACTAATTTTGTCTCAGGTATGACTTTTACTTTTTAATTAGAAAAAAAAATCTTGCCTTAAATTGAACATTTAGGCACCTCAAGTAATAAAGTTTTGAAAATAACTTTAAGGGTAATTTCAATTTTATATACATATAGATACTAAAAAAAAAAATAGGGAAAACAAACTATGCAGCATGTTTTCCAGATTTTAGATGTATACTGTTGTGTTTTAAGAAAACAGAGTTCTTATAGTAAAATTCTGAGCAATCATACAGCAACATCAGCATAAGAGCTCTGGTTTGAGGCAGTAATAACAATTTCAATTCTGACATTACTAAATTCTTTTCTTAATCAAATTTACAATCTAATCATAGCTGTTTACAAATAATCTTTGCAAGATTCTAAGGAGTATGTCAACAACTCAGTTTAAAAGAACAGAATAATTCCACCCAATTCAGTTCATGCTGTCAGAAAAAAAAAACCCCAAAATAACTACTGGATTCTTTTATTACCTATGGTATTTTATTTTTACTTAATTCTTAATTACTTCTAGATTTTACACTTTTTATTTGGGTTTTTTTGATGTTCCCCTCTAGTCATCATCCTACCCCCTAGATTTCTGAAACGGATTTTTCCAGCCAAGTATTCTGGACTTTCAAGGACGTTGCACAGAGCCTGCTGACCTGTAGAAATTGCCCAGTGATTATTGTCAGACCAAAGAAAGCTTTTAGTGGTGTTTCACTTTATAGTTTAGGCTAACCAACAGGGATAATTCCCTACCAACTCCTCCAAAATATCCATCTTCCTTGCAGTTTGAGAAGCCTTCCCACAGCCCACCTTGAGGTCCCAGCTGAGCACCTTTGCCTGCTACACCTGGAGATCTGTCCTATAACTGAAACACAGGTCCTGCCTCAAGTTGTAAGAGCAACCAGGGCAGCAAACAGGAAATCCTTAAACTTACTTGTAGGTATTCTCCATAGGTAAGCCCACCTTTGCTGGCTTTATTTATTCCTTCTTGAGATTTGTCATCATTTCCGTCTTCAAAAGATAGCTTGTTAAAATTAAATCTAAGAAGAAAATGAAGTAAATTTGTAGGTAATTTAATTTAAAAATTATTAATATACCTGCCTTTTTACTAACAAATGCATCTACAATTTAAACAATGCTTTATTTTGATAAACAGAACCAGTAAAGCAGGCTTTTGATAAAAACTGAAGTTCCTCTTGTCACGGTAACAGCTGGTAACATCACATTTAGTTCATCAAATAACAAGTGCTCAGACAAGTCCTCATATGATTTCTATTCATTAAGCGATAGCTAAATGATAGCTACAGCTGTCTATTTGTTGATAACAAGTCATTCCTCTCTGAGATTTCATATTTTGCACTAACACTTTATCATTTGAATTGAATTTATAAAGCAAAACAGAGAGAGGAAGGACTCACAGATAATTCTTCCCCGCGAAGGGGCAGCGGCTCATGATTTCAGGATCCAAACTCGCCGAGCTGCACACGGGGGAAAACACCCTGTGAGTGTTCCCAAACCTGCTGCAGCTCCCTTATATGTAGTCTCATCTCACTGCCAAGGCCAACCCCCAAATTCCCCTCCTTAGCCCTCAGCCCATCCCCACAATTCAATAATTACAGAAACTATCACAGCACAAAGGTCAGGAAGTTCATGTGTTGTTGGCTCTCCAGGATTGTGTTTTTCTCTACCAGTTAAAAAATGAATGGATGGCATGGTTGTTTTGTCCTAAGCTTTTTGTGTTTTTTTCTCCGAGGTTTCCACCACTTGCTTCTTTGGACGCAGGTGTAAGGTGTAGTGTGTAAGGTGCAAGTCAAAGAGAGATCTGTGTTTGATAAAAAGGCAATATTTAATAAATGCAGGAATTGTTAAGGTATGTTTTTAACCTGCAGCCTTTTGTATCAGGATACTGCTAAGTTTAAAAAATCAGACATGTGGAAAGTGAAAAGAGGGGTGGAGGAAGTGGAAAAATATGTTTCAATGGCAGACTAAATAATGCTTATTCAAAGAGATTTCAAGTAATATATACAATTTCAAAAAATGTATACAGATTAAGTAAAGAACTTAATGATGAACCTCTCATGCTGGTTTTCAAAGTATTTAATTCAGAATAATTTCTTAATTTTATCTCCTGGCACAAAAGTTTCACTCTCATTTATTGACAAATGTTACTCAATTCTATCTGGTCATCAGCTTAACACACAATGAAGTAACATGTAACTAGCATATGCTTCTTTTCTGCCTGCCAGCCCTTTCTGAAAAAAAAGTTAATGCTCAGTTTCACTGCAAACAAAACTACAGGACCTCTGTGACCCTGGGTCCTTTGCTCTCTGCAACACTTATTCTGCTTAGTGGTGTCTGTGTGGTGGTTTCAGCTGTTCCAGTCACTTAAGAGTAGTTTGCTCATTAAAAAGTGCAGATGTAGGACATGGGTGATGGGATGGATACCCTATTCAGCCAGATGTAATTTGTCAGGCTTTACATAAATCAGCTTAAAATTGAGCCACAAGAAATGTAGGACTTCACTGAAGCAACCCACCAAGCAAGGTCAAGGAGTTCTTCCTTCATGATGTAAAACCTGACAGAAGAGAATAATCCTCTCCTCACAGACACCTACACATGTGCTCAGCAATGCAGACAACTAGAGATGAAAGTGAAGACATGAGAAATTAAATGCTGAAAGCCACTTTTCACATATTTGCACTCAAACAGCTTGATTTACAAACATGGAAATCTTGCACATCCATAGCCCTGAAAAGAAAAAGGTTTATCTTGTCATTCTTGTATATCTTCACCTGAAACCTCCACACTGAGCCTGCGTAACAAAATCAAGCTGTTATCTTTTCTCATAGCACAAAGGGAAAGAATGTGAAACTAGTAAAAATAAGGACAGTTGGAAAATATTGAACACTTAACCTCACAAAATATGTTAATGTGTGTTTTCTTGTGCAGTTTTATTTTCTTCTGTGGAATACAATGAATAATAAACTTCCAGTGCAGTGATCTCTGATTGGCAACCTTTACATTGCCTACTCAGTAAGCAAAGGACTTTGAAGTATCAGAGCCTTTTTACTCTCTGTACATAACAAAACATTAACTCCCTATTTGGGAAGTAATAGTACCATTAGCTCAGGGTTAACAAACTCACTTGAAATCTAGCTGATATACTGTCTAACCAACAACTAAACAAACTCCCCTTCCGATTCAGCAACAGACAGGCTTCAGTCAATCATAAATCAGCCAGACAAGGGCAATTTAGAAAGCTTTTTCCAGTTTTCCAGCATTTCAAACTCCTTGTTTAAGCACCTCATAACTGATTTGTCCCAAAGCTGTAAGCTGACCAATTCCTGAAAAACTGAGTAATATTATGGATAATATTTGCATCCATTCATTTAAGAAAATTTAATCTCACACTAGCTGAATTCAGCTCTCTAACAATTGCAACTACAATAGATCTCAACCTCTCCAAGGTCACTGGAAGAGGATGTCTCGATGATGACTTGAAAAGCCCTGAAATAAAGCTATAGGCAATACAGATTATTCATTCCTCTAACTGGCTGCCTTCATCTGATCTCAGTAAGGCTTCCAAGTGTGTAATGAACTTGGTAGTAAAATAATTTGAGTGGCTTGTATGACCTGATTATGAAACTGTCTGTTGGCAGTGTAGATGATAGCAGAGCTTACAAGAGCCCTCAGGTTTGGATCAGCTCAGAGCCTTGAACTCTGGCATGGCTGCAGACACCCTTAGAAATAAATGAGCTTCTGCCATGCTGCTCAAATTTGGAGCTCGCTGTAGGGACCTGATCTTTATTTGAGTGTCCTTTTTATCCTGACACAGATTTATAGCCACTTTGTCATCTCTCCCTACTAGCATAATCATAGACAAGTCTTGATGAAAAAAGCTCTTCAATGTGACTGTATCTGAAAGCAAAACATAACTCTAATTTTAAATGATGGTATTCCTTTTTTCTCAAATTTTACCTTCATTTCCCCTTTTCATTTTGAACACTCAGAACCACAAAGAAGCAGATCTAACCATACACATAACTTGCTGTGCATGCTGCAGATGACTGAGCAAGGCTGTGAAAACCGAGAGTCTATGAGCACTTGAGCTTTTATTTAGTTATTTGTTTATTTACTTCTAAAGCATGGAAGTAAGTTCAAAACCTTCTTTTCATCACAGAGGACTTGAACCTTCAGCAGACAATGAGAATGTTCTGTTTTGTGACTGGGCTAAATAGAAGACATACACACAGGAGAAAAAAAAGAAAAAACACCAAAAAAACCAACACACAGCTTCCCAGAACTGCTCTTGGTGACCTTCAAATGAACTGTCATGGCCTTCATGACCAAGCATGGGAATTGTTAGGCACTCTTCTTAATTCACCCTTGCCCCCTTTCCGTTTACCTCCCCTTCCCCGGGTGGATGGTGGATGGCTGGACTAGCTGCAAGGGGCCTGCAGAGCAGAGACAAACTGAGCTTACCTGGACTGAGAGAAGTGATTCCTATGGGCAAAAAGGGACCCTCTCTCCAGCCTGGCCGAGGGAGGTTCAGTGTAAGGCAGTTTTGTAGTTCTTAGTTCACTTCTCACACACGGGTGCTCTAATTGGAAGCATGTTTATGTTAAGACGAGGTTGTTGGAAATTCCTTTTTCTTGGGAGTGGAAAACTGATGGACAATTGCCTTGACCAGTGGGATGGGAGAGGTGTCCAGCTTCTCCTCCAATCCCTGGTCCATGTGGAAATACTATATAATATGGAGTCAGATAAATAAAACTCTCTTTAGCCTTCTCTTGAGAACGTGTGTGTCCTTGTGAGTGACCCACAGCGACACAGCCAAATCCAAGATTGTGCATGTTCGCACTGTGGGGCTCTGTCTGAAACATAATGGTCTGATGGGGACCAGGTAATTAAGACTGACCTTCTATGTCGTGTATCTAAAAAACATATGAATTAGAAGTGACCTGTTCACCAAAGCCAAATCTCAGGTTTTCCTACATGAAATCACCAATGGAGGAGATAAAGTACACACACAGGTGGTTTGAACAGTGTCACGCATTCTACTGCTCAAACTCTCATTCTGATTACAAAATCATCACAAATCAATTTGTTTGTCTAGCGTTTGCTAACTTGAAGAAAGAGCTCAGAGAACTTCTGACTGCAAACAAATGACGCTTGAAGCTTCCCAACACTCTTGTCCAACAATTGCAGACTAGGAGCTACCCAGCACACATGGCTTCTACCTATGTAATAATGCCTGCAGTGAGTCAAAGATCCAAGTAGGTCATGGCATGCTGAAAAGTTTCAAAGAGAAACTAAAAGACTTCTTTGAAGAGCTATTAGAACAAAAGAAACAAACATTTAAAAACAAAACACCATCAGCAAAAAAATCCCGAACAAACAAAAAACCCCCCAAACTCCAACAAATTAAAAAGTAAGCTTACAAGCTAAGCTTACAGTGCAATAATTTTCCCAGAATATTCATGTAACTTTCCAATTTTGAGAATCCAGGGCTCCCTAGGATACCTGCATGCCTGCATTTAATAACTTTTTTGTGGATTCTGTGAATCCACAGCCTGCAGCAATGAGTTCCATAACTAAAGTACATATCACGTGAAGGAGTATTTCCCTGAGCAAGTTTCAAACTTCTTGCCAAATAATGAAGTAATTTTCATTTCTGTTTGGTAAAAATTCATGGCTAATTAGAAATATGTGCACTGTACCTCTGCAGTCCCATTCACCCTGTTCTGCATTTGTGCAGATTCTGCTGTGACCTTTGTGAGACAAAATACTCAAAAGGAAAATATATTTTCTACATATAGATGTTGCATTACTAATTTAACAAAATTATAGTGATTAAGTAATTTTGATAACAAACACACAACTATAATAGTGAAATGCAGTACAGCAGCTACTGCTTTGGTTGACAAAGGGCAACTCAAATTATAGAAGTTAAGCCCCCAGTGCCCTAAGCCAGACCTTCACTGTGCCGGCTCCTCTGCCAGCACTTAACAAAAATCACTTCCTCACCCAATTTAGTAACATAACAAGAGATAAGTGAATAAAGACACATAAAAAGAGGGTGAAGAGCAGAAGATAAACTTGGAACCAAAATGTGTCCTCTGCTGAAGTGTTTTGTGATTTTTCAAACTGGACTTGCTATCTAACTATCAGCTGAAATTAACAGTTGGTTTTAAGAAAACGAAAATTTGGTTACTCCAGGCTAAAACAAACAAGCTTAAAGTTGTTGCAATATTAATAATCCAATCAGACATTTGTACCTGGGGGAGGAACAGAGATCAAGGTCTTGCAAACTACAAACAAAGAGATGAGATAGTGCTGGAAAGATTACTTTTTCCTTTTTAAATACTGCATTTGTTCAAATTCTTTAACACAAAGAACTGTGTCATCACTTCACTGCATACTTTTAACTTCCATTTATGTTTCACACATCCCAGCACAATCTTCCCCCTTCGTCTCTCATTTGTGGCTCAGCAGAATGCAGCAGTATTTCTTTCACATGCTGATAATTTTTGACTGATAATTACTCCCCAAGTATGGAGAAAATTTTCTTTCACTACTACTGCCCAAACACCCTGCTTTCATCAATGTAAATGGAACAATGCCAGCCAGAACTTAGTTAGTAAACTTAGTGTAAACTTAGGAGAAACAACTATCTTGAACACATTCCACAGTGTTGTCCCAAGGCAAATCTATCCTCTATCAATGCCTTGCAGCCACACATTGCAGGGTGCAATTCTTTAGTAAAGGCTCTTTTTCCCCTCCTGAACACCCCAATCCTAGTCACCTGTCAGATCCAGTGAAGCACAAACCTGGAACCATAAGCTACTCCCAAGACTCCACGTGGCTCAGTTCGTGCTGCTGTTTACTCCAGGGTACAGCTGTCTGGCAAGTGCAAAGGGCTGGTTTAGGACAAATGTTGACAAAAATGAGCTCATCTCATCCTATTCAGCATTCTCATTAATGGCTGGGATGATGTTGTGTACTTCTTAAACTGACAAATGAGAACAGCCTGGAAAGTCTAACAGCATGCTGGCAGATAGGGGCTAGAATTCAAAATCACCTTAATGCACTGAAATTAATAATGTGCAGCTTCTGTGATGCAAGTAGCAGTACTTTTGAACTTCAGCTGTAATAACCAAACTTGCAAATAAGAAATTCTTTAGCGCAAATCTTATACTGGAATTTTAAATAGCAACTTTCTACATGGCAAGGAATCCCTCATTTCCCTCATCCAGCATCAAAAAGACTTTACCTGTTATATTATGTTCTGGGCACCACTCTTCAAGACAGATGAAGACAATATGGAAAGGGTTCAGAAGAGGATGGCAAGAGCCACAAATGTTTAATGTAGAAAATATGGCCCCTTAAGAAAGATGGAAAGAATTGACCGGTATACCTAAGAGAAGATTGTGGGTGGAAAAGTGAGAAATACCTTCCTTTCAGAAAGAAGGGCAATAAGCAACTCCCAGCACATCACAGGGTAGGAAACAGAGTAACCAGTTTAAATTATGGCAGGATAACACAGCCATAAGAAAATGAAAATAAGGAAATTCTAGTATCTTTAAGCATTAGAAAACAATTCTGAGAGCTCATATTTTCTCCAGTCACAGCTGATTCCTTGTCAATGTAGAGAGAGACTCAATGAGTCTTCAAACTCTCCTTGAGCACCTCCTACTGCAGCCCCTTCTGCCCCCCATTGCTGAATCCACTTTCAGTATATGCTCAAAGGAAGGAGCAAGACAGATGCTTGCATATACAATTAGTTACCAGAATTCCTTGAAATGGCAATGACAATACATTTGAACAATCCAGATGGTGATCACTCCATTGTTTCGTCCTCTGTTTTGCCTTTTTGCTAATTTTTTTGTGAATTGACTAAAAGTATTTGTAGTCTGCCATATTAGCAAATGCATTACTTCTGTCTTAAAAGTAGATAATATTTGAGATGCTTCTATTAAAAGAGAGAGCTAAGCAAAACATTAGAGGCATTAATGTCAAGAAAGCACTTATAGATGGTCATGCAATGTAACAGGCTTTGGAAAGAAACACATTAAGATATTCTAAAAAATACAATACTGTCCAATGAAAACTAAATATACACTAAATACATACCTGTGTATGCATGTATTTTATCTCAGCAACCCATAAGAATTCCCAGAAGACATTTTGCTGCAACTAGGCTATAAAGAATTAACTTTATCAGAAACATGTCATCTATTTGTCTCAGGAAATAGCTATGTAGTTATGCTGGCTGCAGCATTATTTTTTTAATTTAGCACCATAACCTATGAACTGAACAGCACTAAAGACTGACTTCAAATAATAATTTGAGTACAAAATTTGCATTATATGTGATTGCAAAAAATGGTGACCACCTCTGTCAACAGTTGATTTTCCTAATCTTTACTGCATTAAGTATTAGGGAATGTGTGCTTTAAATAACCAGATACATATTCTAGGAGTGGACAGAGCAAGCTGCCTGTGACCAGTTTACAACCTGGAACCTGTTTGTCCAAACCATTTGGGAAGGATGAACAAATATAAGATGGTTGGTCTTTGCCCCCTAGTGTTTACTTAAGAATTAATATAAAACAACCATAAAAGAAAGAAATTTTTCAAAATCAATTTCTTATGTAAAACACAAGGGGACAACATAAGTCTTGTTCATCAAAAGTATTGCATAAGCATAACAACTCTGTCAGGTGGCAACACAATTTAAAAAAAAAAAAATTAGTTGGATCATTTCCTGCATAGAGAGCCAACAGTTTGTACTTCTCAATTCTATGCACATAACAGTATAAAAGATTGACAACATTTGTTTTATGAACTCAAGCAACTCAGGCAAGAGGTGTTGTCTGGATTCTGTGAATTACAGTGGTTTCCATTAATAGGGGTCAATGGATCTGCAGCGCTCGGAAACTGCTCGGCAGAGCATCAGCTGGGCTTGGGTCACAAACAGATCTCAAAAACTGCTTGAGTCAACACAAGCACTGTGCAAAGCTTGCTCTGGCAGAGAGTCCCACCAGTGAGGCAACAGTGGCGAATGGAGCTGGGAGTTCCAAGAAGTAGAGTACAGAATCTTGTCAGCCAGGAACAATTAAATGGAGCTAAGTGCTTTACCTTGTTGCCAGAAAACACACGGCCAGAAAATAGCAAACAACCAGTCAGTGAGGCACCAAGGAGCCAAGCTGATACACCTGGTAACCCAAGAACTCTGTAGATGACCAACAGGACAATTATTGACAGAGGGAAAGAAATAAAGAGATCAGAAAGAGAATGTGAGGGGGCTTTTTTCTTTTTTTTTCCTAAAGCATTAATCAAGTACATCCCAGATTTGAATCATCTAGTATTTTTATTTGCTTTTATCAAATGTTCAGCTCCTTTCTTGAAGTAAATTTCTAAAAAGTTAATTTTAAACATTAACAAAAAAACAGCCTCTGTACTTTTGCATAAGGGCTTGCTGGAATGATTGACCCTGCATGTATATTCATCCTTGCCTATAGGGTTAGTTCTTAGGAGTTACAGCTCATTTTTGCTGAAATGTCCACAAGAACATGAAATCTGGAGCTGGTTATGAAGAAAGCCATTCAAAGCGTGGATGAATTTCATCCTGTTCCTGGTGGAAACTACTGAGGCACATTTACTTCCCTCCAGACCAGGAAGGGGCTCCTTATTTACTTCAAGAGAAGCTATACAGTTCAGAACAGCACAGTATTTTAGCAAAGATAACTGGCCTTTCTAAAAGAAAAGGAAAATGTATGAAAGAAATTTGTAAGGTGATGCAATACACAAGTGCACTTGTACTACTATTAGCATAATAAGTAATTCAAATGTATATAAATATGTACATCTGATCCCGTAATCAAAATTATCTTCTCCTTCACATTGCAGACCATGTTAATAGAAGGCAAAACATAGCAACCCCAGCAGGTAAATTACCCAGTTCCATGTGTCATCGAGAATCACCTCCCATTTAGTGTCCTATAAAAGCCATTGCCTAGCAGTGATCACAGTGGTAAGGCAGCTCGTTATCCCTCCCTTCCTTACTGAAATAAGCACGGCCTCATGGACCAGCTCAGGAGATTCATTCAAAAGGATGCCAAAGGTATGTGACAAGGTATATTAGAGTACTTTACCAAGAGCTTTGTTATTTGCCATCTTGTCCAAAAGCAGCAATAATGTACCTTTTGCAAGATACAATGAAGAAGGGAGAGCTCAAAAAATCTTGTAGAAAAAAATGCGTATGCTTGCTTAAGAAATTAAAAAGGTATTTAGCTATTGGCCCTCTGTGAATTTAGAATAAAGCTAATACAGTTTTAACTAGGCAATTGCTAAAAAAACATTTTCTAAAGAAATCTGGAAGTAGAGTAAGGGTTCTTTAAGACATTCAAGTGCTAATGAAAGCAGCAGCATGCTGTTATTAGATAATCCTACACATTAAAAGCAAAATTCTTAATGTTTTTCTCAGGTGAAACACCATTTCTATTTACTGCTATTTACTGTACTACCTATGCACAAGACATGAAATACAGTTTAGTGTCATGTTTGCTTAGACTCAAAGTTACACCTCTGCTGATTAAGGTAACTGGAGTCTTTTGATGGCGTGGGACTTTCATGTAGGGCCATGCTATCATTCTCGTTCCTAGCGCAGTGCATTTAGGAGAAATAAACACTCTCTGCACTGCCCTTGCAGAAAAGGATCTGACCTGCCTGTGATCTCCTGTTGGATTCTACAGGCAGCACTTGCAGACATGTCAGGAATGCACTTCTCCCTCTGCTCTTTTTCGGGGAACATGCAAAGAACTCGTCCCACCACCCACCTGCTGGTGAGAGAGAAGCCTACAGCAAAACCAGAAATCTTCTCTATTCCAGCACGATGAACAGATTTGAAGTGGGCTCCAATAGTCACTAGAGCTAGGAGAGAAATTTTTGACCAGTTTTGTAGAAAAAAACCAATGATAAAACAAGGTCATAGTAAATTATGTAATATTCATCAAAGTTCTTACACAGACCTTAAAAGAACAACAAAAAGTAAATTCTTTCCCTTCAGAAACATTTTGAAATCAGCACCATCTGGGATTTCATTGCCACAGTCCAGAGACTGTCGACCAAAAAAACACCCCAGAGCACTGATGTGGTCACAATGTGGCTGATGTGGCTCTGGCAGATGACCTTTACATCCCTTTGTTCCTTTGCCCAACTCTAACAGCCTCGAGTAAGTCAGTGTTTAAAAGGCTCTATGCTCTTCCTACCGCACATGCAAACTATTAAACCTAATTTTTGGTTAAAAACAGAAGAAGGGAAGCATTTAAATGCTGTTAAACACTGATCTAAATAATACATTTTCAGATATTAATAACCATCTCACAAACTTTCTTTGATTTACTGTTCTTATGGACTTAATGCCAAAATAAACTAGTGGATAGTAATCCATTAAAGGAGCACTTTGTAAAAAGAGTGATCCAATTATGACAAGGAAAAAAAAGGTCTCATGAAGTTTCCCTCTTTTGGATATTTTGGGAGAGAAAATGATGTTTAAATCCATGTCCAAAAGATTATTCAGCATTAAGCATAAGAAAGTTACTGCAGTTCCAGGTATTGATTACATTCATTATTGTAATAGCTCTTAGATTTAAAAATTTTCAATACTGGTTTAAAATCAGTTTATATAAAACATGGCACAAATGAAAACTAAACCCATTCCATTTCAAAGTTATGGAATCAGACAAGTATGAACGTAAGAAAATGAGATTAGATATTCTTTTGAACCTGCAACCTTCCAAGTCTTATCCTGAAAATTTTAATAGTGAAAGAGTTAAATTCCCTTTCCTATCATTCCATATCATTCATTTTTAACCTCATTTGTCAGAGCATGTGTGAAGGACCAGTCCCTTATTGGGTTGTTACTGTTAAAATGAGATGTTTAACTTTTTCACATAAGCTCACAACAACCTGGTTTTAGACCCATGGGGTATGTGAAAATCCAATCTTTCCCCCAGAAGTGGAACTACTTTTTTAAATTAAAGTGCTTAAACACTTGTGGGCTTGAAATACTGCAAGATATAGTTTGTACTCAGGGCAGCACTGAGCTCATCTCAGCACATAACTCTTCCATCCTCAGAAGTTCAATACTTAGAGAATTTACAATTAAAGGGAAAATTTACATCAGCTTTTCATTATCAGAATTATGTGGATTCCTTTCTTAAGTGATTTATATGCTAATTTTTTTTTTAAATTTGAACTTTGTTCCATAATCAGGAATATTGGAAAAGATACGATCGTGTTTAATAAAGAAACTGCAGCCAGATTTGGAAGACAGAAGGAAATACCACGAGGAGTTTGCCTCCTCCACATCATTCCATGGGGTGCACAACATTGTCCACACGCAGAGCAAGGCTCGCAGAGCGCTGTGGCTGCTGATAGTCGCAGGCTGCCTGGCCATTGTTATCTGGCAGATCTGCAGTCGCTTCATCTACTACTTCAGCTGGCCAACCACAACTACAGTGGTGGTTCAGTACGTGGAAAACGTCAAATTCCCTGCTGTCACCTTTTGCAGCTTGAACAGGTAAAAATTTTGTCTGTTCTTTGCTCTTGAGACACAACACATCTTTATCTGAAAGCAGTCAGGTTTCACAACTTGTTTGGACAAATCACATAAACCAAGGAAAGTATGGCTACGAGGGACATGTCTTCCACACCACCACATGATACTTAAATGAAGATGAAAGCATGAGAATCAAGAAAGGAAGGTTGCTTTTATAATCTTCCTCTTCCTTCGGATGGCATGATTTTTAAGTTTCACAACAGAATTTGGAATAGAAAAACTCCTCTGGTGGAAGTGTTCTATGCATGAGTGTTACTTTTCAGTGTAACTAAGGGACAGCCATCAGCCTCGTTCAAGTTAAAAATAAAATACAAGATTAGTAAATTATTTTAAATAGAAACCTCATGAAAAGGTAAAAATCTTAGGTAAAACAGATACTTTTTTTTCAGAGGTGCTCAGCCTTTACAACTCCAGCTGATGTCTGGGGTTTTTGCGGGAGGAAAGCATTTGTGTTCTTTGGAAATCATGTGTCTAAACAAAAACTTCACTACAGATTTCTACATTTGAAGACAGCAGCCAACATTTAGTGCAGCCACTTCAAAAATAATTCAATACAATTGTGGCCTGATTTTTAGATCAAATACATAAATTAGTAACAGTTTTAGAAACACAGAAAGTTTATCCACATTTTTCTTCCTCAAAAAATAGTAAGTTTTCTTATTTTCTACCTTTTGCTGGCAGAAGCAGCCAGAAGCCCAACTCTCAAAAACCTGGAGTTGTTCTGCCTCCCTATGCCACCTTCCCATTACCTGCATAAAGCTGCTCTGGGCTATACCACACAACGTGCACTGCAGACAAAGTCCCTCTGGTTGCAGTGGGCTGGCTGGTAGAAGGGTGCCTCGCTTCTTGTAACTATAGCAGCAGCACACTGCAAGGAGGCAGCTACTGAGCAAGGCATTTTTCCATCTAACTAACAGTTTGCTGCCATATCCATCTGCCAGTCACGCTGTGCTTATCCTTCCCTCCTGTTTTTATAAACTGGGTTTTTTTCATCAGCAGGACAAAGACATACAGCACTCCCTTTTTCTTTATTTTTTGACTCGAATTCAATTGTGAAGAGCTGTTTCGACTAATTTTTTTGAACTGGGGCATTAAGATCTATTACACAAACATGTTATGTTAACATATTTTTAAAAGTAAGATAAAATATCAATTCTAGAGAACATGGCATTATAGTTTCACTTGTGCTTATTTTTTCTTAAAACTTATAAACTTCTGTAAAGCCTTACTTTACTTCAATAAAGAACTTCAATGTTGCACATAAGGAAAGCATCACCAAAGTCTCACCATGTTTTTGGGATTTTTCAAGTGGATTCATAGAGTAAAGATCACCTTTGATTTAAACCACCATGCCACCAGCTCATGGGAAGGTACACAGTCTAGAGTGGGGCACAGTGCCTTAGTAAAGCAGGTACATGAGGCTGTTGCAAATGTGCTTAGAATTCCATTTTCCAAATTAAGGAAAACAGCTGTTTTTCTGAAAGGGACTGCTCCTCTCAGCTAGTTTTCCACATGTAAACACAATTGTTCAGCTTGTCATCAGTTCTACAAATCTGCTTGTTGGCTTTTGCGAATGGTTAATCTACTCAGGGGATTTTGTTTTTAATGTTTAATAAACAACCACACACAACAGAAATGTTTCCTTTATGACTGACCAGAATAGCCATGGGAAAGTGCCCATTTTCTGTTCATGTATTTTTTATTCATGTTGTAGAGATCAAACTGCAGCCTGGTGGGCAAGAATCACTTACAGTTTGTGAGCAGACAGCAAATTGTGTCACAGTTTATCAAGAGCAGCCTTGAGATCAGTCCTATAACTGCAGAATCCTAGGAAATTCTTTCTCCTTCTCACTGACAGGTTTCAAGCTCATGCAGTGAGCAACTTGAAAGTAATTTTTTTAATTTGGAACATTGTATCTTCAATTCTCCAAAAATTTGCTATGGAAGATAAGTATTCCCAGGAGTTAAATGATTTCCTTCTTGGGAACCAGAACTTCAGCATCAAAGACTTTACAAGGAAAAATGGGTTTTATCTGAACAGCAGCACATTGCTAGAATGTGATTTTTTTGGAAAGCCATGTTACCCACAGGTAAATATGTTTATTTTTTTAAAACAGTATCATGGAGAGGACAGGAATATATTATTATCCTCAGCTTAAGACATCTAGATTTGCCAGCTGCTCCCCTATGCTCCTTTATAGTGAGACAAAAAAGAACAAAAGTCGTGCTCTGAATTACCCCGAGGGTCTCAATTCTCCCACTGACTACAGAGGCAGCCTGCTGGACTCCCTGAGCTGTAAGATTGGATTTCAGTTTAAATTGCTCTCTGCCTGATGCCACTTGTGCACAGACAGCAGCCTTTGAAAGCTGTCCTACCTCCAGGCTGTGTCTAACAACCTTTTCCACCAGTGGCCCGTAATGAAGGACAGTCTGAAAAAAGTGTCTTGCATGACGTGATTCTGTAGTTTTGTTTTTGAGGTCAAGAATACAGACAGCCAGGGTAACTATGTGCAAACTCCACAGGAATTTTAAATATTCAAATGAAAATAGCTCATCTTTGAGAATTTGGGACAACAGCCAAAAAATATCACCCCATTTTAATGTCAATTCTTCAGTAAAGGAATTCCCAACTTAAACAGAAAATGTGAACAGTGAATGTGAAAGAAGTCAGGTCTATATCCTTGCAGTTTAATCTAACCTTTAGATACACTGTAGTTTCTAAAATTAGCATGAGAGACTTCTCTTAACTGGAAGACATGAGTGCTAAGAAGTAAAACTAAAGCAGAGATGGAGTCATATTAAATTACAAGGTGGTTTCAGGAAAAAATGCAAATGTACTTTCATATGTAGCATGACATTTAGTTTTGAAACAGTCTTCACTAAGCAGCTAATAAGTAAATTTAAAAGTTATTTTTTAATATATAATTTCTATATAATGTAACAGGTTTAGAAATAACACAGGACCTCATTAAATTATTCTGAGAAGCTCAGAAGTATTAATAAACAATGTGAAATTTCTCCTTTGAACTTTGTTTTCTATAGAAAGGGCTGCTATACTTTTGAATACTTCATCAATTACCACTTTTCTGATTGTAATGTTGAGCACTTTGGAGGAAAAAATAAAACAAAATAACCCAACAACCCCAGTAGTCACTTTCTTGTATAGCAGTTAACTAAGGAAACTGCAAATGTTGTTTCCTTCATTTCACTCTTCCCTATTTTCTTTTATTGAAGGATTTCGAACAGGTTTTCACTGAATATGGAAACTGCTTTACTTTTAATCACAATGATCTTTCAGCAAGAAGAGTGAGTTTGTCTGGAAGAGGCTTACATTTGCTTTTTGATGTCCAGCAGGTACAGCTATCCTAAGGATTATAAGCAATGAATCGAGTACTAACTTATAAATTAATGGAGGGGGGTTTTTTGTTTGGTTTGGGATTTTTGTTTGATTGGGTTTACACAGACCTCCAGAACTTCATGCACAAAATTCAAAATCAAGACTATTTCCAAGTGAGAGGGTATTTTAAAGGAAAGACTCAAACAGAGATTTAAAAAGACAAAATTGTTATTGACTCTGTCCCCAGCTAAGAGGGAGAAGGTTGTGAGTGAGCACACTCAGCACTGTTCACCCACAAATGAAACATGTCATCAGAAGAGCAATATAATTTTATACAAGCAGTTCATTTCAATAAAAGGCCCAGCAGGGAAAGTCACCTGGTGCCAGTTTCTAAGTAGCACCAAATTTTAGTTGCAGCAGCTGCAGCTGCTCAGTGCCAGCCAAGAGCTGGTCCTTGCACTGTAAATTGTTTCTGACATTAGAATCATCTTTGACCAACAAAAAGCAGAAAACAAGGAATATCACCTTGTGACAACAGGGAAGAAAATTAACAGATTGATAAATGACTTTAGACATTGGCTTTTGTTCTCTTATGAGTCAGGAGTGAAAGGCTCTGAAGAGAATAATGGAAAGTCTGCTGAAACACAATGGGTAGTTACAAGTAAAAGGAACAAATCTCCAGGTTATGAGTAAATGCTCATTTATGACTTCTTGTATTTAAAATTGGAGGATGCCAAAAGGGATAAAAAGGTTAAAAGTTTATAGCAACTGTAAGGAAACCCACACAGGTAATGAACAAAGGAAATTCAAGTCAGTTTGCTTCTATACTTTCCTGTAAATTCCCGAAAATGTTACTAAATAGCACAGTACCACAAAAAATGTAGCTGAAGGTTCAGATGGTAAGCAAAACCAAAACTACTTTAAACAATCCTTTTTGTATCAGGACAAATTCACCGATGAACCAACTCTTGGTTATACTGATGCTGGAATAACTTTTGTTATCCATTCACCCCAAGAGCTTCCACGTTTTGATGGTTTAGGTTTACTGACACCAGTGGGGATGCACGCACAGGTCGCAATCCGCCAGCTGAAGGTAAGGACTTTGCCCATGAACTGGACATAGTGGTTTTTTACTGTCTCTAATTCTCTTCTGAAGCACTGACAATGAATTAGACATCTTGGACTGTAAAAATATTTACTATGCCTTAGTGACACCAAAAAATAACATTTCCTCCAGACACAAACAAAATTACTGCTGTTTGGGGGAGGATATCGCTGGTTTTCCTAATTTGTCTCTATCAAAGTCAGCCTTTCGTTCCTGTACTTTACAGCCTCATTGACAGATAATGATAGAAGGACACCACAAGACTTCCCTATCAACACATTCTGCTACCATTAAGGGGGTCTCACATTCCAAGCAGAATCCAAGCAGAGTGAAGTACCACTTTGCACTCAGCTGTCTGATCAGGCCCTACTTTTGCTGTGAGAGAAGGGAGATGAATTTTTTAATCCCAAGAGCATGAAATGTAATTGCCTCTAATTAAATCACAATGTTACAGCTTATGTCTTCAACAGGCTTCTTGCAGCATTTGAAAATGTGAAAAAGCAATACCTACGTTTAAAACAGACACAAAAAAGTTATATCTCTTGTTGTTATCACCCTACAGTCAATTATCCAAGAATACCCATGGGGAGAGTGCAAGCCTGATATAAAGCTTCAGTACCACGAGATTTATAGTACTACTGGATGTTTGCTGGAATGCAAAGCCCGGTACATCCAGGACCGGTGTGGCTGTTTGCCATTCATTCTTCCAGGTATTTCTCAGGAGTATCATCACACCACACACTGATCATCTTCCTGGAAGACCTTACATGTTATTGAATAGCCAAGGAGATACAGCACATATTTGAGGGAAATCTCCAGCTGAGATTAATTAAAAATCCAAGAAAATAAGCAAGATATTTGGTCAAGCCCAGACCTAGCATCTGGGTCATTATCTATTCTTAGGATACAGTCCAAAAACAGAAAGAAACAATTATGCCTCAGGAGTGTGAGACAGGTCTGTAGTCTTCAACCAGACTTCCTAAAGAGCTGGAACTAAATCCGTAAGAAGGCATATATTTTCACACATAATCCAGACAACTTACTTTGCAGCCAGGCATTCAGCAGCAGAGCTTGCTTGAAGACAGAATCTGAGGACCCCTACATGAGCCACAGAAAGAGCCTGGCAGCAGCAAAGGCTCAACAAAAGCCAAAAAGCTGTATGGAGCCTTCTAATCAGCCTCTAATGTGGAGCACCAGGTGCATGCTGTAATGCACCCCTAAATATCCAGGCTTCTTAATCACTCTAGAAATGTAAAGCAATAACACTGCACTCTCACACCTTTTCAGCATTTAATGTAATGACAATACTATCACCTAAAGCAAGACATCCAAATCTCTGCTCTTGCACCTCTTTTTTCACAATTGGTGGGCAAGAAAGCCACTAGATCAAAAGAAAAGCCACAAGAAAGCCTTCTGACTCATTGTATTTTTAAAATATGCTCAAGCAAGGCAGAATGCTCTTACTAAAGTAGACCCATTAATGTGTAATCTCCAGCCTGTTTGTTTGAGAGCCCCTGGGAAAGGAGGTTGGCAGTCTTCTGCAAACTGTCACGGAAAAGGGGTCGCCAAGGCAATTAAGTCTGGGTCTCCCTTGCCTGAAGTGACAGCTTTACACAGCTTTATACAAGGACAGCTACATAGAGGAGAGCAGTGCCTTCTGGACTGTGTGCTAAACCACTACACAACATTTCCATGTGAGGGAAAAAAAATTAAAACATGGGGTGAAACTGAGGCCATCTGAAATCTGAAAATTTTGCTCTAGCTCTGCATGCTATCTTACCCCCTAGGTCTCCAAACAACTCCTGCATGAAATTCAAAATTTCTGCAGAAACACATGGGATGTAATCACATACCGAATCTACCTTGCTTTGTTGGATTTTTTTTATTTCCACGAGGAAAAGCAGATTCCTGTCTAAGCTAACACAAGCTTAAAGGCAGTCCAGGCTGGTACACATAATGAAGGTGTTTGCTCCAGGAGCAGCCTCCTGGCTTGGTCTGTTGTGTCTCTTCACTCTGTAGCCCTCCTGGTGTTAGCAACTGCACTGTGCCCAACTGAATCGATTTCGCAGTTGTGTAATCATTAACGTGAAGGGGTGAGCAGGCTTTGATGACATTACATTTCAGTTTAGTACAAATAGAGCTAAGGGTTAGATGGTTAATTAAGGCTCCTAAATATTTTTATTTATTTTTAGGAAATGGAACGGAATGTGACTTGCTGAAGTTTTACAAATGTGTTTATCCAGCAGTTTGTAAGTAATAACTTCATATTCACATTTTCTAAGCCAATTCCAAATAGTAGACAATATCTATCAATTAAACCAAAATGCTGAAAGTAATCTGAAATGGAGTACATCCCAGTTCATCTAATATTCTGAAAACAGAGACCAGAGCATGAAATATATGCCCATTAAAAAAAAAACAAACCACACAAAAAAATAGTAAAAAAAAAAGGGTGTATATATATAATATATATGCATGTATGTATGTATATGTATGTATGTATGTATCAAATGCATAATAGAAGGATTCATTTTAGCAACCTGAAATGGTTTAAAATGGAAGAAAATCCAACTTCTCTGTTTTCAATTACCAAGCCTCAGGCTAGCATTTTCACATCTTCATGGTATCGTTCTAGCTCCAATGTCATATTCTTTGTGTAAGAAGAGTGAACAGCACAGTAATAACAGGTTTGTTAACCGGTAAAAACATAACTCACTGGACTTTACTTTTTTTAAAAAGTAAATTATAAGTTTTGAATGCAATCCAAATGCAATTCTTTTCCATAAACAAATAATCTGCACACACTGGGTATGACATCTTCAAGTCACTACAAAAGACTGGAAAATACTTAAAACAGTAATCTGAGAAGTAGCTTTTCATGAAATTCAGAGAGCTTTCCTTTTTAATTGCTTTGGTTTCTATTGTGTGACTCAGATCTCTGAGTGATTAGTAGACTCAGAACTTGGTGGGGGAGACTGTTTTGATAAGGTGTGTGCTACATTCAGGCCAGATCTACTTCTATGAACAATTACTTTTTTTTCCTGTAGCTATTTTGAAATGGATTCCGCTAAGTTCACATTCTCACATAACCATGATCTTTAAAAGCCTGTCATGAAGGAAGATGTATATTATTTTACTTAACAGATATTCAGTGACTGAATTTCAAAGAAACCACAGAGCAATAAACCAAAATAACCCCGAATTACTCTGAAGGATGACCAGGATTCAGAGCTGGATCCCAGAAAGTTCATAGATACAGGGTCCTCAGGATCTCATTTATGGGGCTGACTCTCCTTTGACAGTGTAGGAGAGGTAAGACATCTGATAAAATCTCAAGTAACAGCACGCTTATCCAGTATCTGCTGGACTTACTAAAAGAATTATTTTAGGAGCTCTAAAGACTGCCCCTCCAGAATAAAGTCCAGAACCCCAGCATCTCTGGAGAGTATTTCAAATCATCAACTCACAGGCTGAGATATCTCTTCCTCTGTGTCCTGCAAAAGTGAGAAGCCCAAAAGCAGAGTGAACATACACAACCCCTGCCACCCCACAAACAGGTCAAATAGAGCATCACCAGCAGGAGGTTACAGTACTCATCTCATACCGATGGCTTATTATTTAGGAAACATTTATGCCTTATAATTTTTCATCCACATTGTTTTTCTCTAGCTTTCCCAGATTTCTGTAAGGATTATCTTCGGTAACTCTTCCTGTGATTCCTTGTTAGACAAATGGCTCTCCACTTTCATGAGCAGCCAGACCTGCACAATTTTATGACTTCTCTTTGATATTTGAAGAGACAAAACTTTCCCTAAGCCCTCTTATCTGTCATGAGCCCAATTCTCAAATGGCAGGCAGGGGTTAAGGTATAGTGAACTTAGCTTACCAAGGTTTTTACAGTTATCAGATGATAGCAAACTACAATTGGAATTGCTCTGGAAGCTGTTTCTGTGCACTGAAATGAGCTGGGCAAGCACTAAGGCATCAAGACCAAGGATATATATCTAAGTATTTACTTAGAAAGCTAGCACTGAACATGGAAAGTTTTCTGTTATTTTTTTGTTTAACTGTGGGAGAGAAATAATAAGAACATAAAGCTCCAATGAAGGTAGAAATACTTAGAGGTGCTGTATTTCTTTGGAAAAAGTGAGAAAAATATCTCAACCCTTGTTCTTGTGCACCAGTTTCCTAAATGACAGTTGCAAATACTTATTTGATCCTTCAAAACCAGTAAGTATCCACTTTTCTAGTGATAACTCATGCACACATTTATCAAAGACAATCAAAGACTAAATTAAAAGCAATTTAGTAAGTATTTTTTAAAAGGTTTTTAAACTGTGTGCTTTTTTAAGAAATATTATATAAATCATTTCTTCTGAAATTTCAGATGATATAGAGATAAAAGGATTATGTACAGTAGGAACACACAATTCCACTTGCCCTGCCCCATGTGAAGAAACAGATTATCCCACCACTGTCACCTATTCAAACTTTGGAGGAGAAAAAGCCATAAAATATTTTTCTACAAAACTGAAGAAAAGCCCAGAATACATCAGGTAATCTTGCTTAATACCTTGTCTAACAAATAAATTATCGATTCCTTTTAACCATGCTAGCAAGAAAATTTAATACAGTTTCATACACTGAATCGCCTCTTTCTCATAGCCAGAGAAGTCAGCAGTACAAATGAGTAGTAAGGCAGGTGCTACATGAACTCATAGTATATACAACATCAAAGTACGTCTATAAACAGCTGTAGAAAATTTGATTAATGAAATATCTCTGAATTTCATTGTCTAAGTGACTTTAGTTTTCTGACTTTTGAAGCCATCAGTCTGCAAATGCTTATGTTTATACATGCACAGGAACTGTACAAAATGGTTGGGTTGGATGGGACCTTTAATGGTCAACTAGTCCAGCTCCCCTGCAATGAGCAGGGACATCTTCATCTGCATCAGGTTGCTGAGAGCCCAGTCCAACCTGGCCTTGAATGTTTCCAGGCATGGGTCATTCACCACCTCTTGGGGCAACCTGTTCCAGAATTTCACCACCCTTGTAAAAAATGCCTTCCTTATACCTAGTCTGAATCTACCCTCTCTTACTTTACAACCATTACCTCTTGTCCTGTATCTACAGGCCCTACTAAAAAGTCTGTTCCCAACGAACACTAAGAAAATTAAACCTGTTGTTATATGCAAACGATATTAATCCCTTGAGGACATTTTATCTTCGTTGATTATTTTATTGTCTGTAAACATCATGCGCAACTCAGTAATTATTCAATTAAGCAAGGGAACATACAGGAAATTCACCTGTTACCAGGCCTTAACCAATAGGAATCCTGCCAACACATTAATGAGTACACATTTCAAACTAAAAAAACATAGAGATGTAATTATTTCTGAAGATGTAAGGAGGAAAATGTTAAACATTTATTGGATGGTTCTGCAAGCAAATCCATTACAAGGGCAGGAGGCTTACTAACAGAATCTAGGCGAATAAGATTATTTTTATACATTATTGCTACCTGAATTTTAGTATTATCCCAAGTATCTATCTCTTACCCAAAGAGATAGAAGTGATGATTTTGTATAGAAAATACTTTATTTTCATGAATATTGAATTGTTGGGGAAGATGAGAGTATTGTTAATGAGCTCATTGTCACTGTCAAACCAAAAACCTCTAGCTGTTAACACTTCCAAAGAATCACAGAAGAGTTTGGATTGGAAGGGACCTTAATAATAATCTGGTTCCAGCCCCTGTGGGCAGGGATACCACCCTCTACATCAGGTTGCTCAAATCCCTATCCAACCTGGCCTTGAATGCTGCCAGGGATGGGGCATCCACAACTTCTTTGGACAACCTGTTCCAGCGTCTCACCATCCTCACAGTGAAGACTTTCATCCCAGTATCTAATCTAAATCTACCCTGTTTAAGTTTAAAGCCATTCCCCCCTGTCTTAGCCGTACATCTCCTTGTAAAAAGTCCCTTTCTGTGTTTTTTGTAAACCCTCTTTAGGCACTGGAAGGCTGCTATAATTTCTCTCCAGAGGCTTCTCTTCTTCAGGCTGAACAGCCACAAGTCTCTCAGCCTGTCCTAATAGGTGAGGTGCTCCAGCCCTCTGATAATCTTCACGGTCTCCTCTGGACTCTCTCTACATTCTTTTTATGATGGGAGCTCCAGAGCTGGACAAAACACTCCAGGTGTTCCATTCTGCCCCTCGAGTTACTCCACTCTTGTGGACCTTCTCTCAACTTTCTGGTCACTCCTCCTTTGGTGCAGTCTGGGCTGACTCTGATGGCTGTAATGGCACATTGCTGCTTCGTGTTGAGCTTCTCCTCAATGAACACCCCAAGACCCTCCACTTAGGGCTACTCTCATTCTATTCTCCATTCAAGCTGTACTTGTGTTTGTCCTGACCCAGGTTCAGTACTTAGCACCTGGCCTTGCTGAACCATGTGAGGGTCGCACAGGCTCGCCTCTCAAGCCTGTCCAGGTCCCCCTGGACATCATCCCTTCCCTCCAGCATGTCAGCCACACCACACAGCTTGATGTCACCGACAAACTTGATGAAGGAGCCCTCAGTTCCACTGTCCATGCCACTAAAAAAGATGTTAAACAGCTCTGGTCCAAATACTCTAATTGGACATTGAGCCATTGACATTATGCGCGCAATCAGTTTTCGTGCCTGTTTTCTTCCAAAATCATTATTTTTATATTCAGTTTAGGATACAGGCAGAGCCTTTCTGTAGACAAGGTATCATAAAGAGCTCTTTACTCAGTCATTACACAGGTCTTGCCCCATCTGAGATTTACCTACCCTTCCACCTTTGCAGCAGGCAAGAATATAATTAGGTGAGTGAGGCTACGAGCCGAGGGTAGAACTGAACATCCAAGTTTAGGACAAGCACTGCTCTGCACAAACACGCCAATTGAAATAAGCACAATTAAACATGCAGTTGCACATAATCAAGAGTGTTAGGCTACACTGTCCTTGACATTTCCACTCAAGTTTCTCTCAGTAACCCTTGAAAAGTATGAGTCTATCCCACAGTACAGATCTAGAGCTCCTTTTTCAACACAGAATGGAGATCTACTCCTGCTAAACTGCTGTTGTCATTAGGACCTGGAATTTTCTCCTTCTCTCATGTAACTGATTTTGAAAACACTCACCTAGTATTTCATTAAAAGACATCATCCCTCTCCCAGAACTCAGACCATGCTGACAGATGTTGGTAAAAATGAACAGCATTCCTGACTGCCTCAAGTAAACTCCATGTATTTGTCATTAGGCAAAACCTTGTGCGTATTGAGATTAAATATCATGATCTGAGCTACAAAATAACACAGCAGCAGAAGGCTTTGACTATCTCTGAGTTGCTTGGTAAGTGAATGCTTAATATTTATTATTAATAATTAATCTAAAAATAATAATTTAAAAAACTCACGAGACAACAAAAACCCCATTTTTTAATAATTCTCTCACCTCCTGAATAAAAAGCTATGTGGGCTTCTGAACAAGAAGCCATAGTTTTTATACAATAATAGTAATAATCATGTTTGTCTTGTGGTCATTTGCAATACTGTCTCCTGTCATTCCATTAAAGAAGCTGTGGTATGGACAGCAGCTGAGAGTAAGAATTAAGTTTAGCACTGGTTTATGGTCCTATCACAGACAGAACTGTAAGAACAGTGACACTTTGGGGATTCGGAGAGGAGGGGGAGAACATGGGGATGAGAAGCAAGGGAACAGCTAAAAAGTCATAGAAGTAGTAAATATTTTAAGTGTCTGTTTCTCAGTAGGATGTCTTGCGTTGTAGTTCCTTTAGAATTTTCAAAAACATATTAGTCTTCTTCAGTAAACATTTTTAAGAATATTAATTCTGTTTTTTTAAAGGGATGGATTGCGTATATTGAATTTATTTAACTTTTGAGCCTGGCAGGGTTTTGTTTGCTTGCTAGACTAAACCAGATGCTTTGGATGACATATGTTTATTTCCTTCTATTACAGCCGATGTAGGTGGCCAGCTTGGATTGTTTTGTGGTGCCAGTATGATTACAGTCATAGAACTGCTAGAGTATATTTTTACTAACTTCTGTTGGATGTGCATCTTTCTTCTTTTGAAAGCTCCTGAAATGCCTCAATGGAACAATCCATCCCAGAACCAAACAACACACAAGGAAAAAAAGAGGGGAATACAAGAATGTTAGTGGCTTGTAGAAGTCCAGAACTACTTGGTTTTCCAAATTCCCTTTCTTTTTTTAAGATACAAAGGAGACAATAATATTTTACATTGCTCCCTTCTCTGCACTCCTTATCCTTTTATTCCCTAAAACTATTTAGCTGTGCTAAATAAAGAGTGCATTTCACAAAGGCTCACTTTCCTTCTCATATAAAGAAAAATGCAATCTCTTTTATTTTAATGATTTTTTTTAATAGAATCACAAGTGATGCTGACATATGATACAATTTAGCATTCATGACCCAGTTTTTTATCTGCTACGTTTTGACTGATGAAAAATAATACACATGCCAAATTATCTCCCAGAAATTTCTTGACTACCATAAATATGGAGCATTGCTATTCTTAAAATGCAGAATGTTCCTTATTAACAATTCTTCTAGTAGGTTATCATTGTAACATACTCCAGTGAAGAATATGCTAGCTTCACCTAGAACAATTAGGAATGTGCCTAATAGCAATAAAATTTACAGTTCTATCTGTCTGAAACACATCAAAAAATCTCATCAGTCTGCCAGCTACTATAGAGAACCACAGGGCGTGGATGGCAAACATGGGTCAAGTTCAGTGTTTAATGTCATGAAAGATGAAAATAAAGGCTAAAGGCTAAATCTTACTAAATATGATTCAATGAAAGAATTTTGTGGCTTTGGTGCTGACTCAGGCTCCCTAAACATTTATTACTTTAGAAGTGTTCAGAAAAGCTTCCGTGATTTCCTGCATCTGTTTAGGCCTATAGAGCAGTAGTGGTTTAGTCTTATGTTTTTTTAAGAAGACTACAGTGATCAAATAAAGTAATAAGAGTATTTACTGAAGAGCCAAGTCCTTAAGCTAAGATATAAAGTAATGAAAATGCTACCATTTGGCCATCATTGGAAACAGCTTCCCTTCAACATAAGCCCTAGGATTTGCAATTCAGGAAACACAGAAAATGTTTTTGCTAACTAGAAAGAGATGCCTTGATTTTTGTCCTCTAACCTTAAGCATAACTCAAAGATTTTTTTCTCAATTCTTATTTGCTGGTCACTCCACTTCTGCTGGGACTTTTCCCCCTCACTATTACCAAGCACAGGCACACCTGGCTCAGCAGCCCGATAAAAAGGTCATTCTAACCCCACTGTCCAAGGCGTGTATTAGCCAACACAGAGGAAGGATGGGAAGAACAGAGCAAACATACTGCAGTATTTCTCCAAAGGCTTCTCCCAGACTCAAACAGTTTCTAACTGTGGAATTCTTAATCCAAAAGAAATTAAAGGTTTGGAAGTAGAACCAAGTATTACCTGACTTCTGGATAAAAAGAAAAGCAGGGTAAAGTTTAAACATAGTAATCTAGCACATCCTGTATTTCAGAGATCAAAGTGGTTTGTAGCTATCTATCACAATGATTTGTTTGCTTCTACTAATAAGGGCTAAATAAAAGAACATTAGCACTGCAAGGACTAAAAAAACAAAACAAAACTAGTATTGTTCCTGTCCAAAGGTTCAAGTGAAATGAAGCACAAGATATGCTAAAAAATCAGCCAAAAAAAGCGCACCAGTCCCCAGAAAGGGAAGGTACTGGAATCTTTGCTTTGTTTAACAAGACTAAAACTACTTTTGCTTACTCCACTGACTTTGGACAAAGACAGCTGAAATCACAGCTTGGTTACAGATTCTTTTAACATACATGGCAGAAGGAGCTCTGAAGAAAGCACAAAGACTTCTTTTGCCCAAGGTCAAGTGACAGACTCGGGTGGTTTTTTTTCAGCAATGGTTTGTGATAAGATTATATAAAGCAATTGATTCCTCAGCACAGCTAAATTTAGCAAGTGTGCTGTGCAGCAGAGCAGAAGTAAGGGTGCTTTTGTATTTTGATGTATGACTACTCCTCTATTATAGCAATAGAATTTTTGAAAGTGTTAAGGAAATGTCTGGCTTTACTGGGTGACAATGTCCTATCTACAAGGATGGCAGAAGGAGGGTTTTTTAACAGTTTGGACAGATCACCTCCTAGTTTAGCATTACTTTGCTGCTTATTTATTCTGTTTTCCTTTTCACAAGTGTAGATCCATGCTCCAAGTAAACACACTAGCAAGCTTTTCCCACAGCAATTGATTCTAAAATGGTAGTCCTAACAATGAAATTAGTTTATATGATTGGGAAAGCCCCCTTGGGCTCCTCCCAAGTCCATGTCTAACGTGCAAAAAGAGATGCCACACAGAATTTTGTAAAAAAAAAAATTAAAATACATTTTAAAATGCATTCTGCAGAAGTCATTAAACTTTATTTAATGCTGCGGAGAATCTCAAACTGTTGCATACATTTTCTGAAGAACAAAGGTAGGCAATTTATTTATGTGGATAATGACCTCTGTTTGGGAGCTCTGGACTTTTATAGAGTATTGTTGCATTCCCTTATGAATTTTATAAGTATTTTTCATAGAGTACTGTTTCATTCCATTATACAGAGTATTCATTTTCAACCACTGGGCAGCTGGTCAGAGTGTCAGAGCTCCTGGTACAAGAAAGACAGACTAAATAAATTATCAGAGATTTTGCCATGAGAGACTAGGGTGGGGGAAGGTTGGAGATAGCTAAAGACATGAATCACACCTTTTGACAAGTTTCTTTAGTTCATTTGCCTTCTAACAGTCACACAAGACTACTACTGCAATGTACATGGCAGACATCTCTAAATGATTGTCAGAAAGTAAGGAATTATTCAAGAAGAAATTGCATTTTTTTTTTCCAAAGAGTTGAGGAAACAGGTCTGGCACTTTCTTATTTGGCAAAGAAAAATGTAGAATATACAGAACGGCCTGTACAGAAGGATTTGGAGCAGGCTTTCATGGAGTAGATGAATTCACTGCAACATTTCACCAGCAGATGCCCCACTTACCTTAGGCTGCTGTTCACAAGACTTCTCTTGCACAGCTGATTTCTCAGCACCTATTATAGAATTTCTCAGTGTAACTGAAGCCAGATTGTTTCCCTCTGGTTAATGATGTATCAGCTGGGGAAATAATTCAAAGGAGGTGCTGGCAAACCTGCCATTATTTAGACTGAACTAAGAGACATCATCTTTGCAGCACTACATTTAGATTGACTCCTGAGGAAAACAAACAAAAGTATACAGCCATACCCAGTCTGCATCAAAATGAGCTGATGAAAGCATTTCTTAAGGAGCTTACACAAGCCAGCTGATCTAATGTTGCTTAAGAAAATGTTGGTTAAGGTAAAATAATTGTCCTCACCAAATCTTTAAGCTGAAACTACACGGGGGGAAAGTATTTCCCTATATAATCACTCAAGTTTGAAGGTAGTTAGCTGTGTCTACATCCTAGCAAAAATACAAGTGTTTGCACTGTGTGTGAACCTGGTGCTGGCAAAACCTCAGAGAACTCTTCCTCACCTGAGCAGTACCTCATGGCAGCATGAAACAGCCAAGTTTCTTACAAATAAACACTGCCTCACAGTTGCTCAGTATTTTGGAAATCCAAACATCATCATGCAGTTCTAAAAACTCCCAGACCAACACAAACCATAGTGTTTCACTCACACTGTCTCTTGAAGTACGAAGTGTTTCCAGAACTTCTTACTTCTGTACACAGAAGTGAATATCCCTTATTAGGATATAAACATAAGTACATCTTGTCATACTAACTGTATCCAGAGTTAAACACATTTTTGTGTTGGCAGTTGGTGTGCTTAATAAACTCAGGATACAGGAAGTATCTCCAGCTTCATACCATATTAATTACTCAGTGCAACACTGAAACATGACAGGGTTATAAATGATAAATTCTGTATGGGGAGGATATCGCTGCAGTTCCAGGGTTAGAACCACATCTTGTTCGTGTTGTTTATGGCCATCCCACACTGTCAACCCTCTTTCACTCTGTTCCTTTATTCACCAGGAGATGGTCATCTCTGCTGACTGCTCACTAAAAGCAGTCACCACAAGAAGGAAAGCTTCTTTAGAATACAAAAACTTCCAAATGGCGCTTCCCACCACACATACAATTGATGTTTAAACAGGGAACCCCCACCTATCTTTTGTCTCAGGACAAAAATGTCCAAGGTGGTGGGTTTTTTGTGGTTTTTGGTTTGATTATTTTTTAGCATCTTTTGAGATCAGGACTACTTCCACAAAACTAGGGGAGAGAGAGGTTCACACATGTAGCTACTCTTTCCCAGCTAAAATACTAAACCCCTTCTGTCTCCAGAGAAGCATGTCATTTTGCAGCAGGAAGCCTGGTTAAGTGCATATCTAGTTTTGCCTTGCTAATTCTTGGGAGTTACTTTCAAAGAAATAACCCTGAGCCTTAGAAAATTAATAACACTTCCAGTACACTTCAAGGTCCTTAATGGAAAGGATGATAGTCCACATTACAATTGTTAGTATTTCTGCCTACTTTGTGACACTTTCAAAGCCACTCTCACCTTAGCCAGTCATTTTGAGTTAAAGAGATGAACACTAAATTAGCACAGGTTGTGTCTCAGGTGGGTCTCAATCTGAGCACAGCATTGGGGTCCCTTATCTGCTTCTATCTATTTAAGACTTGGTAAATAGGTGTGCAAGGCAGGACTGGTGATTACACACTCGACCATTCCTCACATATCCCTCACATACTGTGAATCAGCTGAAGATAAGAAATAGGAACAGTTACAACAAGGAATGCTTTTGTGCATAAGCTGTAAAAAATGTGGGCTTATCAGGGCTGCACACATATCACAGAACATGCAAAAACAGTTCATTAAAAATGAAAATTTTCTTCTAGTGTTTTTCAACTCAACCCATATGCCTCCCACAACAATGACTCAATTCTTATGCAGTTTCCATAACTGATACTCCCAATAACTTTAGCTAAGAATTTTAATATAACCCCTTCTCCTGGGGTAACCAACAGGTCTTTGAGTACAGTAGCTGCAGAGAAAACATACTTGGAAGGCCTACTGTGAATCCTGGCTGATAGTACTAGCCCAGGAGTATTTTCCTGTTCATCACCTGGCCCACTACATTTGTAATGCAGAACCACACCTAAATGTTTCTAGCCCCTTTGCATAGGACTCATACTACTTGTTTCACACTCTGACCCAGAATTCAGCAGAAATTTTCCAACTTAAAATGCCAAACAACTTTAGACCATGTTCATGTAAATATACGGTTCACTTATAGATTATACATGCTCTAGTCTGGAAGTGCTGCATCATTTCTTAATCTTCTCCTGCAGTCTCAATAAATGGAATTTTCTAGGGTTGTTTTAGTCCAAACATCTAAGCAATGTATGAATAAAAATGGCAAACAATGCCCAACATGAAACAAACCAGGTATGAGAAAAAAAGCCCTATCTGACTGGAGAAACATCACAAGTCTGTTTTAGAAATAATTATAATAAACTGCTCACTGTTTAAACATGAAAGTCAAGCAAACAGTAACAAATAGGAGAAAAAAAAATTTAAAAGACAATACTGTTACTAAGAGACCTACATAATTATAAAAAAATACCTGACGGAAGTGAAGCCATAGAGTGCAGTACAGCACCAGATTTTAGAGAATTCATTTGTCCTGAAGCCTAAGTTGCATCTTGTTCTTTATTTTCCAGTTCAGACAAGAACTCTGCATGAAGCACCTCAGAAAATGCAGACCCTGTTCCAAAGGTCCTTCAGCTTTAGAAAACTGTAAGGCACCTGGTCTGCTCCTCAATTCAAAGCACCTGTGTGTTTGGGATGCCACTTTACATGGCCAGATAACAAAGTGTGAAAGACATGGGTTAGTGTGGTTAGGTAGGCAATGGCAACTACCTTTTCTCTCATTCTTACTGCTTGTACAGAAAGTTTAGATGTCTCAAAATAAATGGCCTCTAATAGTAAGCAGAGTACAGCAACAGCACCATCATGTGATAGACATGACTCCTCCTGAGCTTCCCTTGTGAAGGCAAACATGTTTTGCACACTGGTGTATGAAGAAGAGTGGAGAAACAATGGGTTTGAATTATGTGGGCAGCACAACTTCCTGTCATCCAGCTGTTTCAATGACATCTTTGGGTTTGCTCCAGCAAATACTCACCCCCATAAGCTCTGCTGGTGACACTAGCAAATACTGCATTATGAGGTTTACATCTATATTTGGAGACAATCTATTTATTCTTTATTGCTGACACATGACTGAATTCTCACTGGCTGGCATTGCCAGTTTCTGCAGACTCCATGGGAGGTTTTCAGTACAATAAGCCAATAAGAAACTTCTGCCAGAACATTCTGCCTGAAAATCAAGAGCATTAATAGCAAATTTGTAACTGTATTCAATTCCAAAGATACATCCAAAGGTGAAAACCATATCTTTGAGGAAGAGGAAGGGGTAGTTTCCAACTGAAGAAGAGATGGTACAGTTCATATCTCTGAGGAAAATCAGGAGGGATGAGGATAAAACAGTTGCTGTGCTAAGGGAAACACTAGACTTTTGCTTTCTTAACCTCTGTGTCTTTCATAATGCCAAACAGGAAATAAAACTTCTAAAGGTATAATCTTCTACTGAGTTTGCACCCAGCAATGGAATTCAGCTCTTCAGCTCCATTAATTAACCCTTACATAAAACACTCATCACATTCTCAGAGTGTAAAGTCAACAAGCACAGTTCTGAACGCAACTGCATCATTCTGACATTTTTGTCTTCATAAAGAATATAAACAAGTCCATAAATTGATCAGTAATTTACATGATATCAAGACCAGACCTAGGATGCCCTGTAAGGAAAATACACAACAGCTACTCATCAATATGAATGTCATTAACAACAACCTCTATGCAAAAGTGGTTAAAGCTAGCAGAATTCTGGAGGATTACATGAAGGACAAAGTTTGACTACTCTTTTTTTTTCAGTCTCCCTCTCTTGATTTATAAATACTATGTTACTCAAAAACTTTCTGCCTTCAAATAATGAGCACAAAGAGTTTGAGGGTTAATTTTTTAGATTGTTTAGCAATCAGCTGAACAGAATGGCTCTCCTGCTGAGAAAGCTACAAGTGGAATGGATTTCTATCATTTATTCTGAATGCATGCATTTGGTTATTACTAAGAGCAGAATAATTAAATAAAGCATATACAGTACTTGATATTTAAAAGGAATGCATAGTTCACATACACCAATAGATTTGCCCTACAGAGGTGAAGGGTAGCAGAACAGAAAACAGATGGCAGGCAGCTCTCAGATCCATAAACCAAAACAATTCTTTTGGCCATGCTTACAGAATCTGCTAGTGCCCAAATTCTGTCTTTCCTTTTCTTGCTAAGAATGGAAAAGCAGCAACATTGCTTGGTACTGTTGTTGCTTTGGATGCTGATGGAAGATGAAGTCCCCAGCAAGGAGCTGGGCCTCCAGCACCTTGCCCAGGTTCCCTGCACCCACAGAGCCACACTGCCTCTGCTACACGGCAAGGCAGGTACATCACAAATGCTGCTGCTTGTGCAAGTGTTCAGACAATGAGAGAAGCCCAAATGAGGCCTGATGCTCAGGAAGCAACAAGTCTCCTTTTCTTCACCCTCCTGATTATCTGTTCCACCTGTCACTGCAGGAAGGAAAGAAGCATAGTTGAAAAAGCCATGGCAAGTACTTAAAATTATTGCCCAACTAAGCTTCGTGCTGGTGGGTGGGGACTATTCCTTTCATAGGCTAATTTCCCACTCAGAATCCTGTTCCACTGATTACTACTAATTTTTTTTTGCACCAAGCTGTGCACTGATAGAATTCACCCACTTGCACACCAGCCAGAATAAAGCTGCTTTTTGTTTTTCCATAACTAGGGAGCTTTCCAGCATATGTTTTTTGTTTAGGAGTAGGAGATATTCCAACCTGACCTAGTGACTGCAGTTAGTAACTCTAATGACCTGTGGATGCTTTTAAGTACACTGAGCAAGTAAAACAGCTCTGATAAACACAACCCAAAGTTCAAATCTACATTACTGAGATGCCTAGAAGGGAAAGGAAATTGTTACAGAAACAGATGAAGGAAAGAAGCAAAGACTCTTTAACATCAGTTCCTCCAGTTCATCCACATCCTAACAATTAATGATGGAAGTAGCTTGAAGGCTGCAGAGCTGCAGAACAAAATAGAAGCAGATGCAGAGACTTTTGTCATACTCCAGGTATGAGCAACAGCCTGGAAATAATTTAATATTTTTTTCCTGATTTTTAAGTATTTTTAATTCCTGTCTTCAATTCAGAGACACTTTCAGTAGAACTTGTCTCAATAGAACTTTTCCTGTGTATTTACCAGAGCTGTAGAGGAAATGAACATAAGGTACAGAAAGAGATGAGTAAAATGGACTACTCTGCATCAGGAGTGATACTGCTGGTCAGCAGAAAAGTGAGCACTCTACAATAGAAGCCACTCCTGAAGTGCAGACAAGCTCTTTCAAACAATTAATTAACAGACCAGATAAATGTTTTTGCAGCAGTGTTACATTTGCCACATTCATGGGGGTAATAAAATCAGTCACTATGCAACCAGAAATGACTCAAAAATCTTTGTATGAGAGACTAACATGAATGATGAATTTGAATCTTTAGAAAGACTTGTCAGTGTAGTATCTTTGGCTTGTAATTCTTAAATGGTTAAAACAAACTATCTCTTCAAATATGACCCACGCTGGAAATACCTTTAGTTATTTCTAGGATACTTTTCTTCTACGAGCTTCTTGTAAATGTAGCTATAGGAATGCTGGGTGGAGCTTGGGCAAAGTTGAACTCCTTTTCTTGAACTGAAGTAACACTGTTGTTACATAATCCTTCCCAAAATGTTACCAAAGATCCATGCCAGTGTACCCACACCTTATGTTAGATGTTGGAATATTGTATCTTCATTTAAAATGGTAGCTAATGTTACATGCTTTTACACATGAGAGATGTTACAATACCAAGTACTGACACATCCATTAGAGACAAAACACCTGATTAGTGGATTCCTGAACTAAAATGTAAAGAGCTACATGATGTAGTGGTTTTGGATAGTATCAATAGCACCAGTAACAGATGAAACAACCACAAACATTGCACTGACTTCTGAAGTCCAAAGCAGAGTTAGCAGTCAAGAAGGAAAAGGCTTTTAATTTTCTTCAGGATGCCAGGGGCAGTCAAGGGTAAGGTGAATATATAGCACTTAGTCAAAACAAAACCAGTGAACCGAAAGGATGGGCAGTGGTTTGGTGCAGCCCATGTGGTTTGATGCAGCATGGTTTGGAAAATAGGGTTCAAGTGAAAATTGAGATTGAGCCTCTCAGAGAGATAGAAATGTTATCATTAACCCAGCACTTTTGCCCAGATAGCCTCTTCTTTCAGACTTATAAAATGAGCAATGGAAGGAAGCAACTGCTTTCAAAACTAAATATTTATCTATATAAACAAAACTGATTCTTTTGTTCCAGTGACAAAAGCAAAACAGTAGCTATTTCCATGGTCTTCCTTTGGAGAATTGAGTACCTCAGGAAAGCAAGTTCTATCAAATTCTATCAGCTGCTGACTTTAGATTTTGCAGTCTGTATGCCACTCATGCTACCCTATGCAAGAGCATGCAGCACTCAAATGTGTGTGTATATATCTAAATATATATATATACACATGTATCTATAAAGCCTGAAGGGTAGGATGATGTGGGAGAGGCTGTGTGAAAAGGCATGTCTCCTTATTTTGTGGGCAAGTTTCTTACCCTCTAGATCATTACAAAATTGCCCAGAAGCACAGCTATAATGTGACAGAAAGGAAGGCTTTGATCTCTTGTACAGGTAGTTGAAGCTCTGAATGCTTATTATGCCCTCTGAAGAAAAATGATACTTAACCCTTCAACCTGCTTATATGGGCTTTTTGGTAAATTAGGTTGTTTCTGAACACTTTGTGTGGGAAAGCTTACATTAAGTTGACTTGCACAAAATATCTGAAAATAACAAGGCATAACAGGCTGCCTTTTCTTTCCAGGACCCTTACACATAGTGTTTAGGACTGGCAAGAAATAGATGTGCATTTCTTCACACTTAATACACTGCATATTTCAGTGTCATTTACAAAAGTGGTTTATTTTTCATATGCTTCATTAGCATTATGCTCATATTGACATAGGGGCTGAAGGCACCAATACTGAACTCAGTGTTTTATTTCTCATCTGAAAACTATGGCCATGTAGTTTTTGGAGGGGGAGGGGGGGTGGTTTTATTTTTAAACAAAGGCTCAAGGACTATTGGCTTAATTGGTCTCCAGTTCAGGATTATGATTAACACCAGCTAGGAACTGTGAAAATTTTCAACCTTTTGTTGGGACTCAGCCAAGTTCTGTCATCTTAATCACAAGTCAGTTGTTTAAACACTAGAAAGCACATTTATCAAAGTGAAAAATCAGTTTTGAAAGGCTAAATGACCCTGAGAATGTGCAATATAAAAAGGCACTCAGGTTTCCTGCCAGAGGTGCCTAGAATATGAACAGATAGATCCTCAGCACACAGAATAGCTGCCCTTGAAAGCACAGTTGTCCTGTGGTGCTCAATCTGTACTAATCACCTCTGGAAAAAAACAGTAACAAAGACAATGCCAATCTGAATTCTGGATATGGGGAATAGTCTGAGAACAAAACCATTAGAACAGAGATCACACATCTTCATCCCAGAATAATAATCACAATATTGTTTTCTCATTCCGCTGTTGTCATTATCTCCAGAACAGTTATATTGGCAAAAAGACCCATTGATTATGATGAAAGTGAACATTAGCGTTTCCCTGTTAATAACAAAGAATGAATTGGTGGAGACAGCATGTGTTGTTGCAGTTTTTCCAAACTGTCACCCCAAGTCAGACGGACATCTACAGAACAGTAGAAAAAACCCCAGTATGCGCAGCTATAGACTGGGGAATGGAACCTATTTTTTGGGTTTTTTTACAGTTACATTAGCACAGCTCCATTTACTGGCTTATTACCTGCTACCCCTCTCGTGGTCAGGTCAGCGCATGAAATGACAAGTTTCAGACTCTCCTCCCCAGGAAAGAAAGGATCTTGTTATAATAAAAAACTCTGCAAGTTCTCACAGTGCTAGAACCTGATGACCCTATATGTTTCCCTTCTTTTTTTTTTTTTTTTTTTAATATTTGATGGCTCTAGAAATGCATGGAATAACCATTTTACAGTTTGTGACAATACAGTCAAGTGTTGACCTGTCTACATGGTGAATGGAAAACAAATTTTAGGACACAGATGCCTCAGGCCTTGCTCTGGCTCCATGGGACAGGCGTTACTGACAAGGCCATCGACATTTCAGAGTACAAGAGTGTATATTGGTGTGCACAACTGCCTGCAGCACACTCATTTATTAGCTTCAGCTTTTACTAGAGTTTTGTTCAAACCAGTTTGTTCTGGGGCCACTGGCACCACCCAGTTTTTATTCATATCAGATGCTAGTACATCCCTTCCTCTTCCCTTATTGTCCATA
>VYXF01007450.1:467759-510039 GCA_013397295.1 Polioptila caerulea
AAAGTGAGCTTGGAACCAATCAGATATGATTTGCATTACCACTTAAAGTGAGCCATAAAAAAAAAATCTCACATAATCTTATCGGTTTTGTCTTCATGTATCCCTCCTGGAGGATGTCCTTTACAGAGAATCACAGTTTAGAAAACAACTCTTAAGACCATCGAGTCAAATTTAACACTGCTGTGTTCACTGCTAACCCACATTCCCAAGTGCAGCATCTCTGTGCCTTTTGAACACTTCCAGGGATGGTGATTCCTCCATGTCCCTAGGCAGCCTCTTCCAGTGCCTGACTACCTTTTCAATAAAGACATTTTTGCAAGCAGATATCCAAATGAGCATCTCATCCATTCTTTACCATTCTGCTAAAAAAAAAAATAAATCAAACATGAATTTATGTTCCCAGTGGTTGTTCCTACCAAGGACTGAGCCAGCAGTTTGGAAGCCAACTGCAGTGCCCACTTTAAGACAGAAGTAGAGTCACAGAGTCCCCTGCAGAGCCAAAGCACAAACACCACTGAAAATCAATTTCCCTTGCCTGTCTGAATTCAAAAGAATGCATAAGATCCAGGAGATTGCAAACAACTAAACATTCCATAATTTGCAATTTCATTGTTAATCTCCTCTTTCTTATACTTGTTCCATTTTTTTTTCTTTAAAGAAAATACCAGAATAAAATACCATCCATTTATAAAGACCTTGTCTTGAAACAGACTTTGATAATTACTCTGCCTCATGTTTCAGCTAGAGAGCTTCTATTGAAAAAAGCAAATCACTACAGTTAAATACAAGAGGCAGTAGAACACACATAAAAGAACTAAATACCTGCAGAAGTGTTTAATGTTAGCTGAGAGTAATGTTTAACCAGACTATAAATTTAGTAGTTGAATGCAGCATTTAAGCGAAGACCAGTTTTAGTAACAGAAGTGGTTAAGTGCCTAAATTGTACTGAGATAAAAAGCTCCTACATGAACACAAAATGAACTATTATTCTATGCTTTAAGAAATTGGTTATGTTAAAGCAGCTTAATAGTAGCTTTAATATTTTGAAATTATTAAGAAGATACAATATAAACTCAGAGCATTATTTAAGCTTTCTGGCACACCATCTTCCATCAGCTTGAAGTGTGATAAAGAACTTCAGTTTCTTCAGAACCATTTGCATATGAATTATACCAATACACAACACAGTTGTCACAAATTCCATGTCTTTTGGAGTCACCACGAAGTCTTTGTAAGCTTGAACAACTTGATCAATCCAAATTGTCACTGTACACCTACCTGAGAGAGGGCAACTCCTGATGATGTGTTGGGATGTGTTGCTGTCCACCAGTGAGACGATGGGGAAGAAAGTATTCCGTTTCCTCTCTTCACTTCCCACTCCTAAAGCTTTGGTTGCTAATGTACATCCTGCACAAAGTGTACAGCTAATAATCTTTGATTGTTAAATATTGCCCAAGAGTTTCAAAGGAAGGTTTAATGCATTTTTGTCACCTCATCTACTATTTTTGAAGCATTAACCTCAACATTTTGAACACTACTTCAACTTGAGGATGTGATCCATTAACTTGAATGTGTGAGACACTTGGACATTTGCACACACTGGAACAATGACTCAATAATTTATTTAAATTTGAATTGGAAATTATTTAATGGAGAAAATACTTGTTTTGCATCAAACAATGAAATAAAGTTTTCTACCAAAAGAAAATCACAAGATTTCCAGAAGTCAGTGGAAAAAATAATTTATTGCAATTTCTTTTGCACATTAACATGAAACATTTATACATATATATTCTGTGCTAATAAGGTATACTAGATATAGACAAATTTTATACACAAAGTAATTGCACTATTCTATTTTATAATGCAAATATTCAGAGTTGATCAGTCAGATAAGAACAGATACTATTCACATAAAAATGCACTATATATTAAAGTTATGGAAGGTCAATGCATCTGAAAACTTGCTCACTTTTACTAACTGTATCAGCAGATGAAATACACTAAGTCCCTTTCCAAGCTTTACATCCCTTAATTATGTCATGATGCCTAGAGTATTACCAGGTCCTCTCAAGGAATAAAAGAAGATCATTTCTGAAACTTGAGAGACCAAACCAAAAGGCAACCATGTCAACCATGTCCCAGCACCATGCCTTCCAACTCCAGGGGCTGCATCAGACGAGAATCAATGCACTATGAGTGGTCTAAAATTGTCCAGCAAGCTATTATTAATATGACAGTTTAATTTAGTTTATATAAATCAATGAAAAATACATTGCAAGTGAACAGCATTTCAGTAGAAGTACATTGGCACATGCTTCAAATGGCAGTATCAGAAAAACAGCTGCCCCCTTCCAATACAGAAGATGTTTACAGTGTCCACAAAGGGAAAATGCAGGATGATATCAAATGAGAAACCTTTCTCTAACCAGGAATTTACAGAGCATCAAGTGTTATTCACAAAATGAATGAGAAGCATGGTAATAGCAGAACTAAATCTGATACTATTTATGCAATAATTTTCATAATGCTGCTCTATGCATTTTTTTAAATATAGTTCCTTAGGTTCATTGTTCTGCCTATCAACTGAAATACCTATCTTTCCAGAAATGTCATCAATTCACATAACCACAGCACTTCAGAGATGAAGATGAAGATGTGAAGCATCAGATTGAAGTGGTTAGTTGTGGCGTGCATACTACATGGTTTCATTTAATATTATCTGGTGGTAGGAATGGTCACATGACTGACATGCAAAAATGCATATCAAAAAAAGGAAAGCTTGAAATACATGCTCATAGCTGAGACAGAACAGTATCAAACAATAAGGACAAAGAGTTAGCAAGCAAGCCCGGAGCTAAATGGTGTATGACTTCAGGAGTAGGGCAAAAGACAATGGTATTGCACATGGCAATGGGAGATATAATGTGAAAGAACATCCATAACATAACCTTACTGCCTGGCACCCTATTTGGAGACAGTATTGCACCCTATTCAGCGTCCTCTTCCTCTCCCCTCAGCTCAGCAAGCATCTTGCTTTGTTTCCTTGAGAGCATGCAAGCAGAATTTGAGAAGTAAGTGATTTTCTTTGAAGCAACAACATGGAGGGTTAATGCAGTGACAAAATACATTTTACAACTTGCAACAAGTATCAGTAAATAATAACAATTTAAAAACCAAAAAGCATAGGTAGTGCATGTATTTCTTTCATATGTACTGCATGTAGGAATGAAACAATTCCTACATGCCCTGGTGAACTACCAGCTCTGCCTGATTTATTTCAATTTGTTGCCACCAGTAATGTGGGAACAGGGCAGAAGAGAAAGATATTAAAAACTGGAGAGGGAGTAAAATTGCAGTCATACATCTGAGGCTCTCGGCAAGATTTATTTTTTACAACAAATCTGTTTCTCAAGAGAGAAACTTCAGCTGAACCTCTGTTAAAATAATGAAGACAGTAATAATTAATCTTATAACATGCAAACAAGCAGATGCAAAATTAATAACTGGTCACAGCTGCTTTGTTCTATGTGTATTTCTGTGCAATTCTACTTAATGCTGTACTGGTATCATGGAAGAGATATCAGAGAAAAAAGGTGAAGAAGCAGCACTCCAAACCAACACTTATTCTTGTAAATTAGGTCTTTCTCAGAAGTAACTGCTGCTCATGGGGACTGATATTAGAGATATCAACCCAGGAATCAAGTCTGAGGCATGCTGAGCTGCTTCAGCCCTATCATTTTCTACTGGCCCAGTAGAGCAAACACATATTTTAAGCCTTGATTTCACATCTCTTACGGCATCTGTAAACATTTTGTCCTTTTTTCTCACCATGTCCTTATTACTGGTCTTCAGAATAAAATATTATGCTGATAGATTTGCAAATGCTAAGCTAATAACTCTCTAATGGATATAATGAAAAGAAAAATACATCACTAATGTGCATCGATCCTAGACTGAAGATATTGGAGGTAGAAAACTTCACAGTAAAAGCATAATTAGCAGAAGTATCTTCAGGATGATTTAAAAAAAAAATTAATGCTTACTTCTAATATGACACTTTTTGCAATATTCTGGAGTGACCTTCCAGGAAGTTTACCATATGGTTTCCGAATATATGTTAACATGCCCTTATTTATTGCTATGTACAGTCCCTCTGAAATAAATGGTACTGCAAGCAATAATTCATTAGCATTCTGAAAAACTTCTGGAAAGAAAACCAAGACTGTATGTGTGCCTAAAGCAAAGTGATTGCTTTTAAGTGATCACCTATAAAAGGTTGGTTATCTGATTTCTGCTTTTGGATTAAAACTATTATGCACAGCCTATACAGTGCCAGAAAAAAAACATGAATAGTACCTTCACAAGAGAAACAGTTCAGAAAATCTTAAAGGAATATAACTTTGTGCGTTTTTTGTGTATGGAAAGATGAAATTGTGCAGGGAGTGAAAAAGAATCAAAAGGTTAGAGGAATATACTCTTCCACTTTTCAAAATCACCTCTGACAAAATGATTATCAGCTCACATCATCACATCAATATATTTTTCTAATCTCCAATGCTCCCAAACAGTACAATTTAGAAGAGATACCTGTCTTGGGAGAACTCCTTCTGTCTCTAAGACTTACATCTATATCTGTATATCAGAATTTTTTAAAACTAACAAAATTAGAAAGACTTTTTGTGCATGCCTAAACCGTGAGTCTTAAGTGCTCCTGAAAATCAAGCTCACAGTATTTCTCAGTCAGGTTTATTCCTGCCCCCATGTCTCCCTCTACAAAGCTCAATTATTGGATAACAGTATCAGCAAGTGTCTCTCAGGACTGCTGTGAGGATTAACAAAAACAGCTGTTGTAAAAGATCTCTGAAAAGCAATTGCAATATTTAAAGTCAAACTACCTGAACCTTATATTCATATTAAACATGTGTTAGGCTGAATCAAGGAAAATACCCACCTGACTCTGAAATTTACATTTAAAATTATGATGTGCCTTGCTACAAATGATAGGACATTTATAATGCAGAAAAAAAAGTGAAAGGTGTTTAATTAAAATATATTTTAAATACAACAATAGATTTGAAATAATGGCAGCCATGTGAAATTATAGTTATCTTACTGTAGAATAAGAATAGGAAAGTATTCTCAAAAGTGGCACCCAGAATATAACCATAAGTAATATATATTAAAATACAGAATTAAAATGCAGAGTTAACGTACAGGGGGTTAATACTGGGAGTTACCATTAAAAAGTCAATATTCATATACTTGGGTACTACTGGTAATAAATCTGGATTAGATCTCCTTAAAAGCTTAAACACTTTAACAGCCTAAATTACATTTTCAGAAGTACATGAGCATTCAGACACATAATTAATTTCTTCTGACTTACAAGAATTATTTCAACTAAGGTAACCGATGACTTTCATTGTTTTAGTCAAGTGTGTTTTTAAGGTTAAATACATTAACTGAAAACTCATTCTTTTTGTATTACTTCAGGGCAAAATTCAAGCTACGTAAATTGCTTTTATCTTTTTTTTCTTCCTGCTGACGACAGATGGAATGTATGCACCTGCTCAGCTGCCACACTGTAACCTCACTGTCTAAGCGTGTAGCACACCTTGACTCTAAATCTCAGTGGCTTTTAATGAAATTCTGGATAACACATGCCCAGAATTCTAAAACTGAGGCATAAGCTTAAAGGTCCCTCAGTGCTTCAAGAGCTTTACCCTACCTCATTTTGAGAGGAGGACTTATGCTGCTATGCCATTTACAAGAAGTGTATTTCTAAAGCGGGACCTCTGCCATGCAACAGTCTCTGAACAAGCAGGTGCCATCTGGGGTTACGAGACCACCATACACATCAGGTGTGAACCTGCCTGCCAAGAGTTGCTTGACTGTTGCCTAAATATTTGAAGGCACATTTTTTCACTCACTGCAAGAAAGCAAATGGCAAATTTTGAAGTGCTGATAACCAGACATGTCAGCTAAACAGAAACCGACATTATATTGCAAAATCTAGTACAGTGCTGAAATTTGTAAGAGGGAGATATAAATATTTAAACACTTGGCATTCCCTCAAGGACTTTTTGAAATCAAAAGTATTCTTTCAGGAACTGCACAAACTGCAAAGACAAATAATCAAGGATTTTCAAGTGCTGTCAAGATAATAAATGTGTTAATGAAAGAGTGTTGCACAAAACTCTTCATTTTTTTTCTACGGAACATTTAGTTTTGCAAATGTAAATGGATCTCCGTGGTTTATATTAACTTTTCAATGTTTATGTTTGGAAAAAAAAACCAAAATTACACTCCAGTTACTCATACCTCTGTCTCTGTACTCTTTCTGGACAAAAACCAAACCTGCATTGGCTCTTTTTTGCCCTTCATAGAAACTGGACCTCTGTACTCAAGGTGGAACTGAGGATCTGAATTTTCTGGTGTCATAAGACACCTGAAATTGAAAGAGAAAACATGTAAATGAATGCACTTTGCATGCACACCACACACTATGTAAAATATTAAACATGCTACATGTACGTGAGCAAACTATCAAAAGATTCAAATCCATCTCTACATCATCATTTTTTGCATCATATTTGCATACCAATAAGTGTATATCATAATGCAGATTGCCATACAATTTCATGAGAATTCACATACTTAAATAATGGTTGCAGGAGAACTGTCACTTTCAATTCCAAAAGAACTTTTATGGTATGCTGACAAAGTGATTTATTTTAAGATATCAACACCAATAAAAACGTCACTCACCTGTAAGTATATTCAGAGACATTGATCTTTCCCTTTTCTCCAGTAGTTTCTGTTCTGCTTGTTAGATTGACAGTATTTCCAAAGAGACAGTACCGTGGCATCCTTTGACCTATGACACCTGTGACTACCTCACCAGTATGGATTCCTATGGTTATCTTTAGAGAGAAAAAATTAAGTTTGAGTTCTCAAAATTAATGTAACTAATCTGATGCTTCTCACTAAATACAGGCAATATATCACTTATCTCTACTAGAGTTTATTTTTCCAAAGTGCTACTTCTGCCTCTTCAAAGCCTTGGATTTTTTGGGTTTTGTCGCTTCTTTGTTTGTAAACTTTAGTACAATGTCATGCCTCTGCCTTCCACATGAACAATCAAACTCTGTAATTTTCCAGCAAGCACCCTGCTGTTATTATGTACTGTGAAAATAAAAAAAGAGGTGGGCAGAGAGGCATACTCTGCAGGTCTGTGTTTGGTGAGTGCTCAGAAGGTGCAGAAAAGGATGGCATAGGTCAAGAAAAAAGATGTTTCTCAATGGAAAAATCATGGTGTTTTGTATTCAGAAGGTCAAGAAATAGGACAGAGCTTTGGAAAAGCTCATTTGTGTAGCACTTTACAGTTATTGTAAATCCCCAAATCAAACCTTCTCACTGCTTTGCTCCATGATAAAGGGAAGTACACAGCTCTAAGCTAGGTGATAGAACAGCAGCATTCATGTAAATAGAAACATGCACCACACTCGTTAATCATTTTCCCCTCACAGCCTTCTGATAAGGACAGTCAATGCTGCTTGCTCAGTTCTGTACCAGTGCTACAACATCTCCAGAAAGTCCCACAATGAGTGAAATTCCACTAATATACACTAGTGTCAGTAATCATTGCTGTAACTGTCTATGGAACTGTAATTCTCTTTTTAATGCAGTAATTTCTCATTTAGAGAATCTAAGGATCTGAGGCGTGATCAAAAGTATCAGGGAGGGAATATTATTGTTCTGCTCCTTGAGTTGACAAAGACTCAACAGATTGTACTTGATGCACAATAGGAATTCATTGATTATATTGAAATTATCAGAAAACAGACATAAATGATGTGGACCTAAACTAGTCCTTTACCTTTTAAAGCACAATAAGCATTTTAAGGTCTGGGAATTGCACATGTCACAGCTACATGTGACTTCTCATATTATTTGTATATATCAATCTCAAAATCTAACAATAAAAAAGCTTGCATAGACTGGGATTAGAGCATCATCTTATTTCAAAACATTATCATCCTATCAGAGAACGGGTTTTTCATTCAAGGCCACATTTACTAACCTGTACAGGCTCACCATCTACTTGAACTTGGCCTGCTATTTCCATCATATCCAAAGCCAGGTGGCAGATAGATCGTGCATGATGCATGCAAGGCTCTGGCAGACCACTCACTGTCATATACTTGTCCCCAACTGTTTCCACCTATCAAGATAGATATTTTTCAATTACTTTATTATTATGGCTTTAGAGTACCAGAATTGATGTAGTGTTTCCTTCAAGATTGCTTCTCCTTTAAAATAGTTCCCTTTCCCTTTCATTCAAATCACCCTAATTAGTGTCATCTCTGCTTGTTATTGAAGAGAATTTATTGTAAACCCACAATGTAAAAACTTACAATGACATTGTTAGTGTAAACCTGAGTCTCTCTTCTGGTGTCTTCTGAATGAAACTGAGCTCTATGTTTGTTCTGACTCACTCCCTTGATTCACACGGTACAAGGCATAAAATTCAGTTCTAGCAAAACCTGGGAATAAACTTCATAGATATAAAAACACAAGCAAACACATGTACATATATACGGGATGCATATGTATCTATCTCTGTATCTTTCAGCTACCAGCACATTTGCAACTACACCTCACTCCTAATGAAGGAATGAAATTCACAGTGAGTAACTAAATAATAAGTTACAATTACAACCAGAAGACCCAGGAATAGAACTGAAAAACTTAAAGCACAAGGTCAGAAGAACCACAAATGGCTTGTATAAGTTCACATCTGCTAAATGTGGAACTACATTTATTTATATGTCCACCTAATGGCTGACTGCAGAAATCGTGATGAGAACTCAGCACTTTATGTTCCCACAGACATTTAGAGATAACCAATATAGTCTTCTGTAGCTATGTAATGTCAGGTAACACAGTTCAGACTGAGAACATAAGGTTTCTTCAAAATCCAAGAAAAGACTGACACCATAGCATATTATGGAAAAGTAACAGATTAGATACTTTAAAAATCTTATGCTCACCTTATAAACAAATGGATTCCTTCGTGAGTCAGTCAGAATATCAAATCTTGTGTAAAGATCATTTAAAAGATTGACAATTTTCATGGCTCCCTCTCCAGAGGCATGTTTACTACAAAAGGCATTGAATCCCACAATGCCACTGAAAAGAATGGTGACGTTGTCGTAGCGCTTGGCTGGAACAGGACGCTTGTGTCTCAGCTCATTCGCCACTGACGGCGGCAGAACAGAGTACAGTAACCTACACAGGGAAGGAAGGAAAGGCAAAGGCAATGTAGAGAGAATGTGGAGAAAGATGTTTACAGCAGCACTCTTCATATAGTAACTCCCTACCCCCCAATAGGGTTTAAAACATACTCTCACCATCAACAAGCAATAGAAAAGGTGTTTACTGAAGAATATACTATTTGGAAAACGGGAACTGATCTACATCAGCAAACCATTTCAAACTCATGAATACATCTAAATTAGCAACAAAATGAGACATGTATTGCTAATTCTCCTGACATGATTTGTTAATAGTTTCTTGCATCATTTTTACTTCTTTCTGCCACACCCTCAGCTCATATAATATTATTTTGCTCACAGAACCATAAAAACTGCAAAAAAGACCGTGAAGGGATCAAACAGTCTTCCATCTCTGATCAATTCATTCATTCCTAAATGCTTCCTCTCTGTTGAACATGCGCTGCTTTTAGGGTCTAGAGTGTATTTTTTAATTAATAGTCTATATGATATATTAACACTTGTTCGTATTATAAATTATGCAAATAAAATCCAACCACACACAGAGAAATTCACCCTATTTTCATGTGTCTTCCTTCAACTTCCTAACTGCTATCTTAGGGTCCATTTCTCTCCTGACACAGCTAAGTGGACAAGCTGAAGATCTCTGACTGTTTCACAGATCTTGAACATCATTTTGCACAAACTCTCATTAGTTGCATTTTTGGCAAGTTCACTACTTGAGTTATAATTAGTGAATACTTTTGGCACATCATACAGTAACTGACACTATCTGTTCCAGCAGCTGCCATGAAGGCAAGAATTCCTGAAGATAAAATGACTTTATAAAGCAAGCCAACAGGAAAGAAGAGAAAAAAATACTTCTTAGGCTTTGTTTTTTTGGTTCTCCTGTCCATCCCTTTCAAGTATTTTTAAAATAATTTCCATTACTCCATTACAGAAAAAATATATCTGTCAATAGAATTAATACAGAGATGAGACTGTGTTTTATAAATAAGAGTCAATCATGAACTCCATGCTACTTTTCACATGAGCTTTTGTTTAATTTGCCAGTCATTTTTGAGCTGAAATGCCATAGACTAATGATGTTTGAATTTGACTTTATACTTATCTGTAGAACTGGATTTGGAGCCCAATGCACATTTACTGTTATGTGTTATTTTTATGTACTTATATCTAGATAAACCCAAATTCATTTCTACAAGTAACTATTAAATCAAATTCATAGCATTAGGATATTACACAATTTCAGCTTTATACAACTGTTTTCAAGGTTTATAAGATAAATTTTTCTGTTCTATTATCCTGTGCCAGAAAGACAAAAGTTGGTTTACAGAACTCTGTCAAAAACCAGCACTTGAGAATTCATCAAATTCACCTTCACTACAACGACTTCATGTAAGTTTCCAAAATTTTAGGTAATTCACAAATAAAAACGAATTGTCAGCTCATTTTTTATAACTTTTCTCATCAGGGAGGGAGCCATCAAAACATCAAGGCATACAATGGCCTAGACTGTGGGTGACATTTGACAATCTAAATAAAGAAATACCCTATTAAATGTTCTTTCTTGACTCCAAAATTACCAGTCCTGATTATCTCTGATATTCTTTACAAGATTCTGTTATTCTTTAGAGAAGGTAGCTATAAATAATACATTGCTTTGAGTGTTCCAGCTCAAAAATCGGGATTTGGTTCTTACGTGTCTGTCTTTTTCTTCTCATCTTCCAGGGCACGCAGTGTGTGCTGCAGTCTGTCAGTGAGGATCTCGAGCTCCTGGGTCAGTTTATATTCCTCTCGGAACTGCTCTCCCAAAAGAACCAGATCACGGGTGGCATCGTGCAATGGAATATCACTCAGGTATAAACCTCTCCTGGTTAAATCATCCAAGTTCATCACACTGCAAAGCAGAGAAATATACAATAATATGGGTAAAATTAAACTTGCCAAAGGAGCACTTAAATAAACAGCAGAGTCTGCTGAATAACAGTAGAAAGATGAAGCTTCTGAACTTGTGATGTCTCTTCTACAAAACACTTTGTGATCATTCATTTTAACCCACAGCTTTTGATTTTTGTGCTTAAATACAGAATTCTCATGAAGACTTCCATAAACATATCAAATGTATGTACTTCAGCATACGAAGTGCAATCATCTAAGGAATCTTTTTTCATTCAATCCTCCATGCCAACCACTTATTTATCACCAATCTGTTACATTAAAACTACTGCAAAAATCCATGAATCCACATAGAAAACCAGATCATTGTCACATTTCTTAGCATTCTTGGACTAAAAAACAAAGGATAAAACTTGTAAAAAAAATAGAATATGAAGAATAGCCATTTGTACAAACTGGGCCAGAGTAAGTCAGTATTTATATTGAGTATTTAATAATCAGTCAAGTTCCAATGTTTAAATGCTCCTACCTCTTTTAGTATAAACATGTCAAAATTAATTAAATCAATACTTGAACCAAGTAGCCTCTGTGGTACTACTCTCATTAAGTGTTCTTTTATTTAAATTATTTCTATTTAAATTAGTAATTGTAAAATGAAAATCAGTATTATAGAACTCTCTAGGTTTAAAGTACCTTGGTGAGCAAAGAAAGAGAATGCTGTCTGCTTCAGGCAAGTAGATCATTTGCCCTTTCAGGCGTAAGCAGCTGATTTCTGTGCCAGTCAGCTCATCTTCACACTCCAACTTTTCCACATCCAGCAGCCCCTCCTGGTGATGAAAAGCCACCATTGTGTAAGGGCACTGGTGTATTATGCACCAGGCCTAGTACATAAGTGCATTCACTATGAAGGCAGTCAGAATATTTGGAATAGACTTACAGCTTACATTAAACCCTGATTAATTCCTCGTTTGAACACCATGCATTACCTGTATTTTAATATTACAACTTTCTGCCTTGAAGACTCAAAGCCTGGTATCTTTCCTTACATTCATGTTCGTAACTCCTTCTTTTCTTCCACATAATTTCTTACCAATAGTTTTGACAATAGTATTGTGTGTTCTGTGAAGTTCTATCTGTGCCTGGGACCATCTCTAAGAAATCATCCTAGCTTCTCTCACATGAATTGTCTTTAAATAAACAGGTTCCTTGATGTATTCAGTGTTACTCTGCACACTGCATCTGTTCATACCACCTGCCTTGTCTCCTGCCCTCTTTAAAGAACAGGACACAGACCTTTGCATGAACACATGGGCCTAAGTAAGAACACACTTCATATCTGTCTCCCACACTCTTATGAGCAAAAACAAATGTAATTACCTTTCTACATTTGTTTTGATACAATGTCATAAACTAGACTGGCCCCTTGCAGATAAAGCATCAGACATGAAATACATTTACTTCACCATTCCTATGAAACATTCTGCTTAACACTCACAGATACAAATTCATACCTGTGACTCTCTCTTGGCTCAAGACTCAAAAAGGTCTGAGCATACTACAGAGAATTTTCTCTGAAGACTTCTGAGCTTTCTGCACTTCTTATCTCTCCAAAGCACACTTCCCTAAAGAAAGCTGGGAAAATAGTCTCTAGTTACCTTAGTCCTCAGTACGAAGACTGTATTGATATGGGAGAGGATCCCATGGAAGCTAATATCAATATGAGGCCGGACCAAGGAGAAAACTGACAACAGACTGCAATTTCCTGGCTGCAGCTAGAATATTAAACAGGAAAAGGAAAAAAAAAGACTGTTATGCTTTATAATAAAAATATATGTAGAGCAATTATATTCTGTTTTCTTAGATGATAAAACTGAATGCAAGAGAATATATACTATATGCATCTCTCCATTGAATCACAAGGTTTTTAAATTACTCTCTTACTGCATATGCTTACATGGGAATGCTGTTTAGACAGAGAATCCTAAATCTATTTTATTCATCTTTATAATTAACCTGTGAAGCATCTATCACTAGGAATTTTTATGGCTATCCATGCATAAGAATCATCTAACCTGTGGAAGGACTCTGTATATAGCATTGCCACATTGTGTGACCACCAGATCTCTGTCAAATATGATGTGGAAAGGAAATGCCTTGCAGAAAGTATAGGGACTGATGCGAGACTCTTGGGTACCATTTTCTTCAAATCTGTCAAGGTCCTCATAGTAGTCCTCTTCTTTAGACTCTTTCTCTTCAATTAAAAATTGAATGTGGTCACACTCCTCATTTCTCTGTTGAATAACCTAGAGAAATGAAGAAAAAATGAAAAATTGAAAACTGCTACTCATTAGGAATTGGAATGCTACTATGAAGATAGGAATGTATTCAGAGGAGAAAGATAAATTCAAGAATTATATTCACAACTTAAAAAATACTGTATTCTAATAGGAATTTCTGATTTTAGGGTCTTTGTAATTCCAGGTGAATAATTATGCCTTTGCTTAGCCACAGTTGCTCTCTGCAAGAGCAACATATTGAAGATCACCTGAGTGAAATGCAAATCCTGAAATGAGGGGTCAAGACTCAGGTTGTGCTTGCTTTTGCTGGTGCTTGCCAGAAAACAGGGGGGCCCCTTCCCCTGAAATGAACCTGTGTGAGTCTTGAATCACACAGAACCCCTGAATCCTTTTTTTGATCAAAGCTGTTTGCAAGGTCCATAACACAACAGCAAATAGTGCTGACTGTTCAGTGATGACTAAATAGTGCTAAGAGGGTGGGCACGTCGCTGACAGCAAGAAGGAAAGTGCATAGAGCAGATGTTGGTATATACAGTCCTTATACATTCCAGCAGACTGCAAGATCAGAGCCAACAGACAAAACTAAAAGCAATATCAAAAAGGTGTCCTTAACACAGCATTACACTCTTCAGGAAATTTTACACTAAGTTAGAAAAAAATATGAAATTAATAGGGATTACTTCGTTTGCAGCAAGAGTCATATATGGTAAAATAATTTAAGTTAATAACTAGCAGAATAACATCATTTACCCTGAGAAGCCAAATTCACCTCTTTTCAAATTTAATTAGACTTAATGATTGGAAAAGAACAATTCTATTTACATGGTATTGTTTAACAGCAATTTTCTGGAACATGTTCCACCTGATTCTATTTCATGTTGAGTCTGATCCTCAAGTCACTGAAGCAAAAAAAAAGATTTCTTAAAATCTCTAAAGCATCCTGGTTTTGCCCTTTACACATAGTCTTAACTACAGAGATTAACAGCTACAATTTGAAAACAGCGCAGACATACACAAACACTGCAATTGATCCCAAAGATGTCAAATTTATAAAATATTGGTTCTCCAAAATTGCCAAAAATACTGTTTGATGGGTTGAGGAGTGCTGATACCTTTATTTGTTCCTATACAAATGAAGGAGTGTAAAACAAAAATCCAGTATCTTACAGTTAAATGACGTTTAATTTAAAGTGGCAGAATTCTTTGATCTACAAATTACATACTCATTTGAAGGCAGGAGAGGCTTTTCTGAGGGACCATTTAGAGCAAGAGCCCAAATTAGGTGCTCTATAGCTGCGTGCTGCATTATTCTTCTCTTTCTATTGCTTATGTAAGTAACTTAGATAAAGATCAGCCTACTAAATTTACCAGCTAATGTAGGTAACCAAAGCTGGATGTATGAATATATTCAAATGTTGATGATGATAAAACCTAACTGCCTCAAGAAACTGTACTGGTCATCCATATGCCAGTGTATTAGATAAAGAGAAGTGGGAAATTATGACACAATAAGGGTCAGAAAAAATATATGCCTCAAAATATTGCCTCAGAAAAAATATATGGTGGTCATCTGAGGAAAACCCATGAAGTGGGTTTGTCTAGGAGAGAGGAACATAGTAGATGAACAGCTAGTTTTCCTCTGCATTCAGTGTTTAAAGGTTTTCCAGGTCTTCCTTTAAATCATTATCCCTGAAATTGTGGGAGACTGTGGCCATATTGAAGATTATCAGAATGCAGTTAAGAGTCTTAATTCTTACTTTCTATCACTCATGCACACTCCCACAGGTTTTATTTTGATAGTACTGTTATTATGGCCAGAGATAGCTGAGATTACACACAGAAACCTTTTTCAAATTTTCAAATGTGAAGATTTATCTCCAGAAGTGATCTATGCTTCCAGATCATTTCCAGTCTTGGATCTTACTTCAAAGTGTAGCTCTTGCCACAAATGGAAAAAACCCTGCACATTTTGGATGAAAATCTTCTTAAGCAAAGCTGGTTTTAAAGAAGCTAATAATTCTTAAGGAAATGTTCATATTAAGAGTACATAACCTTCCAGAGATATCATCTCCTTATAGCCATCTTACTCACTGCACACTAGTATTGTTACCAACCTGTACTTACAGACTTTTTCTGCTACCATGCATCACCTAACAGGTTGTTTTTAATAACTTCCCATTTCATTTCATTTATTAGAAATTACTGATACATCAGTAAACAAAACTCAGTTTTAGATTAAAAAAATCACCTATAAAAATAGAACTGCTACAGGCTTCAAGACGTCTAGTTTGAGCCATGACCCTTGGCAGATCCTACAAGCTCACACAGTGACAAAGTCAGTCCTTGCACATGCTGGGCTATTTTCCTAACCTTCATAGATTAGAACTGCGCCAGTAACAGTGCAAAGCTGCAAATTTCCCAAGCATCTCCCAAGTTCATTTGAAACACTACCTTTGACCAGACTCCAGGGCATCTAGAAATGCTTGCTGTATTAGTGCAACATGTTAGTGGAGCAAATGAACACCAGGCCAAACACATGGACATGTGTCAGACCTACAAGACAGACACAGTGCCAGCTGTAAAACATGATATGCTGTGGACATGGCTGGTTTATGCAATTTTATTCTGATCATTCATGCACAGACACTTATTAACAGATGCTTTAACCGTACCCCTCTCCAGGCTAGGAAATCTACTGATGCATCCCTAATTAACTTCCCAATGGATATGCAATCTCATGATGTCTTTTTGGCTCACACAACCTACAGTCTATTTAATCTCCCTATCTCATTACTTCATCCACCTTGTCAGCAAATTAAAAATAAGCACTTTTGACCATTAACATAAGATCTTAAACTCTGTTCCTTCACCCTTGCACCTACAGATCCAACCTAATTGGCCAGATATTTGGCTGGCATAAGGACCTGCCTTAAATACTCTGCTAAGCTTAAGCAGAATAGAACTTATCTACTGTTTCACTCTGCAAGCAAAGTTTGCAAGCCACACAATTTCAGTATCATTTAAATATTGTTGAAGAAGCCCCTGATAAATGCTTGACAAATCAAAGTTCAGTCACAAAGCAACAAAGCCAGCAATCAAGTCTAATTCTTCATCCCCCTGCAGTCTTAGCTGTTGAAGTGACATCAGTTCACCACGTCTAAGAGCTCAATCACCATAGTAACTGCAGTTACAACTGAAGGGAGAAATCATTCTCTTGGTTTCAAAGAGAATATATTATTAACATCCAACTGCTAACCTGCCTGTGCCTTCCAGGAGATGTACTTTCAGAGTTTGTCCTTGCCTAATCAAGTGAAAAGTCACACCAATATTTCAGGGAATGACAATTCAGAGAAAAGTTATTTTTAAATGAGTGTGGTTTAATGTATTTGGTGAGCTTCACACAAGACATTAAATCAAGAAGTAGTGCTGTGATACAGAATATATAACGAGCACATGTTATCTGTTAAGCTGTCACTGATGTTTCTACAAGATTCAATTCCATAGATGTGAGCATATCCCCAGGGCACACTCGTATCTCAACGTGGCAGGATAGAATTTCCTTGGACAGGGATCTTTTTTGATGAGATTGTGAAAATTAATACAAAAACAGAATTTTTCTGCCCTTTAAAGGTCAATAGGGGAGGAAATTTTTTTATCTCTTCTGATCAAAACTGACTGTGCAATGCTGCTTAACAAAGTTCACTGTAACTGTTTCAAAATAATCCCAAGACAAAGGAGCTCACTACAGAAATGGCACCACTTTTTGCATACCCAAAGATAGAACCGTGGGGATATCTTCCCCTGGCAGCTGGTTTCAGTGCAGACTGTCTCACTTCACCAAACCACTGTGCCTGGAGATAGTGAATTTTACAGCTGTCTCAGTGCCAAAATTAGAGGCTGATCATGCTCCATGACTGACTTATCTTCACACACAGTTAGCATTTTAATGTGGGGACCAGTGCTGTTTGTCTTCCATGACAAGTACCCAAGTAGTTTTTAGATCCCTTCTCCAGCTAGTCACGTCTTCACTTTGTTTTTTTTACATTGCCATAAGTAAGCCTGAAATTACCATCTTGTCAAGGGCTTCTCCTGTTCTTTTCTCATTTTACATTGTAAAACATCTTCCCTATGTAAAAGATTTGGACAGTCTGCTCTCAAATAACAGAACTGCAGAAGTCTGCTCTCCCAACAGATTTTTGGGCTTTGCTGGATTATGTACAATATTCTTTGTTGACCCATACCATTAGCAGCCTTGAGGGAATCCCTGTCCTAACTTCACCTTCACAGGTCACCCTCCCTTATATACAAACAACCTCTGACAAGTGAAGCAAGAAAAGGCATAGCCAGGAGGCTGCTAACAGAGACCTCGTGACAGAGTTTGTCACCAGCATTGTGATGATTTTTTAGTTCTCATGAGACTGGCAGAACATGAATATTCTTAGTGCATACTCAAAGTCAGCAACAATTTTCAAGAAAATACCTGCTGCAAAAATGATAAAGTCCTAGCTCTATTTGCTCAAAATGGATTACTATATCAGAGAAGGTAAGGCAAATTTGATTTGAACAAATTAATCAATTAATGTCAACCTGGGCTTTCCTAAACTATTCAACTGGAATTTTGAATCCAAGTACAAAACAAACTGCTTTCCTTTCAGTGGTAAAAACATCTAACGAAAACAAAATGACACTTCCCTCCCCTCCCTCCTTTCCTTCTGCACACACATACTCTAGGTGTTCAAAGAGAATGCACATTCCCTGAAGGACACCACTCTGGAAAAAGGAAACCCTACTTTATTTCAGAAGAAGATGTATGTTTATATATATATATATACATACACAAAATTGTTCTGTGTGAGACTGATGAAAGGTGATAAAATTAAAACCTTTTTCTTTTCTATTTAGCTATTTCTCCACTCAAAGAAATTGCAGATATCAACATTATACTAACATAGAGAGAACTGCAGAACTTTCTAAGTTGTTGTTGTTGTTGTCCTCCTGTGTTGGACTGTTATGTACATGGTTTGGATAAAGAAATTTGAGAGGAGAACTCGGCAATCTCTTTTGCAAGTCAGAAGATGACTCCTGCTATTACACTGGAAACTTTGGGCTAGGCCCTGAGGTTTTCATCAGATTCAAAAAAAAACCCATTCTTCCTTAAACAAAATTCTAACTGAGGTCCAAACTAAAAATTTTACAGTAGAGGCACTGATTGGTCCACAAAAACAGGAATTAAAAGCAATTCCATTGTTTTTCTGTGCTGGCCTGTTTCACACAATGCATTGCCAACAGACTAAAACACAAAAGCATTAATTTACTAAATTATGAGGCAAAGAATGGAGATGAAAGAAGTTGGTCTATTTTTTCTCCTATTCTCAGTATTTTAAACAGTAAAACTACCTAGTTATTACAATGTCAGACTTTACTTTAAAACCTACACTCCATACCATTCATGATTAATATCTGACCTGTGGAGTAATGGAGGAAGACTTTCATTGTCTGTGGATAAGCTGCAAATTTCAGCACTCTCAACTTAGAGAATCAATTCTCTGCTTATCTACCACCGAAGTTTCTGAGTACCTGTGGAGTACAGCAGTGTGTAATGCCTTAGAGATGTCAAGACATAGGCTTTATTAGTCAGGAGAGACATGAAAAAGTTCAGGGTTAAGGATACATGACTTTTTAACATGGAAAAGGTTAAAGCTGGGGTAACAGACAAAATAAGACAATATACACTTTCTTCAGTTTAGAGGTTAATACTATTTTTTAGGCCCCTGTGTGCTTTTACCTCAGACAGTCTAAAAGAACAGTATAGATTTAAATTAGACTTTGCATTCATTTACAGTAGGTTTGACTAATACTATTATATATCTATTTACTTACAGTACATCAGTAAAATTTCCAGAAAAGTCTAAAAGAGTCAAATTAAAATAAGAAGTAAATACATAATAAATATTTAAACCTCTTTAGAACATATATTATTTGTGAGAAGTTCTAGATGGATATTAATACAATTTTGTCAGCAAAGTAACCTTCAGGTTGAGAGCACAGTTTATCAAAAGTTTGGGCTGCTAGCTGCTTTGGACAATCCAGATTTCTCCTCTGTCCCATGGATCACTTTTGCCACTGGGTGGCCCTCTGAGAGACAGAACACCAAACCATGTAAAGGAACATATGAAGGTAAAAAAAAAATCCAAAAAGCCCCTGTTGTTTTGAACCCAGTTCATTTCCTCAGTATAGTTTATTTTATAACTTTACACCAGCTGGAAGGCACAGCCAAAGAAGCTGCTGTAGGACAAGCCTGAGCACTGAGAGAACAGGGACTGCTTAAGCTGCCTGTGCAACCAAAAGAAATGCTTGTCAAGCAACCACTTCAGCACTTTTGCAGCCAACTTTCCAACATGGTCCTTCTTCATGGTCTGTCTCAACACTTCAAATAAACAGGGATCTAAAAAGAGGATTGTTTTGATTCTGTTGTATCCTTCTGTATCTGATTACTAACACCTGCTGCAAAAGTTTGAATTGTGGTTTTCTACAAAATAGAATCTAAACAAGGACACAAGTATATCACCACACTATATACAACTAGACATCTACTATAAACTTGAACTAGCTTAGAACAAGAAACCTAAAAGGCAAATAATCTGATATAGCAGTACAATTATCTTTGTCACTGGACTTCTTGCAAATCTCCAATCTGAGCAAGGTCATGTTTTTGTGATAAAATAATGAAAGGATTTTCTCAGCCAGCATACAATTAAACTGTGCTAGAAATGTAGTATGACTAGGGAATATTAAAAAAAAAAAAAATAACCAAAGAATGACTGGTGTACCTGCTTAGATTCTTTTCTACTTGATGAAAAAAAAATTTATCAGTTGCAATATTTCTAATAGAAAAAAGTTTTAATTTTTTGTTTCTCCCTCCACATATATCTACACCTTAGACTAAACTCTGATTTTCTACTATTACACATGCAAGGCCTGATCAATTAAATCTTTCTGTTGCTCTGTACGGGCAAAGCAGAAGCCTCTTTCCCATTTCACAAGTGACTGAGCAAATATATCATTACATAAACTCTGTCACTGAGGAGCATTTTTTCACTTCTGGGGCTCTAGGTGCATATCCAGTCACACTTCCATGCAATGACAGCAAGAAATCCACAAATATATCTTTTTTCTGGGAAGAACCTGGCATTCTGGCTGGGAGGAAAACACCACTTGCCACCTAGGCCGCATCAATGCACATCAGCCTCACAGTCTGCACACAGATGAAGAATCTAGGACAAAGAGGAAAAGTCTATGTTCTCAGAGACCATTGAAGACAGTAAGAAATTTATGCCAAACATAAAACTGAGGGGGAAAAAAGCACCCCAAATAAGCCAGTATCTAATTTCTTTACATGGCCTCTTTACAATCCTTTTCTGAATAAGGGGATATTGTTCTGTACTGTTCCCAGTCGGGTCTGCCTGCCAATTAGAGTTGGACTTCTCAGGACATGGCTGATGTGTCCTTCAAGCAACACAAATGATGACAGCTCTTCCTGAGTGTCAGTACTGATGCCATCTCTTCACAGAAGACAGCAGCAGTGAAAATTATTGTTCGTCATCACTTCACTTCTGATTTTCCTGGTTTTTTTCCCATTGACATAAATTTTCAAAGTGCATATTGCTTCAGACATTACCTTCATATCAATTTCTGTACCGTGGATCTGTTGAGCTACTGTTTTGATGATTCCAATGACAATATCCTGCAGACCTTCTCTTTCTGAGTAGTAATGCAGAATGAGTCCCTTCCCCTTCTCCGCATCAGTGCATCTGAAGGAAGGGGCTCGCATTCCCGGGTAAATAGTAGCCAGGTGGTCATGCAAAGCATCCAGGTTCTGGAAGAAGAAATTAAAAACATGATTATAAGTCATTCACTTACTATTTATGGAGAAAGTAAGCACATATTTTGTCCAATCTGAACATCCCCTTTCTCTTACTGCTTGTTCATCCTTCTACACATTTGCCTTATTCTCTGTAGAACTGCCATCACAGCAGGCTTTTCAGGTAGCCAAAAATGTTCTATCAACTGTGACAACATTTGAACAATGAATGGCATCAAAATTAGGACTATTATAAATTACTCCAGATAGTAAGAACTCGTGCTTGATTATGCTGTATTTTGAAACACTCAGCTGATTAAAGAGCTTGTGAGTGTTTCTCAGTCTGGTACCTCATCCAGCTTCACTCCTTCCAATTCTAGTCTCTATAATCTCCTCCTCAAATATTAATTCAAATACAAATAAGCAAGTCTGAATAAACATAAAACTTTCTCCTTATTATCAATGAAAAACCTAGTCCTGACACCACAGCAATCAAATTTACAGGGTTTGACAAAGTTCAAATTTTAAAGTAAAGATTTAAATGCTTGAAAGACCAGACTCAAATGTATCTTTTATTTGACAATAATTGAAAAACTGATAGGCATACCTAATAAGGACCTAATAATTAAAGAGAATGAGATCAAAATCACATTTAAAATACAACACTAGATTCAACTTTGATTGTGAAGCAATTATCAAGGCTCCAAGTTGCTATTTACTGTACATTTAACATAGAAAGAGCAACCTAGTTTGCAGGATAGAGTTGCAACCCACAATTTTTGTTTATGTTGTAAAATTCATACAACTCTTAACATCTTAAGTCCAGAACATTACTGCTTATTTTAAATGTTGTTCTCTCACTGCCCTGCAAGTGACTGCTACCACCAGGCTTTGCATATTGTTTTCTGCCAACATAGGAAGTGAAGTGAAAATATTTGCAATGTGCTGTCTGGGAAATTCTCCACCTTTCATGAGCATCTGTCGACCATCAAATTTGTGGAAGCATACTGAACTTGATTTCATGTGAGCTGTGAAGTGCTTGAACAGCTGCCTCTTCTCCTGGAGACCTCCAGACAAAATGACACTCTTAGCAATGAATTCCGTGGGATGCACTTAGCCTGGAATTTCCTCCTTCAGTTTTTCAGCTTGTTTCAAATTCATGTTTTTGTTGCTATATCAACATCTCCAAATTAGAACACGAAGAGGCAACAATCTGGGTGTCAATTCATTCCAGCTGTTAGTGGGCATTGACAACAAACCATAATGCGTGAAGGCAAATTCTGTAAGAACCTTGCAGGGTTCAAGACAATGAAATTGAAAGAGACTGCTTTGAAAGAGTATGGATGAGAAAAGAGCAAGAGAGATGACCTGCCATCTCCTTAACTGAATGCAGAACTACAGTTTCAGTACATAAGCCTCAGAAACATCCGGGATATACTGACCTTTTGGAAAAAAACTCTTAGGGAGATATATGGGAAAAGACAATCTTTCAGTTACACAGCCACCAGCTGAAGAATTTCAAACAAGGAATAGCCAATGACAAGGACAGAATTTTTGTAAAATGGTTTTCTTAAGTATTAAGTTAGTCACAAGTTAGTCACAAGTGTGACTAACAACTGGCAGTAGCCCCTGTCTGCAACACCACTTTGCCACCCTTCTACTCCTTTACTGCTATCTTTGTCAAAGCAGTGTCACAGGTGAAGCCCATGTGATATGTCCTTCAGTTTTTACTCTCTGATCTTCCAGAGTGCAGGACTTACAGCTCACTGTATTCAAAACTTTGCTCTGACACATAGTCAAGGAGTAGACAAGTTCTTCCAGATCATGGAGCTGAAATCACTCCTGGATCTAGACACTGTCACTGTTACTCCTACTCCTATTTTTCTGTTGTGTTCGATCCATTCTCAATTGATATTGCAGCTTCTGAAAGAACAAATGTCTTTTTTATTGTATGTTCACCTGCTGTGAGCCAGAGGTGAGGTCAGGTACAGATTATAATAGGCTAAACTCTCTCCCTGAATTCTTGGCTCCTAGACTGCTCAGATGTATGCCAGAGCTTATGCTGGGAGCAAAGAACCAATTCTAGAGTTATGAGGAAAAGTGATCATGGGGAAACACAAGGGAATCTCCAAGCAAGAGCGAGCAGTCATACTAAATGGGGCTGATCCTGGTCCGTCTAAAAGTGAGAGTTGTGGTTGGCATATGAAATATAAAGATATGCTGTTCAGTGCTGTGTGGTACACAGCACCTGGAGACTCACCTAAAAGAGGAATTAATCCTCTGAATTTTAATGCACTGCAATCACAAAAACCTAAATAGCCTTGTAAACAATTCCTTAAATGAGAGAACTAACCACTTTGATTTTTATTCAATAGAAAGCTACTAAACTAAACATAAAAGCACACTTTGGGTTTCTTGGGAGGTACCTCTCTTCACATACTACCCTTTGGCACAGTGTCTTTCAACATGATTTGCAAATTTTCCATGCTTGTGTTTTTCACATAAAGTATAAATATTTGATTTAGTTGCCCTTTTTATTTTTCTCCATCATGAAGCCTGAAGTACCTGTGTTTCAATTATGAATAAACCAAATTTTCTTGAGATGTCAAAGGAAACGGAACATAAATGTGAGATTTATTTTCATGTATTTTAAAAAGCTGCAATTATTTTGTATATACTCGACTCAGTACACATTTAAAGAAGCACCTTTTGGAACTCTATTATGTATTTTAAGAATCTGAGAAAAGTTTGGGACATTAAACACAACCCACACCTAATTTTGTAACAGGTTTATAAAGTAGTTTCCTGACCTAATATGACTGCTGGAAGATGCAAAAGTAATAAATCACAGTTAATGTTGATTTTCTATTGCAATGAAAAGCTAAAAAGTACACTTCTGGCACAGCTACATTGCTCCTGTTAACACTTAGCTAAGTGTGTAAGAGTCAATGTCATCTGTTAACACTAAAATTCAAACAAAGCAACTTAAAATGCTGTCATTAGAAGAATATAAATGTAAGCTGTTTCAACTTTTATAGATGTTTGGTGTGTACAACAAACATGTCCAATCCTCTCACCAGCACATGTGGTAAGGAACGAAAAGAGAATATATTATATGGAAAAGAGCAGGAGGGAAAGCAAACAGTACCTGTATTTCTGGCCCATACATGAGTAACCAAAGTGATGACTCAATGGGGAGCTACACCTTTTTCCTCCCCTATTCTTGCTCAACCTTAGCCACAACTTCAGTACATGATTTGTCTTTAGAAATTACTTCTATCTGAATGCTTGCTTTGAGAGCAGCCTGTGAATGAAGCTCTGGAATATAAAGGATGTCACAACCCATAGTGGTTTACAGATCACTCCTGATATGCACATATTGGAACATCCACACACCCTGTCTTCCCAGCAACCCCGGTTCATGGGATTTGTACAAGAAGTCTGGGTTGGCTGCATCTAAGATGCTCTGGAATGATGCACGCTCTGGAATGGGGCAGTGAGACACACAAGTAAATCTTCAAGTAATCCAGTAAACTACAATTCTGCTTTTTCCCTTAATTCTGGTGCAATCTTAAGGGTGCAGATGGCAAGAGGCTGCTACATATTCAGAGAAAATCAAAAGTTTTGATAGTCAGTTTTTGGGCAATCTCCAGTCCAATTCTTTTAACCTCATTACAGTACACAGTTCTCTCCAAGAGTGATGTAGATCAGAAATCTGAAACACAAAGTGCTTACAGAAGTGAACAATTTTCAGGTGACAAAAAAAGGTCATTTCTCTACACCTAGAAATAACACTCTAGAGACAACCCTATATTTCTTCCATGCTATTAAAGAATAATTTTCATTTTGTTTTTGTTTATAGCAATATCATGCTGTTCTGCACTATCCCACTCTCAGTTCATGGATGAAGGATAACATCTTAAAAGCTAAGCTGTTATGAGCCCTAGCTCTGTACATAGCATACTATTAGAAATATCCAGTATCTATCATTAGAGATAACAGAAGAAATATCCTAAAAATCTGAAGAGAACATAAGTCTTTCCACTTAACAAACACAACTTCTGCACTTTGTTGCATATGAATACTCCTGTTCAAAATTTCTCTTTGGAATTTCAAATTAAATTCCTGTTGACTAAACCACAATTCTGTCTGGTATCTGAAACAATTTTGCACAAAATTCTTACCTGCAAAAACTCTCTGACATTTGAGCCCAAGACACGTAGAATTGTATCATAACCAGATTCTTGACAAAATACAAAAAACATCTTCCCAAACATTTGAAGAATTTCCCCAGCATTTAAATCTAGTTAAAACAGGAAAATATGATTCAATACAAATACTGTATTTCATGCACTTACTTATTTCTTTATTCTTGTATTCTGAAACAAGAAAGACAGTACCTAAGACACTACCCAGACCCAGTAGGTCAAGAACAAAGCAAGATTCAGGGTTCATACAGCAAATAATGAGTATCCAATACAGGAATTTCATTAAGATTCACCAATTACTAGTATTACTTCACCACATTGTACATTTCACACATGTATAGCATTTAGATTTTGATACAGAAAAATGAATCACTTGAAAATAAAAGAACTGTTAGTAGTGCTTGCCTCAGCAGAGTTAATTCCAATTTATAACAGCATGAAACCACATCAGCTGCTCCAATTCAACATTACTACAGTCATCAGTCTTATAGATTCTTGGCTAATTACTGATGCAGAACAATTTCATACCACACTTGGGTCTGTAGATAAAATAATGCTGATGGGCATAATTCTACCTTTTAAATTCCAGACCAGAGCTGCAATGATTGAAAATGAATGCAACCCAAATCAATGGCTGATATGCAATTAAATGAAATGTGTCCATGCCACAAGCATTTCTGTGACTCAGCATTGTTCTTCAGCAAAGATCAAGGATTCATTCATTTATTCATTCATTCACTGCTCTTGCAGCAGTGGTTGAAACTTGGGTGTACTGGAAGGCAGTTGCAGTAGGATGCTGCTACTCCACAACTGCTTGTTACACTGCCCATGTTGTGAGGATAAGGTATATTTCTCCAGTTTAAGATGTAATACCTTGGAAATAACAAAAATAATTTCAAGCAATAAAAGGAGTAAAATTTTCATAGAGAAATAAAAGAAATACAATTATTTCTCCTAAGATTTAAAAGAAATACTCTGACTAATACTCTGTTTTCACTTCCCCTGTGCTAAATCGTGTTCCTCTCTGCTACACAGATTTGGGGGGCAGGAGGGTATTACCTTTTTTGTGATAATTGGACAAAGAAGATATCTGCATTACTTACTAAGGACCTTGCTTGCAGCTGCAACAAGGTCATAGGTTTTGGAATCATCGTAAATTATTCTGACCAGAAACTGTCCCTCTTCATCCAGCTGTGCCTCCTTCCTAAAAAGAAAATAGAATAAAATATTTTTGCTTGAGGGAAAAGCACCATATGGATAAAAGTCTTTTAAATAAAATAAGTTTGTTTAGTTATTTAAGACAGAAAATTAGAAATAAATTTGTTCCATATCCCAGTCATTAGTGTACAATACAAACGTTTCAGACCACAAGCGTTCTGAAAATAACAAATAGCTACTAGAAAATAAACATGATTTTTCAGTACAAAGCCTCAAAAAGAAGTTTCTGTACTAATAAAGACACAATTTGCATTTAAAAGTAAGAGACTATCCAATAATGCAGCCCATGATGGGCTCTTTAAACAGTTTTGAGCTTTTTAATTCCATCACATTTTAATTACACTTTACTTACAAAAGGTGTGGGATGTTTCTAACAACCATTTGCACATATGCCCAAAGAAGAATTTAAAATACAGATGCAGGTACCAAATCAAATACCTTTCTTCAGAATTCTGCACATGCCCAGCAGATAGGAAGAAAAAGGATGCTAGGATTTTGCAAGGCCTTGTTCTCACATTGCACATTGATTCTCACATGTAAAGTGTCACTACTTAGCTAAAACACAATAAAAACATACATTTCTTCACTAAAGGAAACAAATCTCTACCCCAGGTTTAAAACAAGACTTCTGTGTCCTGTGCACACTTCCTATGGCTAAGTAAAAAGCAAAACCAAAATGACTGCTCTGTGTTTCAGGTCATTTTTCTTCAACTTGAACATCAAGTCAGCAGGTTGTCCAAAAGGCAGCACAAATCTGTAGGCTGTATTTTTTTTACTGAGGAAAACATGTTGATCCCCCAGACAATGAATGAACTGCCATGCTTTCCAAGCTTTGGCACAAGTGAGTTACCAGGGAGGAGCCACAAGTGCCTTCCTCCCCGTTTCACCCCATCTGCACAGCGCAGGAGCCAGGCCAGCAGTGCTGCAGCAGTGGCCAAGTCCCAGCTCTTGGGATGGGGCCAGGGAGCACCTCCATGGGCAGGCAGACCCCAGGACACTGATGAGCCAGCTGCCCACGTGGTTGGTCCTGCTGTGCACAGAGCATGCCAATGGATATGGCCCTGTCTCTGCTCAGTTGCAAGCAAAGCAGTATTCAGTATTTGCTCTTATTTCCCTTGCAAATTTTCCTTCAGCAGATGAGATGTGCAGAGGGGCCTGCTGTGCCCTCTGATGAAGTCATGCCCTGTTTGTTGAAGTCCTCATCTGGAAAATGAGCACAGCATCCTTTCTCAGTATGTTTTTTTTTTTTTAAATAAAAAAAAGGCGTTCAGCTCCGGTAGTGTTGCCTACAAACACTCTCTATAGAGACAGTGTGCTTTGCAGAAAAAGTGACGAAAGAGGAGACATTTGTAAGTACTCGTGCTCTAATTGATGTACTTACAATATATTTTGGCTCAGCAAAACTAGTATGAGAGTGGCATCATTAGTATATTTGCAGGTGGAGGGTCACAGCTACCTCATTAAAAAGAAATTATACCCTTTCATCTAAATGTATCTCTATGCTGCAGCTCATTTCAGGAAGTCAAAAGAAAGGCAAAGAAACAGGAAAGCCTGGAAGTGAATTACTGAATCACATCTTACGTCACACCAAAAAAAAATGTGCACGATGTTGCTCTCCAGAAAAAGAACCCTTGGAATTAGACAAACTATAGAAAAGGCAGATTATGAGGTAGGTTTTTAAAAAAATCTAAGCACAAGGCATGCAAATCAAGACATTCATCAACTTGGTAGGAGTACAATCATTTTTCTAATGTACAAATGAAAGGGGACAATGAGTAAACAATTATTTACTAGTACCATGGTAATGAAGAGCTTTTACCAGAGTATGACTGGTAAATTGAGTAAATACAAAGAAATGCTCTTTTAGATACGGCTCAAGCCTACAGAGCCAGTATTTCTAACTTCTGAATTTCTCTTGGTCACCAGAAGAATTATAAAAACAAAAAAAAAAAGTAAAATTCTAAATCTACTAAGTAAAATCCTGCATCCCCTTCTACATCAAACACTTTCTCTCCATTATCATAATATAATCAACCCTAAATTAAAACCAAATTCTTTGACAGTAACTCATGTTTTAATTTTCTGAAGTGGTGTCATTGATTTAAAAAATTAATTAATACAACATAATAATGCCTGCAGAACAATTAAAGCATTTACAGATGCAGTAGAATTATCCATCCATAGAAACAGAAACATTTCCTGAGGTACTTAAAAGGGAGAGGTCTGAGAATTAAGCACTCTTGTGGATCTAAAAACTGCTAGATGGCAAATGGTACTGCTGAGAAGGACTGATTCCAATCTCATATTCTATTCCATTGACAGTATTGGCAGTATTCTCCTGACCTAAGTGAAATGACTTGTCATTTAACCCTCTAGTTTGTAATCATTAGTCTTTGATAATCTGTTCACTTAACGGGTATCTGGAACCCATTATTTTCATTTTCTTCTTCATCTTCCTTTAATCTTGCTCCTCACATTCTTCCCACAGTCCAAAAATTACACATAGTTGTTTTTATGTTTTGGAAGTATATTATTTATTAACAAATGAAGTATTGTAACAGTTACTTGAAATGAACATTTTTATCCTCACCCTAAGAATGATGAACTGAAAACAAGATAAGCAATTTTCCTAAAGGAATATGACAATGCTATAGGGGAGGTGCGACTGAATAGCCCTCATAATTCCACATAAAAGAAACATCATTCTCTATCCAATGACATAAAAAATATTATCATAACCTTAATTAAGCAGGGTCTTAAGCAGGAGGAAAGGCGCAGTTGTTAGTGGGAAATGATTCTTGAAATGTAAGAGATCAGTCAGGGACAAGAAGGTAAAGTTTACATTTCCTAAGAACAGAACTGAAATTAATACATGAAAAGAAAACCATCTTGATTCTTGGATTCTCATAACATGGTATGTAACTACAAGTCAGCTACAGTTTGGAGGGATGTTTGTAAAGGGTGAACAAACTTTCCCACATCTCTGATACATGCTGTGCTTTCTTTTAATGTCCCTGATCTGAGCCAAACCACAAAGGATAATACACACATCTGGAAAAGCAATGAACATCCTCAAAAACACTGCATACTTGCACAGTCCAGTAGACACAGCTATTCTGTGTGAGAATTTTCTCTATGAAAAATTGACCCAGTTTGATGATGGTGGTATCTCTTTCAAAACTTCTTGCATTTCTTCCCAACTACATTGACTGGAACTTTTCCTGTTTACTTCTCTGTGCCAAGCCATGCTTCTTTTCTTCTTATTTTATTTGTCTTTAGTTTACTTTGTCAACGTTTTTCTTCAATATCTGTGATTTATCTGAGCCACTTTTTAAAATCACCACTGGATATTTCAGCCTATTCCACTTAATTAAACTTTTTTTTTCTAGTTTACTCTGGATCCTTTGGACCACTCAGCAGCCATCTTCTCTGTAGCCTTACTGATGTATTTATAACTGAAAATATTTTTAGGTTTTGCAAAATTTTCTAGAAGATTTGTCAAAGCAAATATTTACTCCTGCAGGGGATTACACTTCTCAGTTAAAACCATACAGGCAAAAATTTCTTTGCTTGTTCTACAAATATGGCAAATACCATGACAGTGGCTAATCTAAGCCTGTGTTGAAAGATAAACTGCTTTTTTAAGACACATGCTTGAAAATTATTAAATTTCATAACATTCTTCTTCCTTTCCAAGTCAATTCCTTCTCTGTAGCCCTAAGATCTGTTGTGCTGGTACAGTCCAACAATTTAAATAGGTGTTGAGCTGAAATAAAATTCAGTTAGTTATCTGTTTTTCTGTATTATTTTTCTGCTAGATGGATTTCCCTGTCTGCTCCATCACCTGCTCACAGAATTTTCTCTGCATACAGATAAACGAGTAGCCAGTGTGATTGTGGACAGGCTTCTGAAGTCCTTCTTGCTTCCCTCAGTAATCCACCAGCAGTGAGAGCCTCCAGAAGTCTTTCTCTCTGAAATATTAGTCTGAGGACTACATGTGATGGGAAAATGCTGCCGGGAGTTTATCCAAAATGGCCACTGCCAAAAGTGAAAGCAATCCTATTTTTTCAGAGGCACTGGTCCTACAGCCAGTCTACAAAATAAATAGCAGGGCCTCTAATGAACTTGTCTGAGAGAGCATCACAGCTGCCAGCACCAGAGAGGCTGACCATGACTGACCTCCAGCAGCCCAGGAAACAGGGCAGTGTCATGCAGGTGAATACCAAAATTGTTCCCTCAGGACTGGCTGCAGTTTCCCTGCCTCACTACCTGACCCTACCTGATTTCTCAAAGCTGCCTGCACTCACACCAAGGAAATGGTTTTGTAACAGGAGTGATAGCAAGAAATATGTGCTAGTGTCCTGAAAACTGTTGTAATTCATGCTAAGAGTGAGGCTGCTTTGTGCTTTTTACAGAGTTGCTGTAAAGCTATCCATCAGCCTTAATTCTTTACATTTGTATTTGGCTGACCAGATTTCAAAGAAAACTTCATAATCCATAGCTTTACAAAAAAACTGCAGCATTTCCCTAGAAATTTTTTGCTGCAATCTTAAGTTACAGTTTTTGACAAGGTAAAATTATGGGAGGAAATTAGCATTTCCATAGTTCTAATGCTTTCTGCAGACCGTGGTGTTTGATCACAAAGACATTAACAGCAATAACATGTTGGTAGCTTTCTTAAGAACTTGACTGGAAATGCGCCAAAAGCAACAAGCTCTGGCAAATTCCCAAGCCCTGCTTAATTCTTTAGTGAAGAAGCAGTATTACAGTAGCAAACTTTTAACTTTTATATGGCTGTTCTTTCAAAATAATGTTCAAGACAAATAGAACAGAATTTACCATTAATGTCTCATTTACATTTATAGAGACAAAATAAGTGTGGGTTTTGCTCCCCTGTGAATTTATATTCAAAACGTTAAAACACCCCAGGATTTTAATGCTCTTGCCCAAATTGACTCCTGTCACACAAGATGTGATATTTCATGGTTCAAAACTTACATCCTATGACATGCCTGTCCTAACTTCTACAACCTGGCAGCCCTTTTTATTTACTCTAGACTAATTTTGAATAATTACATCGAGCTATTTCAATTGTGGGAAACAAAGATTCCAGCACAGACTTTTCTAAAATGCTTTTGTTTTCCTCCAGAATGTTTCTATTATCCAAGTTAATGTGAGGCAGTTTACTTGGGCAAGAGAAGAACCTTAACCATTTCACCATGGAAAATAACAGCTATACATAGGATGTTGCTCACATAAAGATGTGGCCTTGAAATCAGTGGAAAAATTCCAATTGAATAGATCAAAGCAGGATCAAAACAGCCTTCCCTCCATCAGACATGCTAACACCCCCCAAACTGCTGCTTTTAGCAGATTTAGCAGCACAGAACAAGCTTACAGGTGATACATCTGTGTATAATGGTCCCTTTGAAAATCTTTCCCAATGTGCAATTAGTTTAGTACTTGTAAACACACTAATAATGTTCAAAGGTAATGTTAATAGTTCACAGAAATGGCTGAAATGCTATGTGTGGACAAGCATTCCAAGAAAAACTATTCTTAAAATCAGAACAGATTCTGCACTTTAGATTTTTAAACCATAGGATGCACACACTTTTATATCTCATAGAGGTTTGATGTAGAGAGGATTTCTTTCACCATCTTTGGAGATTTTATGGACAACACAGCTGGACAAGATGCCACATCAGGCTGGTCTTACTTATATAGCCCATTCTGCACAAGGTGAGTTTTAATGTAGTTTTGCAGTCAGACTGTAGTATTTAAAGTGAATCTGCATAAATCATAATCAAGAAGACTGCTGCTGACAAAACTTTTTTTTCCTGTAAAGTCATACTTGCTATCCTGCCTATGTAGTCAGTCCAAAAGCTGAAATCTTAAGAAATTCTTACAGAAAAAGAACCCTTTCCATTTGCATCCAGCAAATATTGAGAAAAAAAAATATGGTAGAAGGCTGCATGTAACAATTACTTTGCATCCTGAAGATGCACAGGCTTCTCTGTGATATAACATTACTACTTAAAAGCTGCTGGTGTCACTTTAAGAGATCATGCAGTGTCCCACAAGCACAACTGGATCTCTTCCTACCAAAACTCAGTCCAAAGCGTGTGCACTGGGTGTGTCACCTTGAACACACCAAAAACAGCAGCTAGTTCCAAGACCACCTCCAGGACTTCTTCCATGATACGTATTGTTTCTGCTGGGACTTTTGCCACCATTGTGCTTCAGCATTCTTGGTGTACCAGGGATGGAAAAAGTGCTCCTTAAATTGAAGAGATCAGTCAAAACAATTTTAATGACAAAGTAACTCTACTGGACTTAGAAACACAGCACAGTTCTGATCTCACTGATAGGAGCAAGTCAAGTTTAATTCTGTTCCAAGGGTAGCACTCTTAAACAGGATTACATGGGTCAGAACTAAAGATGGTATCTGTGAACCCAGAATCATTGTCTTTGCATTAAAATCATTGTCATTTACATTAAAATGGCAAACTCACTGCTCATTTTACTTCATAGACAGTTGTTTTTTACAAAATGCTTCCCATCTTTTTTTCATGTACTTCACAAAGACACTTTACTAAAAGTTATTAAAAATATGAGCCACTATTTTGTAAAGGAAAAAAAGAAAATAGACTTGTACATGTTTTGGATGGTCCAAAGATATTTTAAAAACCCAGCTGGGAAGAACATAAATTATATTAAGTTACAAGATTAAATAAAAATGGGAATCTGTCCAGGAAAATGATGTTCTGGGTAAAGTAAATAGGTTTATTTATAGAGTTCACAGTTCTGAGCTATTTCCCAGTTTTACAGGCTGGATACAGGAGTGTTTAATGTAGGTTTTCAAAACAAGATAATACTAGAAGATACAGTTAACAAAAGTACAAGTTCCTTGCTGCTACTACAAATACTAAAAATATTATTAAAAATACAAAGCCAGTGTTATTTTGCTTCCTTTTACGTAAGTGGAATAAAAAGAACAGTATTTACAAAATACTCTTTCATGCATTTCATTAACAAGAGTGACTGATGTGTTTATAACACCTGTTACCCTGGCACTCTAAAAGCACTTAATTCTGGGAAAACTGAAAAATACCTGAGAGATACTGCAAGAACACTCACACCAGGTTTCATAACATGCCAGTATTTCCTTCTAGCCAATGCTTTCCCAGAGGAATTAAAGAATTTGGCATGCACTCAGTTTAAGTCCTGACCTTCAAGCAGGTCCTTCCGCTGTGAGGAACTGAAAGAGTAGGAAATATAGGGCCCTGACCCTATGCAGCTTGCAAATATTAACCTCCCTACCCATGAAGAATCATCTATCTATTCAGCACCACTTAAAACAAATTATAAAATACTGATTAGAATTTTGGAATAGTATGAAATAAGGACTTAAAAACATAAACAAAAATCAGTGTTGCTTTCTGGATAAAAACTCATTAATGTTTAAAGGGGCATGGATTAAAAAGAAATCATCTATTGTCATTTTACCACTAATGGCCTTCCGAAGTGTCTTTCTCCAATCTACTTGTAGGCAATCTGTATTTTTTTCAAAATTGTTGAGATTGAGCAGAACACTGCCTTCAGCACTGGGTAAACCCACATGCTGCTAAAAGAGGCAGCAAAACTTCCATTTTCTTGCTTTTTAACAGATCCCTGCTATTATTTACAACTGAGAACTACATCCTAAACAAGAATGGATTCACAATCTAAACTCGTAGTTGAATAGTCAATTTTTTTCACCAGTGTTCATTGTGACAAAACAGTCAAAATGATTAACACAGTATGTCTGCAACACTTTTGAGCATGAAAGAATCAGTAAGTTCCAGTAAACTGTAAAGCAAGCATTCTTTACAATCATTAGTGGTGGGCTGGGAAAGGGAAATACTGAGCAAACTCCCAGCAGTTCAACAGTGAAGTAAAGAAGATTCACAGGGGACTGACTGCCACCGCTGCAGTACACAGGTACGCATGTCTACATGGTACACTCCAAAACTCACCTGTTCACCACCCAGACTTCTACAGCTCCTGGGGAGAGAAGCACAGACAAAAGGACCAGGAAAGCCAGCATTTTGATGGGAGAAATCCCAAAGGCATTAATAGGATAAAATTAAATTGAAGTCTGAGATGCACTGAAACCTACACTTAGAAATTTACAAGGAGATCGGCACCAAGGCTATCCTGAAAATCAACTCCTTGACACGAAATACCAAAGCTAACTGGAAGGCTTTTCACTTGCTTCCACTACAGATGGTTACTAACTGAAGTTGCATGCCCCACCTTGCATTTAGTACAGATATTTGATTCTTATTTCCTGTTTAGTTTGCACTTTTACTGCCCAGGCCACATGATGATTATGTAGACATAATATACACATACACATAGGCATGCACATCAATATTTATTTGCATATGTACCTACAGACACAAATAGATTTTCTCCATAAACTTTTCATTCATTTCATATCCAACTTCTTTTCTACCAGAAGTGATGCTGTTATCACTGCAGACAGATTGTTACAGACTATGGTACTGTTTTACATGCTTTTTAAAGGGTTACCCTATATATAGAAACTACAGTCAGCTGAAAACTTGAAAAACATTTTCCAGAACAAATACAAAGAAATAAAACATGTCTCATAAAGAGCCATAAGCATCTGGTGATTTTTTTTTTTGTAGTTTAGCGAAAGCAGGAAAGATGGACTCGGGTCCACTCAGCAACATCAGAGCACTTTGCTCCAAGCAACATTTCCCTATCTGTCCCTGAGCCTGTATCCTAGCCACACCCATGAGCCCACAGAACCCCTTCCTTTTCCTCCAGGCTCCCAGTTCCTTCAGTACTGAGGCTAAAACCTACTCCACTAATGCACAACTACTTTGTGTTTTATTTTATCCCATTCCTCAGTCTATAACCTCAGGCTTGATTTACAGCAGTCTTCAAATCCAGTTCTGAAGAGAGAATTATTCCTCTCAGATAAGTCTTCCAGTGGAATTGATATTCACTAATTGCATGCAGAAGCATTAATTAGCTCTCCAACAATCTCATGAGGCCAATTATATCATTTCCATTTAAAAAAGGCAAGAACATGACAGATCAAAAAGGTTTCATTCATTTAGGGTGCCCAGTATGTGACCAGTGGTTCTCGTTTTTTAAGATACCAAGCACTTTTTATCCTCAAAACACAATTTTCATGGACTCTACTGTCTACCAGCACCAGACCAACAAATTATCTAAACTCCCACAAATCTTAAGAGCTTACTATTGCAACATAAAAGTCTTTCACTAGAGCTATTGTGCATATTTTTCTAGGTTTCTGAAAAGGCAAACTACACTATAGTAGGAGCTATTACTACATCTAAACACTGTGCTAAGCAATAGCAGTAGGCCAAAATCTTGATTCTCACAGGCTTTGTCAACAAATATAAGCTGTGTTTTGATATATTAGTATAAAGAAAAAAACATCTCTAACAACGTGACATCCTGAACTCAGCATACAGACACAGTAAGCCAAGCTACGGCCTTCATTCTGCAGCTAAAAAAGTTTTTTATTTGCTTTAAGTAGTATAAAAATGGACAATTTTTGCTATGTGAGAAATTCCCAGGAAATAATGCAATCCAAGTCCGTCTCCTGTAAAAAAAATTATAAAATACTTTCTTAAAAACATTTAATATTTATTTTCTACTATTTATTTATATTATTTACTATTTTAGAATATAATTACAAATATAATTAATCAGAATAGCACACCCTATCACTGAGTTCCTAATCATCTAAATGCTACTGAAATCAGAAGAGTACCATTTTTAGGTACATACATTAATAAAAGCATCTACCTTTCCTGACTTAAGTAGGCAACCTATTACACTACTAATAAACCTAACTGCTAGGAATGCCTTTGAAAATTTACCCAATAATATGTATTCTTAAATCACTCACATTTCATTGCAAAAGCCACACCAGGTCACCACAGTCTGACCTATGTTAACCCCCACCAATAGGATGCAGAAGTTCCTGTCTGTATAGTTTTCATTTCCAGGTCCTGCAGTTTCTTTCACTTCTCCCAGAAGACTGGTACAGTCTTCTACCACTTCAGCTGAACCCAATTTGAAACTGAGCAGAGCTTTCCTCGTTCCTTTTCCACATTGCACTAGGACAATTTCTCAATCCTCAGTGTTTCACCATTTTAACCATAGCAGGAGACTTACAGAAAAAAAAGCTTTTAAGAGCCTAGAGCCTTGGTAGGTGACAATCTGTGAAACCTGGGGAACAAAAGTTTCCTTCCTCCTAGGACAAGCAATTGACTTTTGATCTTCCATAGTGTGCACTTCCTGACCACTGAGTCCCTGTAAAGTTTGTGCTGGCCAGAAGGCTCCCCAGACCTGGAGTCCTGGCATTTAAGAGTACGGACAGCACAAGCCATCCTATCGCTTCCAAAGGACAACACAGGGCAAAGGCAGGAGAGGCCTTAATTCTACACCGAGCACTGAGCACCAGGGATATACAGCTGTTGATTTATGTATACTCATGCTAAAGTACAGACAGCAAAGGGGAAAAATGCCTGTTTTTCTATTGGGCAAGTTTGAACACTTCTCGAGAATCAAATAAAGAGGTTTTTTTATCTCTAGGTAGTTGTTTTTAGTAAACATTGAGTTTCAACTTCAATTCTGGTTTTTCGACACTACAAGTTTTTGTGGGGACTTCTACTATAAAAACAGAAGAAAGATGAAGACTGTGGCTGCCCGGCTGTGCCATTTCATTTCCCAAATCCAGATATTTCATTTACCTGTGTGGGAAAAACATTAATTTACTCTACAGGCTTGTGATGAAGCATTTCAGTGCATTTCTTTATTAGATTTTTGAGTTCTCGTTCATTTTCTTGGCAGTATGTTTGAAAGTGTCACAGTTTGAGCATCTAACCTGGCCTCAATTCAGATTTAGGAGCCTGTGGGAAAATCCTGTATTCATTTAATCAAACACAGAGGAATAGTGTTGGGAAACACGGGAAAAAAGACTCTGTACATACTCCCTGCTGACAACACTGCTCTAGCCCCCACATACCGACCTGGAGCTGTTTCAAGAAGACATCCCTGTCAATGCTTGTACACAATCAAACCCTTAGAACTGCTGAATGGAGTGATCAGGATTTCACATATATTGGCTGCTCAGCTCAGCCATAAGTGATACCTGTTGCAGGAGAGCTCAGATTTTATGACAGAGGCCTTTTATAAAATATACTATCACACATAAAAATATGTCCACCATAGAAACATACTAGGAAATGCAATTTCTTAAGCCCTGGAAATTTTTTATTTATTTTGACAATATGAGCAACCTCTCTGCATTGTTTTGGACAGGTACATGGGCAGTAATCCCACATGCACTGCTTACAATCATGTGCAAACGCTACCATATCACCCAGCAGTACAAATTTGGCCTTAATCAGACATAAGCACAGAATTGCGTGTGTGTGGGAATGGCCAGGCCTGACAACTTTCAGTTTATGTTGGCTGCAGAGGACTTGAAGATATCTAATGCCAGAGGAATCTAGAGAACCACTCCTGAGAACCAGCCACTACAGCTGTGGCCACACAATCTAAACCAGTCCTCTGGATAGAACAAGTACAAAAGAAAGGACTCAGAAGAGATCTAAATCTTCTCTAAATCATGGAAGGAACAAATGAAAAGTGCTTTCTCAGCAAAAGCATGGTTATCAGTTCTACATTAACTGTTTATTTACTAGTAACTCTTTACAGAGCTAGTGAAGCACAGATCAAAGGAGTGTCTCCACTGCACTGCAGGTCCCAAGCCCCCCTTGCAAGGGCTGAAAGGGTCAAAGGCAATGAGTGCAGCTTACAACTGCTAGTAAGGAAAAGAAAGGACTATGGTGAGTCCACCAGGAAAAATCTGCTACTGCAGAATTCAGCAACTACAGAAGGACTTTCACTCCCTCTTGCTCATCCAGCTTTGCTAAATCCCTCTACTGATTCTAGGGCTTCATCAAAAAAACCCTGTTTACTAGTTCCAATTCTCAATTCTGTAAGTGGCAGTCAGAGAAAACCCTAAGGAGAAGAAATTTTTTTAAAACTTTGCTGTTGAGAAAATAAGTAAAGGCTCCATAAATCAAGATTAACTTTCATTACTTATATGCCAGCTTTCTTTTAGTCTTCTTTTAAATTCAACCTATTTGGGATCCAAAATGCTGGTTCAGAAATAGAAGGCTTTGAAACTGTTTTGTGTGTCAAGCACTTCAATTCCAGTTCTTTAGGAAAGCCAAGCCCTGTATCAAAGAATATACTGTAATTTTTCCATTCATTTAGTGCCTTTTTATATGATGTGTAAAAGAAGTCTGTTGTTTAGTTATGCTTTTTTCAAAAAGTGGATGAAAAAACCATGGAAGCTAACTTTCTCAAGAATACCACTCTGGGCCATTAAAAAACAGTATGTATCTATTGCTGATAGACCCTGATTTTACAATAATGCTGAAAAATGAACAAAATAACAGACGCAGAGACTTGAAATCATTATTCTAATTCAGTTAACAGTAAGTGATGGCACTGAAAACACCACTTTTGTAAGAGCATCAAATTCAACTATTTGTGTACCCAGATTCTCTACATAAGAACTTCATTCAATACCACCTTTGACTGAACAAGCTACAAAAGAGTTTCCATGCTTCAGATGGAGAATACCCTTTCAATTCAGTTTTTAACTTTTTTAAATGCACTTTTTTTGAAGAATGACCAGATTTCTTACCAGATTACTTCAGTCTAGTTCTGTTTTCTTTTCCCTTCTATCAATATTAAGTACAAATTCACCTGCTGGCATTTGAGAATTACTCAGCAACCACAACCCACCACTCTGCAATACTGATTCACATCTTCTGGGGTGACTTCAAAGAGAACAAATAGCAGTATGTGATCAGCTCAACATTGAAAAAAACAAAACCCAAAAAGCTTAGATAAGAATTTTTGTATTGAACTACCCAGAGGCCTCTCTGCTTCACAAAAATGCTGAAGTTTTATTGCAGATTCAACCTCACAGTGCAAAGTTCCTCTTGGTTTTTTTTTTTTTTGAAACAGCCAAAGACTGTTGATTTCAATAATTATTTCTCCAGTCATCAGTGATTCAACTGATTCAATTCAGCATGCCACAACACTGTTCAGTACTTCCTTTCTGTTTCCTAAATGATTAACAGTTCTAACAAAAAAAAGCATTTGCAAGAAGTTAGTATTTCCTCATAAAAGATAAAACATCCCAGCTTTTACCCAACATCACTTGGCTACCAGTTGACATTACCATTCCCTAAATCAGCACTACTATAATGTGTTCCAGTGAGGGCTAGATTACTGGTTTCTGAACTCTAGGATACACAGTTGAGAAATCCTGCTGAATAAATACCCCATGGTAACCATTTTCACATAAGGAGCTATGGCAGCTGTTGCAAATACATTGGCTCCTTCTTGGAGATCACATTCCAATCTTCTGCTGGGTGGTGTGGTGCTAGTTTCCTTCCAGAGAGCCATCTTCTTGTGAGCTAACAGCAGAGCCTACCTGCTGGGCTGCTACAAGACATAAATGTTTCTCATTTGAAAAGCAGAAACAGGATATACCAGCTTCCTGCATTTTCACAGCTGACCTTAGAAAAATGTTTTTGTATATTTCTATTAAATTTCTCCAAAATGTTATATGACTAATATTCCTCATGGGTTTTAGTTATCTTCAGTATTCTATTAGGTGTTTCCAAAATCTAAAGAGATAGCATTCATCAGGAATTATGGCTGTGTTCTGACAGTCTGCAGCATGGTCTTATAGTAGAAGGTGAAACTCTGTATCTTCTCTGATGGATTGATCTTAAATACAAATACATATTCAGAGAGTAACCTGGACAAAAAGTGGTCCATGATACTTAAAGGCATCTTGGTAAGGGATGCCTTCCCAAGAAAGAGTGAACATCACATTTTATACATATTTCTACTTTATTAATTTAATTTTCATGGAAAATTATGCATGTGTCGCTATTTTACCCCCTCTTCATTTACCTACGTCATTAAAAATATAAAAAACATAGGAATTCAAAATACATCACTGCATTTAGAAACGTTTAGTATGTAAAGAAAATAAATGCCTCACTTAGAGCACAAAACTCAGTGGTGTACACTGAAGGTTCATCTGTGGTATGCACAGAACTGTATTTGCAAACAGCCATTTACAGAGTACCTGTCAGGGGTCAACAGAACAATGAATGCCTGCTGAACCACAACTCTGGACTCACCTTTGGTGATTCTACACACTCTGCTAGACAAAAGTCATAACTGAGCCCTGACCTAGTGCCAGTAACAATCCAGGCTGGAACAGAAGCTGGACAAGATGACCTCCAGAGGCCCTTTCCAGAGAACATTTCTATGATTCTCTGATTTCACGGTACTGTGCAAAGTTACCACATTCTTAAAAAATGATTTTAGAAAAAGAATATGTCATGGCAACAAAAAGCTCACAATTAAAACTGGCTTTTGACTCCAAAAATTGTATTAAGACAACAGGAAATCAACCTCAACACTGACATATTAAAATTGGCCCAAAATAAATGCAACAGATACAGAAGCCATCCAGTTGAAAGAGGACAACTTTCTCCAAGTTGGATAATTGACTTCTGCCTTATCAAGAGATCATATTAAACCATTTCTTCTGAACACATGTTGCCTAAAGCCTGATGAAGTAAGCCCATGACTCTGTAAGCTTTTACATCCTTTTAAAATTTTTTGTTGTTGTTTTGCCCAGTGATTTGTACTACTATTTTTAAGGTAAATATAATTTTGTTTGCACAGTCATTTAAAACTTTTAGTGCAATCTCACAATTGATCAAAGGTTTAAAGTGAAGGCAAAGAAAAATAGAAAATACTACCAGAAAAGCAAGGGTTGGGCACAAGAAATCAGGTTCAAGAAATGAAGCCAAAAACCTTTCTTCTATTTACATTCTTACATATATTTCTTTATAATAATCAATGACTTTTTTTTATTTCAAGCTGAGGACATTACCAAAAATCTGACAGTACTTTTATACAGTGTTTATTAAATAAACACAGTATATTAGTTCCTTCAGGGATGCAACTGTTGCACGGTTCACCTGGTGGCCTGATGCAAGGACTTGACTCCTGCCACATACTCCATACAGCCGAGGGAGCCGCGGGGATCAATGCCATCCCCGCTGCGGCTCCTGGAGACCGGGAAAGACGGAGCAAGGCGGGTCTTGGAGGCGTCCAGGCAGGCCGTGAGCGGGACGAGGTGCGGCGGGAGCGGCGCTGGTCCTGTCACAGCCGGGAGCCGCGTCCTGGTGCCTCTGCCGGCCCGCAGAGCTGCGGCCACCGCTGCCGTGCCGCTGCCCGCCCGGCACCCGGCAGGCGGCAAACGGGGCGCCGGTACCCGGTACTCGATATCCAGGACCCGGCACCTGATACACGGTACCCGGTACGCGGTACCGG
>VYXF01007450.1:510467-552608 GCA_013397295.1 Polioptila caerulea
CCGCCGCCCGAGGGGCCAATGGCGAGCGCGACCGCCGCCCGAGGGGCCAATGGCGGGCGCGGCCGCAGAGCTCTGCTCCAATCAGAGACGGGGGCAGGGCCAATGGCGTGGGCCGAGGGCCGCGGCCGGCGCCGCCCGCGCTGAGGGGCGGCCGCTGCCCGTGCCCGGCGCGGGGCCGCGGGAGGGGCCGGGGCCGGGGCCGGGGCCCGCCCGCTCCGCTCCGCTCCTGCTCGTTCCCGTCCTGCACGCCGTGCCTGGCTGGTACCTGCAGGGCAATGCCTGCTGGCCCTGGCGTCAGTGACCTGTGCAGCGGCTGCCTTCGCAGGAATGCTTCGGTTGTTTCTTGTACTGATGCAACCACTTAGCTTTTAGGAAGAAAAGTGTCCCCAAAAAAGGGAAGAATCTGAGCGACAAGGTGATCGCAGACATTTCTGCTCCTGTGCATTCATTTCTCCAAGGCCAGTGAAGCTGCACGCATAATGATGAGTGCTTTCAGTACTGGGGTTTTTGTGTGGCTTTGAGCCCTTGTCGGGTGTCAGTGTGAATAAACACAGCATTGTATCATTAACCTACTGGATATGGATCCCTAGGGCATTCTCCAAGTAAGGTGTGACCCTCACAACAGGAGCTTTGAGCAGAGACCATACGCCAAAGCCAGTTCAGAAATATCATACTCTATCTTATCACATATAAGGAATAAAAAGAGATAATACAGCACCATATAGTTTAAAGCCCTTTGTACCATCAGAAGACCTGGCCCCAGTGTATGAAATAAAAGTCCCAAGGAGACTGTTGAATTTTTCTATATTGTTTAAGAAGAATCAAAACATATTAAAAAGATAATTCATTTTTCTAGAAGGATAAGGGGATGAGTGCCTAGTGGACTAGCAGTGTAGTAGCTCTTGGAGAGAAACCTTATGAATCCATAAACACTAGTCAGACCAGATGGATTCTGAATGTAGGTAAAATTACAGAAATTAAGACTTTAGTAAAACAGTGCAAAATAAGTTTAACATTTGAACTGTTTGCATAGTTCTTGAAAAAAGAGATGAAGCATTGATGTTGGAAATTCCATGTAAAGAAGTTAAAAAATGGTGGCATGTAAAATCTTTTGAAATTCCAACTACTGCCTGGTGAACTTTTGAATTTGTGTTAAGAGCTTTTACAAATTCTAGTAAGTGAGGACACAAATGGATAGGCATTAGAAGTTTGGTAAAATCATCTCTGTAGACATTCCAAGAACAGCAGAGGCAAACCCTTCTTTTAGGTCATGTAGGCATTGTCATCAATTCTACTTAACACAGTCCAAATCTACTGGGAAAACCAATTTTAGGTTTTTTAAAAGAATGACCAAGAACAACAGCTTCAATATAACCAGCTAAAATCATATGAGTAATATGCTAATTTTCAAGGGAGAAAATATTTAGATAAATTAACCAAACTACTCCAAATTATTAGTTGAATATCTCTGTGTAGAAAACCAAACAAAAACTGAAGAGATGCAAATCTCTAAAAATCTCTAAAAATCTCTTCAATTTCCAGGAAACTGGCAACAGAGATAATGTAATAAATCATACAGTTGGAACCAGACCAAAGGCTGTGCTTTCCTGTAGCTAAAGAGAGGTTGTCACCAATTAACTAAGATTTGAACACGTCAGGTCACTATCTACTTTTTACTTTTTGGTAGGAAGTAAATTTTGGGAAAATGGGAAAACGTATATACATACAAGTGTTGTAGTTACATCTTTGTGTGCCTACTGCTGGTAGAGAATAGACAACACCTGAGACTCTTGCCCTCCAGTGTGGCTATTCTTCTCCTTCAAGCTTATAAAATAAAAACTTACAAAATAGTTTTGAGGATACAAATGTCAAGGAATTCCTGGCAGTATGTCCCAGGCAGGAAACAAGTTGTAAAAAAATATTCTCATTCTTCACAGGTTTCAAGGGAATCCACTTTATATATGGGGTAAGCCTTCATGCTCATGAAGTATTAGAGAGGTTATATGAAATTATTTTAGGTTCTGGTGTTCAGAAGGTAGATTATCTGGTGACTTTGTGTACCTGAGTGACACTTTTTCAAAACCGCTGATATCTACAAGGGTCAAAATTGCCTTAGATAAATATGAAATTGCCTTTCTTCTGATTTGATAGATGCTTGGTAGGTGGCATTTGCAGGCTGTTCTTGTAATTAACCCATTATCATATAAGTGGAAGTTCTAGCCAAGGTGAGATTTGTAAAATGTGAAGTGAAAACAGCATGGTCAGAGTAAAAGCAGGCAGTGATTGATTTAGTTTTCTAAAGCAGGTGTCTCCTTTCAAAAGTTTGGAGGATGCTGAATTAAAGAATTCAACCAAGTGATTTGTTGAGAAGGCCAGGCTCCCACATTCCTCAGGTTCCAGATACCTGCTCGTTCAAGACTGTCTGGAAGTCTTGAGCAAGAAGATTTGCTTTCGTCTGAAGGAGAGGCTTGAAGTCAACAAGCTAAATGTCAAACTAAGCTGTTAATGAGAAAAATGGAAAAGCTGAGCTGTTCCCAAGGCCCAGCCATGTCAGTATCAGGACACTTGCACTATGCTCATCACACAAACATTTGGACTGTATCTGATGCACTTCCATAAAGCCTGCAGCTTTTGCCACTAGAGCACACAATCATATTCCCGTTTGGGGACCCTCATGCATTAGGTACATGTCATCCGTGTTTTATTTTAACATGTTTCTTCCTTATTTGAGATGCTGACTTCATCTTGCAGTTCTTGGTGAGATTCATTGAAGCAAAAAGCAGCATAGGATCCTTTTATGCTGTGTGAAAGGGCAGTTGCTGAGACAGTAACTTTGGGAAAACCACTAGCTGGCCAAGAACATCTGCATTCAGCTCAATATGCTTTGTGTTAATGTACAAGCACTATAAAACAAAGGAAGTATTTTAATAAGTTGCATTTTTTACTTTGGACATTGCTTTTACAGTTTATTTTGTTACTGAAGTCCTGAATAAAAAGACTGCCTTATATGGTATTGCTGGATTCCACTTGCTGAAGATGGAGTTACTTTACTGACATGGACTGAACTATAGGTATTTTCTAGTTATGGTCTGAGACCTGACATTTGGAATTGTCATAAAAATACTTCTCAGGTTCACTTAAGTTTACTTCAGCAAGATTCATTATTTCTACTATACCACTATAGTGTTCTCCTGTACCATTAACTTTTCAGTCCTGGTATTGACAAGCTATGATGAACCAGCCCTCAATATTTCCATGCTGTTCTATAATGCAGTAACATGTACATTTGAAAAACTGAGAGCTCTATTGCATCCTCCTGTTAGAGGAATGTAATCTTAGCCATGCAGAGCAACCTAATCATATGTACAAATTTTCCCCAATATCATCTGCCATCAGTGGGAAGACTCATGTTCATTTTCCCATGTTTTTTAGTCCAAAACCCCTGGGAATGCCTTTGTCCTTGACACTTCTTTGGCAGGTTTTGTTTGGGCTGAAAGATCAGAAGAGTGGAAATGTTTCTATGTCTGAATCCAGCCCTTTTCACATCCTTGGGATGCTACTGCCTGTATTCTCTCAGTTATTTCCCACTACATACTGCTGTGTGGCAGGATATGCATTTGCTGTAGTGGCACAAAAATTTGTGATTTTGTACTGCTCAAAAAATGAGAAGCAATTTTAGCACAGATCTTCAAAGGCCATCTTATAATGAGGCTGCAAAGCAATGTGCTCATTTACATTTATATTAGGAAACCACTGGCTTGACTTTGCTTTCAGCATCAAAAGTCTGCCAAAGCAGATAAGACATGCAACTTTATAAGGTTGTTTACTTCGTCTCAGATTCTTTCACAGTTTATTATTTCTTTGACTGGCTTTCCAGCTTCATGTTCCACCCTAACTGCATATTTAACATTCAGATCCTACTGCTTGTGCTCTGTAGGGTATGCATCTTTAAACTGTTGCATCTGGACTGGAAGTAGCAAAGGTTCCAGAATCATTGATTATCTTTCTTCTTTTATTTGTGTTTCAGTATCAGAGCTATGCTCAATAACCTAAGACACTGGCTTTTACTCTCTCTCCATGCTCTGCAGAAAGGAACTGCCAGTGAGTATATGCAAACAGGATTGGATAATTTTAAATAAAACCAAAACCAAATAAACCTTATCTCTGGTTACCTTCTTCCTATGCAGTTGTGAGCAGCCACACCATCAGAGGTTGTTATAGAAGTCTCAAAAAATTTTTGTAGCACACACCTTGCAGACTTTAGAGGCAGAAAAGCAAGTCCTAGCTCTCATTTCAGAAAGTTAAATTTGGTTCCTGCCAAGCTGACTTATGATAAACTGGAGCAGAGCTTTGAAAGTAACTCAGTACCTTGTACACTCTATGGCAAACAGCCACAAAAGTCGTTGCTGCTGCAGGAAGCAAATCTCCCACTGCTTTTGCAGAACAATGGGCAGGCATAAAAAAGTTAGCAGCTGGAGTGGCCTGCTAGGTTGTAGGATGGGTGGGGTTTGAAAAAGGGTCCCCTTGCCAAGAGTCAAGAGCAATTCCCTTAATTCTGATGGCCTTTAGTAGGAAAAACTGATTTTGCCCCCTGTACTATTAATTGCAACTGTTTCTGGAAAGATTGCAAAAGAACATGATGGGAGAAATAAACTAGGTTTGGGGGAGGTCTGAATTCTGCCTTCACAAGTTTTCCCAGGAAGAATTAGATCTGTCCCAGGGGCTCAATTATCTGTGTGCTTCACTGTTCTGTCAGTTTCTGTGACTCCCTTTGCTCTGGTTTTGCACAGTAGTTCAGAGAGAAAGAAAGCATCAGCTCCACACTAATTGCCCTTCCTCTGACACCAGCAATGCAAATTTTTTCCAACATCCCCCTGAAATCTTATCAGGTCATGCCTGAATAAAATAAAATTAATTGAATTATTTTGGTATAGCTTTCACTTTAGCTATGTCAGCGTTAAGATTCAAAGGACCCACTTTAATTTCAAGGGCCATTTACACTTCCTTGGCCAAGAAACCGCAGTGATAAAAACATATCTTCCATTACATAGTGTAAGTGTGAACAGGAATCAGCCACACAGAATATCCACGAACTAATAAAAGAAAATTTCACACATAACAAAACTGTTTCTGGACATAATGCTTAGGTATTTTTATATTTCTATAAATAGCATTGCATAGTCTCTGAAAATTTCCACAATATCATACACTATACTACAGAAGAGATCAGCTTAAAAACAACTCTACTATTTTCTTCCAAAATGCCCCAGTATTGGGTCAGTTAAATTGCCTTCCTTCTGTTTATCTCAACAATTTGCTTATTAGCTCTCTGATTCCTCTTTTCAATTTAAGTGAAATGATTAGTTAAAAGGTGAAAGGAATATTTTAGATCTAAGTGAAAAGATCAATTAAAATATTTGTCCCTTATTAAATATATATATTTATTCAGCAAAAGAATTTAAACAGAGGAGCAGCTTCTGTGAGACCTAAATTCTTATATTATGTTTAAAGCTAAACAGACTTAGGGGGGTTTTTGAATAACAGGTCTGAACACAAGTACACTTTAAAAGACATTCATGAATCATTGTCATAAATATGTGCCTAAATCCTATTTCCTTCACTGAGACTCAAGCATGTTGCTTTCTGTGTGCACTAAAGCACCTTACCAGAATTCTGTCCGGAAGGTTGTCACCACTGAGGAAGGTATCAAGAACTGCCATGATGAACATCCTATCTAATGACAGATATATAGGGAATTTGGCTCCACCATCCAGTCCAGCAATAGTTGTCTTCCAGGGACAAAAGGAAATTCCCTCCTAAACGTACTTCCCGTTCAGTAATACCGAGAAAGAAATCCTTTTTATTTGAAAGCCTATTTATTTCTTAACAGGGACAGATAGATTCATACTGACCTCAGTCATTTCTGCTTTAATAACATAAGCCTACTTAACTGTCAGAAGTCAAACACTCTCCCATTTTTATATCCAGGGGTACCCACATGGCACTGCTAGTATCCTCTGGGTATTTCTGAAAGATCAGTCTCCAACATGTGCATAGTTCTTTGAAGCACTGCAGTCTAAAGTGTTACCAATACATGTGCTTGCATATATGTGTGTGTGTGTATGTATCTATTGTTTGCAAGACAGATGTGTTTATGATACAAAGACTTTCTGGTTCCATTTTTGTGTCACAGAACTATTTCTGAGCATCTTGGATGGATATAGTAGACCTCAGGAAGGATTCAACGGGTCAAGTTTTGTTCAAATGCTCCTCACAGGAAATCTAAGTTGAAATATGGCTTTGAAATATTCTTAATTCTAGTCTCTTCTAAGGGCTTTTCTCGAGATTCTGATGGTACATGTATGAGTTTCCACCAAAAACTAGTAGGATAAAATGGTTTATTGAGCTTCAGCATGTACCAGTCGAGAACAGAACATGAACAAAATAGCACCTTAGTCTAATGTAATTGCTCCCTGTAAGTATTAAAAGAGCAAAATCTGATTCAGTGGCAAGTGTTTTGAAGAGACTTTTTATGGCTTGATATGCCAAACCCCAGGAGCTGAAGAGGTTAGAATAATAACTAATAATACCTGATACTACTGGGAGTAGTAGTACGTGCGTAAGCTGTGCAGTTCTCCAGCCTGCAGTTGGGATCAAACTGTACAGCACAGTGGAATTTTTGGGCAGATGGATCTGCTAGTTAGAGTCGGAATCCTAAACTCAAAACTCCTAACTAACTCTATTCTGCCAGTTCCAGAGGCAAAGCCTTTAGAATTCTCCACTCATGTTCCATCAACCACAACTGAAAAGCTTGTACTGCAGTAGTATTAATCTTTGTAAACGTGTTCATATGTTTAAAACCATCTTTGTTCACCTGAAAATTCCCCTGGCAACTTCAGAGAGAGCATGTGATGGGCATTTCCATAGCATGGAAATAGCATTGCCACATTGCATCCTTGAATAAGGATCAGAGCTTGAGGCTGGTGTGCTTCCATTTCATACAGTCTGACTGGAATTTCATTTCTAAGCAAACATTCCAAAGCATATTTTATTACACTTCTGTTAAAACATTTCAAATTTAAATGACAACAAAAAGAAAACATTTATTGCTGTAATACATAATAACAAGTGGCTATTATTATTTTTAAGTACTTTAAAAACCCTAAGAACTAAAATAGTTTGATGATTACAGCGATGTTAGTATGTGATTATACAGTGTTTTAATCTATATTCATTTTATACACAAAATAAAGTTCATGAAACAGTAAGCAGCAACTCTCCTATGCATGTGTATTAGCTACAATTAGCAGCCTGATCCAGAAAATGCTGAGCATCCTCATTCTTTGACCAGTCAGTGTGAGAAGATGGTCAGCAGCCTTCTAGGATGGGGCCCAAATGATGGACTAGAAGGAGTATGTGATGGCAATGACAGTATTTTAATGGACATTTTCTTATGGAATCTCTAAGAAAATACATTTTCATAGTCATTGATAAGCACCAGCCCACAACACTGCATGTGGCTGCATCACTTGCACATTACATTTCCTGACAAACTGCATATACAATACATCTAGAATTCTCAGTATAGAGAGAACTGTAGCACTTACAAATTACCACAGGGAAAATACAGTTTATAGTAGCATTTCCAACAGTGACGTTGCAACATTACTTTAGCAACTATGTTCCTTATGCGAAGGAAAAAGAAAAAGTAGTCAGTGACATACTTCCTGAAATTTTAATACTGGCTTTCAGGTGTTAACAATCTAAAGTGCTTTCATGTTTCATACAGATTTAAAAATTTTCAATTTATAAAAAAAAAAAAAAAAATCCAAATATTTATAAATTTATTCCATACATTTGTGAATGTACAATTTAATCTATTCCTGTTTCCTCACCGAAAAAATTGGCATTGCCATCTCCCAAATCTCTCTTTTGAAACCAAGTCTGTGAATTTGTTCCTTGAATATAAGCATCCAGAAAATAGCAAATTCCAGGGATATCACTTGGAAAATTTGGTGGAAGTTCCTCTCTTGAGCGCGGTGTGAACACAAAACCTGGGTATTCCTTCAACAACCTAGAACAAAAATGAACCATCTTGATTAAAAATCAATCAGTCACTAATAAGAGCAGTTATTCAATAACTCTTCATGTATGGCAGGGAGAATACAGTTTAATTTTTAATTTTTATTTACCGGAAATATAAAAAATAATGTTTACTTGGTTACCTTGATAACCTATTATCTTGTGCATCAGTGCAAATAACAGTATCACCACCTTTTTCATCAATGTTTTGCATGTAGGTGCTATGTTTGTTGTAAATATTTTCAAAAATTGTTTATCCACACATCAAATGCACTATAATTAATATTTCAAAGAATGGAATACTGTGAACCTGATTAATTAAACTATTCAGACCCTCTTATCAATTCTACTATTATTTGCTTTTTCACAGACTGAAACAGAGACTGCTGATCTGTAGGGACAAATGTTGGTAACTCGTACCAAAGCTTTCAAACACTTACTGCAATATACAGGACTTGTGCAGGGTGCCTTAATGTTATCAACGTGTCTTTAGAATTGGTGAATGAATCAAAATTAAAAATCACCAAACAACAAGGAGGTTAACACCTTGTTCACTCAGAAAAAAAGAAACTCCACTACAACAATAGTTTACTCATTAATCAAATTGCCTATTTGCTAGGGGTATGATTCAAAATGATTTTCCATAGGAGTGGAATGGAAAAACAATCACTGTTGGCCAGCACTGCTTATGTTGACATACATAAGCACTGGTGCTGCCAATGCTCTCTCTGTGTTTTCAGGGTGTATGATGAAAACGGTTACTTTCTCTGTGCTATAATACCTGTGCTACTTTTTCCTAAATCACCTATCCAAGATCATCTAAAGCTTGGCACCATCTATGTCACAGAACACATGCTGCAGGGGATGTCAGGAAGGATCCTGTGCCAAATTTTCTGTCTGATGTTGGATGCAGAACATTGCCACAAGGCATTATCAGATAGGTGGCAGTGGGTATGAGCTGAGTAGGAACAACAGAGTGCAGTCCAGGCTACAGTGAGGGCAGCAGAACTTCCTTAAAAGGTAAAACATAATGTATAATTTTGCTTATTTTACTCAGCCAAAAAAACAACAGGAAGGTAATAGACTACTCCAGTAACTACTGTAGGTGGACATCTTACATACTGCACTGTACCTGTAAGTTGTTGGGCTGACATTTATTTTTCTAGGTATACTGCAAGATTCAAACTTATTAGCAAGGGTTACATTATTTCCAAAAAGGCAATAACGAGGCATTTTAACCCCAACAACTCCAGCAAAGACGGATCCAGAATGAAGGCCAATACGCATCTTTAAACAAAAGAAAAAAGAAAACAGCATTATTAGGTAAGATAGTATTGGTAAAGTCAATTTTATAAATTACTCTCCATTAGAAAAAAAAAAAAGAAAGAAAGAAACACCTACTAAAATAAACAGGGTTAGCACAGTCTCCTTAAAATATCTCTACTCTGGTCATTACTGCTACGGAGAGGGAACTAGCTGAAGTTTATCTTGCACTGCATTTTTAGTCAGTAGTCCTACCATACCAAAATATGACTGTGAACTGCTGTGAACTTAGCTCATACTCAGATTTTCAACTCTTGCTTAGCTGATGTTGCTCTCTATGGTTCTTTTTGGTGGTTTCTTTTTTTTTAGCTATGTTCTTTCTCTCATGTGCATTATACATGCGTAGAGGTGTTTTCTTCAGAACAGCATTCTGACTAAATAATGGCATGATGTTTGTATTTTTGGCAAAGTTTGTATGCCTACTCTGCATACTACTCTTTACATATCAATAGAGTATCTCACCATTATGAAGAAGTTGCAGTTTCTAACTTTGGGTGTAAGAGCAGAAAAACCTTCAACAAAACCAAAATCCACCCACATAGTAAAGATGGCTGAAATACGTCCAGCAAAATGTAAGTCTGATTCAAAGTATGCCATTTGCAGTGACACCTTTTTTCTTGGCAATTGATATGTAAAATGACAGTAGATTGTGTGACAGATTTATTGCTTTGCACAATAGCCAATGTTTTCATGAAGCATTTAATTAAAATAGATGCATGCTTTCATTAAAAATATAGTTTCCTTCTAAGAAGCTTCTATTAGGTACTTAAACAATGCGACTTTTTTCTCCTTATTTTAAAATAATTTTTAAAATGTAGCAGTAGCATTTGCATGTAAATTATACACTTGTTATAATATTGGCAAGATTTTTCCAGATTTTTTTAATGGCAACTTATTTTGATACTGCAAAATACAAAAAGAAAAACATTGATTTATAATACAATACTGCTGTTCTCTGTGATAAATGTGGAGCGTATAATGCTCTTAATAGCCATTTTCTTTGTCTTGGAATACAAGTAGTTCTTAATCTAAAATTAAAAAAAAAGCATTAAGCTTCCTGGAGGAATAAATGGACAGATAAATGTTAAAAATTAGCAAATGAAAGACACATTGAACTGAGACACCTCTATTAAAAATACCAAGATGCCATTCCAGGCCATTTGAACTACGTCAAAGGTCCACATCATTTTTCATGCACACAGGCCTTTCTTTTTCTTTCTTAGTAAGAGATAATCCTATATGAAAATTTCAGTACATGTGTAAGTTCTCACTGAAAGGAAGCCATAAATATAATTACCACTGAATTTAACAGTTGCTTTGAGAGCATTAACACCATTATCTTATGGTGGTTCAGTATCTGACTGTGAAACAAGAACAGCAATGGAATCCTTTAAAGATGTGTGGATTACTACAATCAGAACGTCTTTGGGCATTCATATTCATAGCTCGTGCGTCAAAAGACTTGGAAGTCTAATTTGGAAAGAGGATTAGTCATTTCCTTAGAAAAGAGAATATTCCATGCCACTGACAGTTTTATTGCTACTGAGACAAGAACTGCAGTGTGCCAGATTGCACCTATTGACTTCACTGCATTTGTCTTTTGGGTTGATTTTCAGATCTCTTTTTCACCTGTACCACTCCACAAAACTCTCATCCACGGATCCAAAAGATTCAGCTTCTCCGGCCACAGTCACATGATTCCCCAAATTCTCTAAGTTAATGCAATCATGTGAAATTTCCTTGAGACAAAATCCCAGAAAGCAACTAAACAAACAAAAAAAAAATCTCACTTTACCAAATAGAATACAATAAAATATATGACCTTGATAGGCTCTCCATGGGGAGACACCACCTCGTCTGAAAGTTCCATCATCTTCAGGGCCATCAGTGCTATTTGAACGGCATGTGTTTCACTTTCTTTGTGTAAGCCTCCAGCAACACAGTAGGCATCTCCAATAGTCTCAACCTAAAACAGGCATATTTGTTCCTTACTCACAGACTGTTTGATAAATATAAAAGAACAGCTTAACTTCAGTAAGAATTGCAGCTACCTACTGTTATTGACCAAATTTTAGTTTTCCTGCAAAATTATTTAAATACTGGACAAATCCTGCAATATCATGCAAAAGGAAAAAAATGCACAACTTTTATTTATTGCTGGACATAATTCTAAAATACTTTTTCATTTACTGTCAGGCACTCCCAGCTACGTTGAACACCTGTTTACTCCAGAGTCACAGCACTGTTATTGAAATTAATAGTTAAAATTAACTCCTAAGTTTTGATGGGTTTCTTTCTTGGCTGAATGAAAAACTGTTTATGTTGACTTTTTATGTTTGTTTGATTTGTGATTTATTTTGTCTTTCATTTGAAAAAGGTTTATGGCAAAATAATTTTTGGTCCTCTATTATCTTCTTTCCCACTTAGTCCTAATTTCCTTTCCTGCCCCAGAATCCCACAGAAAAGCAATGAATTGTGTACCTTGTAGACATCTAGCTCTCCACATTGGTAATCAAAGCGAGTATAAAGCTCATTAAGCATGGTGATAACCTGCATAGGTGAGCATTGGGAACAGATGGCAGTGAATCCAACAATGTCAGAAAAAAGCATTGTGACATTATTAAATTTCTTGGCTTGTACAACTTGTCCCTGCCACAGCTGCTGAGCAACTTCTCCAGGAAAAATTGAAAACAGAAGATCAACAGTTTTCTTCTTCTCTTCTTCAAGTGCTTGATGGGCCTGCTCAAGGGTTGCTTTTAGCTTTCCTAACCTCTTCTTCAGTCCATCCTGGGCTCTGGCCTGCTCTCCTATCAGAACAACATCTCTTAAAGCATTGTGAATGGGAATATCAGAGAGGTACAATCCACGTCCTGTAAAATCTTCAAGTCTGTCCACACAGGGAGATCCCAAGAACAGAATGGCACTGGATTCAAAAATATAGATCATTTGGCCTTTAAGATCCATTACCTGAAACAGTTAAAGAAACAAGAATTCATGCAAACATGCATGGCAATGGTCTAGAAGCAAGCAGTTTTAGAGAAAATACATTTTGCTAAAATGTAAGAAAATTAAGACTGGTCAGTAGACTTTACATTTTCATTTAGTTGCTTAGAGAAAACATGGGGTGCTGAATCACAGAGCCATCAAGTAGTAAGTTCATTTTTATTCAGCCCTCTGGTACAAGAGGACCCCAGCTTAAGGAAAAACACCTAATTATGTCTGAGTATCAGTTTATCTTAGGGGAAAAAAGGAAATGAAAAAAAATAATTTTGTGCATTTTCATCAATTGATAAAAAATGTGGTAATTGATAAATAACTACAGTGGCCTCTGAATTTCTACTAATAACTAGTTAAAGCACCACTTCCTCCATAAGATAAAGTGAGAAAATCTGCTTCAGTTTTATCATAGGATGTTCAGTACTCACTGCAATTTAAAATTAAAGGCAGAAATGGCAGGAATATCCAATTTTAATAGTCTAAAAAAGAAAAATATTTTCTGTGAAGTGTTTTTATGTCCCTTCTGTAGTCAGTTGTGTACTGTGAAAGGTGTTGCAAAGCTTAGCTTAATATGGCTTTGAAAGACCACTTTTTTAATAAAATTGTTCCTAACAGTCATTTGCATATGCAAGTACATGCAAAATCAAAGCCAACTCTACTACCCCTTGTAATCATTCTAGTGCAGAAATGGATCTGGGATGAAGTAGCTACAGCTTTTAATAGTAGCTACATTAGTAACTGGGTAAAATATTTTTACCATTCTTCATTTAAGTTTTTGGAGTGTTGAGTCTGAACTGGTAATTCATCCCAGAGTGCCTCAGGTGTATAGAAGCTGGAATTCAGCTGAGACCAGGAATGAATAAAAACAGTCATTGAACACTCAATGTTTTTTACTGTCCCAGGTCATTTGTCACAGACCCAGCTTCAGCAAAGACAGCTGTAACCCCATCAGCTGAAACTAAGTGGAACCTTTGGTGATGATATCTGGTGAAAACATCAGAGTATCAGAGACACCAAATCACCAAAGGCTGAATGATCACAGTAAACATCTGTTTATTTTCCCCAAAGCTAGAGTTTTTCCCAAAGGACCCAAGGACACTTTGTAAAGTTTTTTCTGCCACTGTCTTTGTGCTGAATATGCCCTTATTCTCAGCAGCATGGCATATCACTGGCTTTATCTCAGTATTTCAAATTATCCAAATTTGCAGTCAGATTTTACTTGTGTAAAAGTCCTAAACAAGAGTTTTGACTGAACATTGGCTTCAGAATCTGAATTACATTTGACTCCTCTAATTAAATCGTTATAATACAGTTGTATCAGATGTTCTGAGGTAGAAAATGCAAAATGCACACTATGTTTTGTGACTATTTTAACTCCATCTGAAGAAAACAAATTCCTTGTAAAAGTAATGGTGATAAAAATCTCTTACCATGGACGGTTTCATATCAGTATTATCCCATCTTCTAACTCGTACAGTAAACTGCATATTTAGCATTGTCATTATTCCACTAAAAGTGCAGCTTACTTTGGGGGTAAGAATTTCAAAATACTCTTCAAAATTTGGCTTAGCTTGAAATTCTCTCCTGGTCAAAAGTCTTCTTATCCCATTTCCAATTTGAAGAACTGACATATCCTTGTCAAACATAAAATGAAATGGGAAAGTCTTACAGAACACAGAGGCAGGAATCACAAGTGAAGACTGTGGTTTACATGGAGATAAGGAAGGCTTTGCACTTTTGACTTGTATAGAATACAGCAAATAAGGCTGATTAGCAAACTCAGTGCAGTCATTATGGAAACAAGGCGGCATGAGCATCACTTCCACCTCAGTTTCATACAAAATATGAGCTGCTGCTTTAATGATACCAGGTAGAATAAGACTTGTGATTTTTTTAGGAAAGAAATAATAAACATTTAAGAAGTCCTGATCTTTCTCCAGGCATAATATGGAGGCATCTTCAAGTCTGTCCTTTTTTCCTGCTTCTTGGCTGTGGCTACTCTGCTTCAGCAGAGTGGTGAAACTATTCAAGAAGTCCTTAAGGGTGCCTCCAATAACCCCTAATATGTGTTCATCCTCTTCATAGCATATTTTGAATAGCTCTTCACCAAGAGATTCCCGGAGAGACTCCAGGGGAACACCTGCACAGAACCACATTTTAGTCAGAACTGCACTCATCATCCTGAATCACAGGCTAGCCTCCACATTTTTTTCAACCTAGGCCAAAACAATCAATTATCCTCCCCTGATGCAGCACTGACACCTGAGGGCACTCTCATTTAGGAGTTTCCATACCTGGAAACAAGGCCTGGAAATGGGGACACAATTGGTTGTAGTTTAGAAAGATCCAAGATTCAGTGCTCTTTGTAGAGATGCAGACAAAAGGGATGCAAGTTTTGGCACAAGATTTAACTCAATTCCCTTAGATTGATATAAAGGAGTAAAATAAGAAGTTTGAAAACATACAAGGATAAAATAGGCTCTGAAGATATAAGTACCATTCGTAATGCAGTACATTAAATGACCCTGGGAATATTCTGGAGCACTGAGACCAATTGGCACTGAATGGCTCACATCTTTGCTAGAAAATTGTTTTACCCAGATAGCTGCATGTAAAACTGACTGTTGGGAATGTTCTATTTCCCCAACTGTTACTGGGAATCCTTTGAAAAGTATTGTCTCTCACAGACCATCTGTGTGCCTGGACCAGTTCAACAGTTTAAGTGTACAGAAGAACATATTTTTGTTCCAGGAAATGTTAATTTACTATTACAGATGTAGCCAGAGTTACATATTACAAATTATATATAGAGTTCTCTTCTGACACACAACAGTCTTCAGAACATGAAGTAACATATTAGTAACAAGACTAATTTATATAAAATATATTATTATACAGAATAAATACTCTATTTATTGATATATATATTATTAACCAAGCTTACATTACCTGTTGCATTAGCATGATCACTGATTATTTGTTCAAAATCTTCTCTATCACCAGTTTTTCTGCAAAGATCATAAATATATAAATAAAACCTCTAAATTATAAAGATAAACCTGGTAAAAATAGTAAATACAGAAGTCTCCTACCTTGTCTTTAAAGTGTATAGACCCAGTTCTGCTGATCAAATAGGAAGTTTTTAATTAATTTAAAAGGGGGTATTGGTAGGATCTTAGATTATCCTGTGTATTTCTGGTAAAGTTTTGGTGGTCTGAGCTCAAATTATGGATTTTGGACATATGCCATTGCCTGTCATTGTAACAGTCCTGTTTTTTTGTTAGGTTTGTGTTTTTTTTCTTGAACTACAAGAAAACTACATTTCCTAACATATTGTTAAAGTATAATTGGAATTTATATTCAAACATTTTTTGGAATTACACTGCATTTAATTCAAAAGACATGAGAACGTATTTCTGCTTTGAGAGGAAATAAAAATAACAACTATTAACTTCAAAATTACTTGTTCATTGGTAGAAATGCAGATATTTGACACAAAACTGCAGAGAGCCCTCTGTGTTCTCTGAGGACAATAAGTGTCAAACTGAATGTTTGACTCAAAGTTATGAGAACAACATATAGCTTAGATTAATCTTCATATAAGCAATAAACTCCTGATACATGCCTTCTGAATTTCTTCACTTGGAATATCATAGGTATATTTATATGCAAAAGCAATACAGACATTTAGATTTGTTTTACATTTGCATTATTGCCTCCTTCAGAATATCACAGTAATTTTTTCTTTTCAACTAATACTCCAGGGAAGCAACACATAATTAAAGAATGGGAAAACATTCATAGCAATAAGCCAGTCAGCAATTGCAAGGCACATCTGACCCGCTATCTTTGGTTCAGTCAATGTATGTAAAGTGCTTTAAAAATATCAAGTATAATTTAAAAGATACACTGCAATTATCTATTCTTATCGTTGTGAGCAACAGTGTCGTTTCCAACTTGATTATTTTTCTTCACTTCAGAAAGCAGATTTAAACTGATGGGCTTGTTTTTTCAGATGCATTCAATAAACTGAGTCCTCAGTGTATCATGAGATGCTAAGAAATTCTTACTCCCTACAAGGCTCAAATGATTAATATTGGATTAGTACTAAGAAGTGCTGAAAACTGAGCTGGGTTCCTCAGAAACAGGAACCAGGACCCAAGTGAGCACAGGAAAACATCCAAGTCAGTATCTGTAGTGTATGAGTGTTCACTGTATCAGAAATCAAATTCTTTTGTATAATACTAATTGAATTTAAAACTCTTTCCCTGGGATCTCAGAAACACTGGGCTAGATCCATATACAACTATTTCTCTTGTTCCATCTATACCAAGCAGTCTCTGGGCTCCTCCAAAGTCCTTGCCTGTTTCCCTGTACAATTTGCCCATTAAGTCAACTTTGTGAGTGATGTAAATATTTGTGAATATTTTAAAATAAACTAAATCATTACTAGCTTACATTACATGAAATGTTACACACCAATTTGACAAGATAATTGAATATAAATTCCAGAAGTCTTGATTCCCAGTCACCACCCCATTCCTGTCTGAAAAACATTCTTGCAGGGAAGGTAGTTAAAAATTCATTGCACTTACATACCTGGTTTCTTTTATTTTGTGTTTTGCAAGTGTTCTTTGCAGTGCAAGATTTAGCCTTTCAAACTGGGGAAAAAAAACAAGTATGTCATATGTATCTATGTCATTGCTGAAAATTTAATCATGAGATAACGTTCCTATACACATAATTACTTTGCCATCCTTGGGACTAATAACTTTTTTTCAAGACAGTATTGTTGTTAGAAACAGCAGGTCACTTCTGTTCATCTCTTCAGCTCCAGTACCACTATAATTAAGCCACTCAGTTCACATGCACCAGCAACCATTTATTTTAAATACAGCGATGTTCTTTACCTGCAAGTTCTCAGATGGCAATAAAGACAGTGCTGCTAAGCAATAAGTATAACCAACACAGCTTTCTGTTATTACAAATCCCACCCCCAAAAAAAACACAAAGTACCATGAATATAAAATTATTTTAAAGAAAAAGAATAATTTTCGCTGTGTATGCCATGATCTCAAACATCCTTCAGATGAAAATCTAGACACTGTAGACAGCCTTCATAAAAGGATTCTCTAATTAAAGACACTTTAGAGCATAATGAATATTTGCCTTAAAATACTTCAATCCCATGATTATATCTCCCTTCTGCAGTTCCTTATATTGGGACAGATGGAACATTTTACAAATATGCATATTTCAAATTGTTAGGGCCAGTAAAGCTCTCATGTGTGTGTAGTCTCTGAAATTCAACCCCCAAACTTCCCTCACAGACAGGGTCATAGAATAGTACTATACTGGCATGACAGAATTTGGCTGTGTTTCTTTGGTTCTCATTCCCTGAAAAAACTAGCAGCTTTTACTGCATCTTTTACTTTTTGGAGTTCCAGGAGGAAAGTTTGCACAACCAAAGAAAATATCATGTGAAAGAAAGGCAATATATTCTGGAAATGTTTTCCAAGGAAAAACCTGAAGTGAATCAGATACATATATACATATCTATGTATATACCATATATCACGTGTATGAACACAACATAAATTACATCTGTGTAGAAACTGATACAGTAAGTGGAATGCCATCCAGTCTATTACTTCAATAGTAATAGCAATATTCTCCATATTTCTGTAAAGAAAGAAGCAAATTGAACAACAACATGCACTATATTATATCTCAAATTTAATCTAAAAATTCTCTGGATGCACTTTGTCCTGGACTTCCATGCATAGCTCACTGTTTCCATGAGAAGTTCAGAATCAACAGAGGGGTCACGATGCAGCCCTGTTTTGGAGCTTCCAGTTGGAAGGAAGATGATGTTACTCAATGACATTTAATATCTAAACAATGAAAAATATGTTTCTAAACAAGCAAAGCCCTTTTATGGAAAAACAGGATTAGGAGGATGCTTAGGGCTTGACCCCAAAGCAGCATGAGAACAGACCTGGACAAAGTGAATGAATATGACTTGAATAATTGTAAATAGTAACAACAATAACCTTGAATTTCAGTGGTTCCTAGGGTACACGGTCATAATATCTTCACTTTGCCAAGCTTAGTCCCAGCTGATGAACTAGCCTATCTAAATTATGTAATAGGCAACTGCATACATTTATATCACTCTTTTAAAGAGAAAAAAAATACCTGTTATTAAAAATCCCACCAGTAACTATATACTAGAAAAGCAATACAGCAATCAGGACACCCTCGAAAGGGAGCTTTGGCAGTTTGTTTTTGGGTTACAAGTATTTTCCTTTATAAATTTAGAGATCAGTTTAAAGTTCAAAGGGATGCATTCCACCTGTATAAATGCAGCAGAGGTAAAAAGTGGTTTTTCAAAATTTTAATTATCTAGAGGCTTAGCAAATGGGTAAGAGCTGCATAACCAGATCCGCAAATAGATTTAACAAAACTCCAGCACTTCAAGTAAGGTACTGAATGTCCAAGTAATGGAATTGTAATTACATGAGTGTACAGAATTGTCCATTTGCTATTTGTAGTCCCGATATGTCAGCCAGTTCCTTCAAACTTCCCACTGAATTTGAGACAAGGCCAAGAGCTGGATGTTATGGAGATGCATTTTTCATGTTCTTTTTACAGAGAGAAACTATGGTATTCATCTCCACTCAAGCAAGCCTGCACTGGGCCTGTTTTCATTTAAGTTGAGCAGAGACATAAGAATATCTTTGTGGTAAACATGAACAGTAATGGTTTTAAAAATAGTATGACAGGAGGTTAGCATCACAGCAGATGGAAACATCTATTTTAATTTTTTTTGTGATAATGACTAATGTACTTAGCAGTTTGGATTCAGTTAGGTGAACTGATGAGATGACCACATAATTTACATAATTAGGTAACAAGGCAGAATTTATATTACTATATCTTCATGTAAAAAAATAGTACAAAAATAGATGGATTTAAAAAGAACTATTGAAAAGATCAGTGGAAGGTTGCAAATACAAGGCAAAAATAAGGGAAATACAGTGGCAGTAATGGTGTGTACAACGCAGATTGTGGAAAAAACTATATCCAGAAGAAATGCAAGTGGATTTAAATTACAGAGAACCACATAAGAACACCAACTTTTAAGTCAAAGCAACTTCCTAAAGGCTTACATCTAAAGGCAGGCATAGAATGTTTTTTTAACATTTATAGTTAAATGCTATAAAGTTTTATTATTATTTAGTATCTATTTACCTCAGGAAAGATTAGTTTGCAGATGCTTTCAGTTAGTGTGTGCAGATACACTCTACTTCTGCTCGTTTTCCTTTGTGGAAGGTTTCCTTGACCATCTTTTTCATGGACATCTTTGCAGATGGGCAAAGCTGCTCTAGAGCTGTTTTCCGTGCAGTCCTTGTCATGTTCCTCAGTGATGTGACCTTGAGTCAGTAAGGAGAAAGGACATTCTCCTGTGATCTTCAAGTCTTTCAGTTTTGTACAGAACATACTGTACAAAGTCTCTCTCTTGAGATTAGGAGAACTTGGCTCTGCCTTTAATAGTTCTCTTTTCTTTACTAACAAGAGCAGAAGATGCCAGAATAATAGATTGATAAGGCAAACACTGTGGAAGGTTATTTGTAGCTATAGATCACCACAGGAAAACATTTGTGCCCCTACAAAACAAGAAAGAAAAAAAGAATTACAAACATTTCTTTTCTCTTTTAAATTCCCATGATGTGCTGGTGTTATCTTAAGTACATTAAAATAATGGCTTTTTGAGGACTTAGCTCAGGAAAGCACTTACTCTCATCCCATTTTAAGCCTGTAGTATCTCCTGACTTCAGTGCATCAGGTAACTCAAGTTGCATTCATGGTTAAGTTTTGTATGAGTTGGGACTCAAGTGACTAAGGCAGAGGACTTGTCTTACCCAACACATACTTGGTCACATTGATGGATGGGGTTTCTGAAAGAGTGGAATTCCAGTGAGGAAACCTTTTGGATTCTTTATAAGTAGCTATTAAAAATGACACAATGTAATAAAATACAATAAATACTGCACAATGAACACATTAGTTATGAATACTTAAACCTAAATTTACTTGATGTCCAAGATATCCTTTATGTAATAGAGAAACATATGACTTAAGTTAGTGTGTGTATTTTAAGAGTAAACCATTCAAGACCAAAGGTTAGAGTCTCTTGTAAAAACAACTGACTGGTGACAACTCACATCTTGGGAATTTGACCACACAACTGCAGTTGCTTGGAAACACTAAGGGATTTTTACGCTTTTGAAGGTGTTATTTTCCAAACAATACATTAAAAAAAGGCTGCACTTTTAATAATGGTTCCATTTGATACAGGGCCAAAGCCCAGCGAGAACTTAATCCAGCTACTGCTGTAAAACACAAAAATATTTTCACAAATACATCAGCAACAAAAGGAGGGCTAAGGAGAATCTCCACCCTTTACTGGATGCAGAAGGAAACATAGTGGCAAAGGACAAGAAAAGGCTGAGGTACTTGGTGCCTTTGCCTCAGTCTTTAATAGTGAGAACAGTTGCCCTCATGATACCAAGACCCTCTGCTGGAAGAGAGACATAGACAGCAGAATGATGTTCCTATAAACCAGGAGAAAATGGTCAGTGACCAGCTACACAGCTTAAGACACACAAGTCCATTGGGCCAGAAGGGATCCACCCAATGGTCTAAAGGGAACTGGCAAAAGAGCTCACTAAATCATCTTCCACTATTTACCAGCAGTCATGGCTAATTGGGGAGGTCCCAGTTGACAAGAGGTTAGTTAAGGTAACAAGTTAGTTGAGATCCACAAGAAGTCAGAGGGATGACACGACCCAATATCCTGATTTCAGCCAGGCTCAGTCAGCCAGAGAAGGTCATGCAGCAGATCATCTTGAGTGCCATGACACAACACACGCAGGACAACCAGGGGATCAGGCGCAGCCAGCATGGGTTTAGGAAAGGCAGGTCCTGCCTGACAAGTCTGGTCTTCTATGACAAGGTGACCTGCTTAGTGGATGAAGGAAAAAAATAAAGTCTACCCAGACTCAAAGCCTTTGACACCATTTCCCACAACATTCTGGAGAAAGTGACTGCTCATGGCTTTCACAAGCATACCCTTTGCCAAGCAAAGGACTGGCTGGATGGCCAAGCCCAGAGAGCATTGGTGAATGGAGTTACATCCTGTTGGCAGCCAGTCACTAGTGGGGTTCCCCAGGGCTCAGTACTGGGGCCAGACCTGGTTAATATCTTTATCAATGACCTGGACAAGGGGATTGAGTGCACCCTCAGTCAGTCTGCAGGCAGCACAAAGCTGGGTGGGAATGCTGATGTGCTGCAGAGGGATCTGGGCAGGATGGATCTATGCACTGAGGCCAATCATATGAGGTTCAACAAGACCAAGTGATTGTTCCTGCCCTTGGGTCACTACAGCCTCATGCTGGGGGAGCCCATACAGGCTGAGGGAGAGAGACTGGAAAATCGACTGGCAGAAAAGGACCAGGTGCTGGGAGTGCTGGTCAGCAGCTGAACGTGAGCCAGTGTGTGCCCAGGTGGCCAAGGAACCCAGTGGCATCCTGACCTGGATCAGCATTGGTGTGGCCAGCAGGACCAGGGCAGTGACTGTCCCTCTGTACTCAGCACCTCAAATCCTGTGTTCAGTTCTGAGCCCCTCACTGCAAGAAGGACATTGAGGTGCTGGAGCATGTCCAGAGAAGAGAAACTGAGCTGGGGAAGGGTCTGGGGTACAAGTTTTATGAGGAGCAGCTGGGGAAGCTGAGTGTATTTACCCTGAAGGAAAGGAGGCTCAGCAACAGACCTTACTGCTTCTAAAAGGAGGCTGTAGCAAGGTGAGGGTCAGTCCCTTCCCTCAGGCAACAAGTGTCAAAATGAGAAGAACCAGCCTACAGTTTTAACACGGGAGGTTGAGACTGGATATTAAAAAACATTTCTTCAAAGAAGGGTGCTCAAAAATTGGAACAGCCTGCCCAGGGAAGCAGTAGAATCATCATCCTTGGAGGTATTTAAAAGACATGTAGATGTGGCACTTAGGGACATGGCTTAGTGAAGATGATTTATTTCAGTTAGACGGTCTGAAAAAGGCTTCTTCTTTCATTTTCTATTGACTGTATCTCATTGAATCAGATCCTCTCATCCTCATATAATACTCTTTAAAAATAATCCTCGAGAGCTTTTGATGACTCTGGAAGCAGCTAAGTATTACATTTTTCTCTCTGGAGATATAACAACTACTTCTCTCAAAGGCACTACGGCTTTAATAAGCCTGTGCACTACACCATTGGTTTCTGCCCCTGAGACACCCTAAGGGCATTTGGGGTCACACGGCAACTGTATCAGGGTTAAAAATAACTAATTCCTTGATGCAGGTTATCAGCTGCTGCTTCTGAAACAGCTGGAATGAATGGCACAGCAGAGGGGTGCAGACACAGCACAAATGGCACAGATAAAAGGAGAAATAGGCAGGAGCTACTTTGATTGGACCTGCCGCTGAAAAAAAATATTTGGCAGAAAAGCCCTGTTTAAAGTGTGCTGTAATACTGATGGTGTCAGACCAGGTTCTAAGGGACATCTATCAAAATTAACATCTTATTTTAAGAAGAATCAATAAACACAACGTTAAATACAAGAGGCTGAAGAATGTTTACATGACATTTTATATTTCTGATTTCAGTTTTTACACAGAAACTCATTTGTTTCTGCTGCATGGACATCAGCAATGCTTCATTTTTTGTTGCTGACTAACAGTGGGTAGCAAATAGGGCAGTGAAAAATTTAAAGCAAGAACCATACTCCAAATACATAAATATACATAATACTTCATACTATAAGCATTGTTTTATATATATAAATATATGTATAGATATTTTTATTCAGAAGCCATTATATACCCAATATTACTATACTAAGAAAGAAAAGCAGAAAAGAACCCTATTTTCTGTAGCTGACCTGTGTACTGAAGTAAACACATATAGACATGCACTATTGTCAAAGCTAAAGAAAATTATGGCTCTGATGGATCTTACATATATATTCACATACTTTGCTGAATTTGGGCCTTAAATTTCAAGATAAATTTTGAATTTATAAAATAACTACTAAAACTTTTAAAGTCAAGTATATCAGCACTTTGAAAGGAAAAAAAGAACAAACACACCAACCTCTGAAATATATCTTGGTGAAAAAAAGTAGAATTAAATATTTAAAACATCTCCTGGGGAATGCAACATGGCAATTATATATGCTGCTATTTAAACAGTCTTAAAAAAAGTTTTTCAGTAAGAAATGTAAGAGTAAATTAATGACTAAATTAGAAAACAACAAATATTTACTGCATTTGCACTAACTTAAGAACAAAGAAAGTGAATGTCCTTCAGCAACAACCAATGGTTTTAATGGGTTTTTTGTTTCTTTGGTTGTTTTTTTCTCTGTTGATGAAATTATTCCTCTGTCCTTAGAAAACAATAATCTGGAAGTATTTGGGGTTCACATCCATGCTAGCATATTGTATCTTAATTAAATTACATTTATTGTGATAAGAAAAATATCCAGACAGGCAGAATCAGTTCTGTATTGTTTTATGCCTGAAATTCTCCAGAAAGCTGCCCAGTGGGAAGAAGAGGTCCCAGAAGATGGTCAAGGGACAAGACTTTTTCAGGGGCAAAACAGGCACTGACGTGAAGATCCCCAAGTCAACAAAGCTGCTGGACATGCAGCAACTGTGTCTGCAGCTTCTTTCTGTGATGCCATCCTTTGTGCTGAGGACACCTACACTCAGTCTCTTCCTGCCCTGGTAGGGACTGGACTCTGCCATTGATCTGAACATGACCCTGGCTTCTGCCAGTTGCTATTTATGAACACATTATCATTGATTTACAAGAACGTGGATATCCATGAGGTTTCTAGCAATAACACTGTTGTACAAAACCACTATCAGATCTTTCAAGTCCAAATAATGAAGACACAGTTCCTAAAGAAAGTTTTCTGAAGAACCATTTTCTAAGCATCCTGAAGTTCTTGTTTTCCCAGAAACAAACTGTATGGTTCTTTGATAACAGAGATCCCAGTCAAAACCATTATCAATTTAACAGGTTTAACAATTTTCAAGCAGTGGTCAGTTCAAAACCCTCCCTGATCTCTGCAATGACAAAACCCCCTAAATCACATCTTTAAATAAACAAAGTGGAAAACCTAATTCCATGACACTTCAGAGGATTCAAATACTGAAAAAAAACCCTCTATGCATAGACTAGGTCTTCTTTTATTAAAACATCAAGCTTGCATCTGGTATCTTAAGTGCATCTTGCACTTAATTTAAGTAAGGTTCAGGAAAGAAAAACTATTGTATTACATGAAAATCTGTCTCAATCATATGGTAATTAGACAGCGGAGTTAAAGGTCTTGCAGGAGTAAGATAATTAATCCCCAGTCTAGAAATTACAGAAGGAATTTCAGCAGTATAATGGACTTTAAAAAGGTATGAGAAAGATGATACCACATTGGTATCATCACAGGTTAAGTCAAACATCTGCAGATGTGTTTCAGGAATGAGGAACACCAGCCCTGCCACTGTTCACCATGTCTTCAGACATTTTCTGACCATAATAATAAAAAAAGAAACATGAAAAAAGTTTCTGGTTTTGATTCCTCTCCAAACATGGTTTGAGAGAGCTCATCCCAGGGGAGCAGCAGTGTCTAATGTGAATTCTCCATCTCTCCATATTAATTGATGTTGTAGTTACCTTGGGAAACAAATTGAAAATTAAAATTAAATAAACTGCTGTGAGATCAAACTACAAGCAAGCAATTTATTTAGTGTCTGACTGAGTACAACATGGCACTGTGCCACTCAGAAAAACGATGACTTTACATAGGATAGTCATAGCTGCGGAATAACTTAACAGTGCTCAAAATGCTCTGTACAAACATTTCATTCTAAGTTTACATCTATACTTGTCTCACAGTCAAAATGTGTTCCTGTATATTTATTTTTACTATCTGCTTCTGAATATTTCCTTTATTACAACATTTCTTGACACTGTCATGCAATACAGATCAATGAATCAATTATAGAGTAAAATCCCTAATACTAACGCAGCCATTTATAAGAATTAAGCAATACCACTTAAAAAAGTAGCTAAAGGTAGTTTATAATCTTAATTTATGGACATGGCACAAAAATTTTAAGCAACATTATATACATTTCTCTTACAACAAGCAGAATCCTTCACTCAGAGTCTGACAGAATATGGTTTGATGGTATGTCATTTTTTAATTTTAAATCATACATATAAATTGTTAGGCAAACTGCTGCATGCTGAGCAATAATTTTAAAAAATAGTTTGTTTTGCAGCACTCAAAAAATATCACTGACTGAACCTAACTTGCTCTAGTGCAAGAGATTGCAGCACTTGCAGAAGTGGTGTGGAAGCCTTTGCCTCCACAGAAGCAGCTGTTAACTTCTGCCTTTATGTAAGAAAGGGGTTTGCTCTTCCCAGTCAGCTCTCATCTCTGTGGGGTTCAGAAATCATGGCCTTTTGCCCCTTGCTGATCAGTGCCTCTGAAGAGAGCAAGGCAGGAACTATTCTTTTTATGCACAGGCAAAACACAACCAGCTTCTAGTGAGACAGGTTGGGACCCAGCACCCTCCCTATCAGCAGCAGCTCATTTCTGTTTCAGCTGCTGTGCCTATCAGCTGACAAACACAGCTAAAATAACTAAATCTTATAATGTTGTCTGAGTAATATGGAGTACAATATCTGCATATTATATTTTCTACTTCAAGTTCTGTGGGTAGCAACAAAATCAAAGCCCTGGTGATTGGTCTCTTTCCAAGGTTTCTAAAATACTAAGAGAAAACACCTCAAGCCCACATCAATAGATAAGCTCATATTTTAAGAAGTCAAAGCAAGTATTTATTAGTTTTATTAAATCCTGTACAAATAAGTTAACCTTTCATAGTTTGTTTCATTGTTAGTTTAAACATGTCCTAGGTACATACACCTTCAAAGTATCCATTTTTTTGGATATTGCAAAGCCAAGGAGCTGAGGTCTAGAAACCCCTCAATGTAAGTGACCATTCAATCCTAAATCATTACCACCTTATGTAAACATGGGCAGAATTCTGAAAGATTCTAGGTTTTTTCACAGTACATATTTCTGCTACCTGACCAAAGGCAATAACTGATGAAAAGATTGTTATCCTCTCTACAGATAAGGATAAGATGTGATATGGAACAGTGGACTTCACAAAAATTTACTGGTGCCCAAGAAATTACTAGAATCAGCAATCTCAAATTCCACTCCAGCTCCCAAAAGGAATATGCTTTGCCAGGCATTAACTTTTTTGCTTGTTCACCCGAAATTTCCACCCTCCTTTCTTTCACGTCAGTCCTGGTTCTGATCTGTCTTTACCACAGAGCCCTTCAAGAGTAGTCTTTTACCATTTTTTCTCCCTCCAAAGCACTAAAATTGCCACTGTGTGCAGTGCAAGCCCAGTTTCAGTGTTCTCACCCTCTGTTTAGGGCTATTTCGATTATAAGTAGAGTAAAAATTTTTCTCGAAGTCACAGCATACTTTAGATAATAAGGAAATACCATAGCACACCACAGAACTTACTGAATTTATACAGTGATTACCAAACAAAGCAAAAGATAATAAAGCAGCTATGATAAAATAATACAAATCACACCAATCAATCATTGTTTTAACAGTCCAAACATTTTAGTAAATCCAGATTCAGTGTTATAACTCATCCCAGTGACGGTCCAATATGACTATATGACTGCTTAAGGCAAGCTAAAAGAAATTGCTTCAAGAAACCTTTCTCTCCCCATAATGTGGAATTTCCTCACCTTTCTACCTTTTTTTTCCCTTCTGTATAAATTCATTCAAGCAGCAGAGAAGCACAATCAAATATTTCCTCTGTGCTCCAGGTTGAATAGATTGTGATTTGCAACATTAGACAGCTACCAAGCCAGGAGATGAAGAAAATAATTACCTTTGTTTTCTGAGAAAAAAACCAAATTATCTACTTTTCTGTCTTGTCATCAATCTTGAAAATAAGTTACATAGAATACATGTCAATTTCAAAACTACTAGTATGTCTTATTTTAAGGTCATGAGACAGACATTTCTGCTGATTTAAAATACTAGCACTTGTGTAATAACACCAAACACTGTATCTTAATATTGAAACTAATGTTCTTGAAGACAGGGTTTCCCCTCATTTTAAAGCATCACTGAGCTCCTTATACTGGTTTTATGACTGACTCATTTCCCTGTAATGGTCTGAAGCAAGTCCCTGGATCCAAATATACCCCTGGGAGAAGCCCAGACTCCAGATGTGAAAGTTATATTGCAGCCACATCTCTGGCTTCAATTAAAAGCACACGGGGAACCTTAATTACTACACCCATGTTTTGGCATGTAGCTAAAGGAAGGACTGATTCCCAAATGCTGCTGATAAAATACGTATTTGCCATTTTAAGTATCACATTAAGTACTTTCATCGGGTAAATATTTTCCTATGCTAGGACCAAATAACAGGGAGGCATGCTGAGAAGACAGCGTGGGAAAAATATTCTCTTCCTGTGAGTCAAAACCTCTGTGAAAACACTCCCTAGCAAGCCCAGCAGGCAGGCTGACAGCCTGATCCTCTGCTCCCTCCATCACAGGCTCAGGATGAAATGGCAGCCCCCGACTGTGGCACATCCGTGCCCCCTCGCCCACAGCGTGGCTGGAGCCTCAGCTGAGCAACTCCCGGTGGAGACACCTGGGAGCCACGGCCTCCTTACACTGCAGGAGCCTGGAGCTGCACTGCTCACGGCCATTCTTACTGAGGCAGAGGTAAAGATACCTCAACAAAAGCTAGGAACCTGCTGTACGCAGCCACGGCACAGTGTTCAAGTCTGGGGCTTGCGTTTTGCGTTTTTGAGAAACCCTGATAATGACATAACTGATGAGACCTCGAGTGATCTGGGTGCCCAGATGAGGGAGCATTTGAAGGAGAGGAGCTGCTGCAGTGAGGGCCAGCAATCCAAAGCATCTGGAAATTATTATATATCGAGAGAGGGAGAGAGAGAATATATATAGAGAAAAGCTAAGAAAAACAAATTTATGTCTTCTTTTCAACAATTAAAACTCATCCTGAGGACATGCAGTGGTCGTGGCAGTCAGCAGGAGTTAAATGTAAAGATCAAAGTGTTGCCTATAGCCAATGGAATTTAATTAGAAGCCACAAAAGGAGAAGCACGACTGTCTAGAACACGAAGTCATTGTTAATTGTTGTGCCTACTGATTCCTTCCAAATACCTACTTAGAGCTCAGTCTCTCAAATTTAGCAATGCAGAGCACTTCACTCATTTAACTTGACCTTTAACTTTAAATGTCTGCAAATTCTGATTTTTATTTATTTCGTAGATCAAAAGCGCTTTCAAGGAGCAAATAAACTAAAAAATCATAGTAATTATTTTGTGATAAAAGTGAAATCTAGCAACCTTTTATCTGATATCATTAGTGACATTGTTAGCTAGTATTCATGACTTGGCCAGCATTGCTGCATCTTTTTTTTTAATAAATGAAACAACAAACTGTTTAACAACTCCAGATTTCTAAAGCATGAAGTAACCTCTTGTTTGAGCACCATGGTCTGGATTAACTGTGAAGCTTCTTTCAGAGATGGTAAAAAATTTCCCCTACTTCTCGAAAGTCACTGCACTTGCTGAGATTTGTACCTGCATGTATTCTTGCTGAAGTTGATGTAACTGCTTACGCAACTGACACAGGTTTGCGTAAATATTATTTTCCCAAATATACTGGAGCATGGTAGAGTAATATAAAACATTGATTGTGGCGTCTAAAGACAGTGCATGTAGTTAAATATTCCCTTTGTGTTCACAGCTTTGAATTATAATGAACAGCAAGTTTAATAAATAAAAGTACTGTAAGTATTATAAATAAAAGTACTAAAATTTTCCATGAACTCCACAGATCTTAGAGAAGTGTCTGAAAACTAGGTCTGTAAAAAGAGAAGAGTTTCATTAGCAGATTTCAGTTGCAGAGTTTTCTGACTGGGTATTTGCCACCTGTCACTTCTGTTTACAATGTCTACAAAATCATTTTCACACTGAAAATCACTGACAACTACCTTTCATATTTATTCATAGCTAAGCACTCATGCCTACTCCTGTTGAAGTCAATAGCAGGTTTCTGGATATGGCAGGAATAGGATTAAACCTAAAAGGTCTGTCACTGCTGTCACTGAAATACTGATTTGCATGTTTTCTTATTTTTGAACCAAAATATGACCTTGGCTTTTTAATGTTGGGTTTTTGCAGCTAAGTGTGCAGATGCAATTATCACAGAACTGAGGTCATTTGAGATTGCAGAAAGGTTAAAAACTATGCATGGGAAGGTAATAACAGGAACTTCTAATGAGCAAAAATGGTTTGTCCTGCAGCACTGAGATCATGTCCTTGTGCTTTTTCTGAAAAAACATATTGATTGAAGATGTGTAATCAACCCAAATAGATGGTTGAAGGGATGTTTTCATAGCCATCATAAAGATACGGATTCTGCTTTAGGTAGGTCCCTGCAAAAGAAAGCAGCTCTGCAGAAGCAGAGAAATCGGCTACTTTCCCAATTGTTGTCTTCCCTGGTATTTGCAGAGCAGGACCAAGAGACACCTTCCTTTTTGATTAAATGCCTATAGATGGTTTCTGCTACAAAACATGTTTAAAAATAATTGGAATTGCTGATTTAGCCCATGTGCACTGTAAATTAGCACCTTCCTTTTTTATTTCACTGATTGGCCTGTCATTTTGCACATAATGGCACAGGCACGTATAGTTATTCACAGCCCACCTCTTTCAAAATCTGCTCTTCTAAAAAAGATTTGAGTACACAAAAGCAGTGCATCTTCCCTTTGAAAAGATTATCAGCGCATCCAGAGAGACTGAATGCTCTAGGATTACATTACAATACCACTTTGAGTATCTTGTTTAGGTGCTTTCTAATACTCTTCTGCAAAAATACAGCAGATATGCATTTAAAGCAGAGAAAGCTAGGTAAATATGTGAATTTGTATTGTCTTTAAAAACACAGGCTTCTTTTTTCACTAAAATCATGAAGCTAAGTAAAGATGAGAGCTTTTGTGAAATATTGAGCTTGCACATGTGGTATTAAGAGAAACTAATCTTGTTAATCACAACAAATAAGCACGTAATGACTAACATTAGCCTGTTGGTGTTAGTGTACACCATGTGTGTAACAAAACTAAAGATTAAATAAATCCAGAAGCAGATTTTGGCTTCCTGTTGAATGTTCAATTTGTGATGCGTTATTGTCTCCAGTGCAATTGCTGAAGTTATCACAGCTACTGATCTTTCAAATCCTTCCGTTCCATTTATTCAACTCTTTTAAACATGTGAAAGAAATCAAATTGCACAGACTGTTTTTCAGATTACTTTTGCACAGGAAAAGTCAGCACATGCAAATGAAAGAAGCAGGGAGAAGGAATGCAAAATTAACTCTGAGATAACTGCCACGTTCACCGTGTATTCTGTAATAACTTCCCCTTGGCCCTAGTGGGAGGGGAAGTTTCAGGTAAAGAGTGAGGGGAAAATGTGACCCTGTGGAAAAGTAAGCTGAAAATATTTATGGGAGATTCAGCTTTGACATATCTAAATCATAGCAGGCTATTGAGATGTAGAAACATTAGCTCCTTTATAATAAAGAAATTTCTCAAGTCATTAAAATGTAGCTTCTTGTTTTAATAGTAGATGCAGTGAAAATCAGAGGATCATTGAGGTATTGAACATGACATCAAGGAAAATAAATGGTTTATACTGTTTCATTTCCAAACTCTCACTAGTGATACACAATTAAAAAAAGATACATCCTTATAGCCAAAACATATCAAATAGTAGAAGCCTTGGTTAGTGCTGCTCCTCCAGTTAGAGCAGATACATTTAGAAAGATTTAGCATGTTTCAACCTGTGCATCATACAGATTCAAGTACATTAGCTGTTGAAATGCAGCCTCTTGTAACAATATCAAAGTTGAATATTCAAATAGAACAAAAATAATATCATCCAGCTCTTTGAAACTCTGTTTCAGTTTTGGATATTTTTGTGCCAGAGTGCTGGTTACAGTCTAGCACAGAAATAGATGCTTAGCTTGCAATGCTTGCAAATTCCACTGAAATTCACCAATTTCTGTGGCAGGTGTTTCAGATGAACAGAGATTAAACAGATTAAGAGATACTAAAGAGTGGAAATTCAAGAAAAGGTTAACAAAGAACAGTGCAGACACTTTGATCAGATGTATCAATCACCAGCCTCTATTTCAAGGTACAAATTCAGGGTTTAATTATTGAGGCAAATCAAATGTATTTTAACCATAATCCTTCTGCTGTTTTTTCGTGGCTTTTTGTGCAAGGTCCTCATGTCTTTCTCTCATTGGGTAAATACAGATATTGTGCATTGCATGAACCACAGGGTAATCTTCCTGGTTATTCTAGGCAAGGTACCTAGAATCACCCACGTTTCTTCACAACATGTGTAACTGCACTGGCTGCAACAGTGTTAACATCACAGTATTTTTACCAAAGTCTGAAAGATAAGAGCTTGTCTCCCTTTCTTAGATTGAAGTTCTTTTATTTTTTCTGATTTATTTTGCAGCCTGGGCTGTTCTTTACTATGTGAAAGATAAAACAAAGGGAGATACAGACAGAATAAGGAATTTCAAGGAGGAAAGAACAGAAGAAAACCTATAGAAGAACATGAAGATTAAAAAATCCTTAAGAAATAAGGAAAACAGGGGCAAGAGAGCAAAACTATTTGTAATAGCATGGACCGTTCCCTTACTGATAAAATGCTTTCTCTCTACTACAAATCCACTGAAGTTTGGTAGGTTCTCATGCAAATAATTTTTCTGTAATCTGTCAGTATAGCCTATAGAACATGTTGACATGCTAATTTCATTCAGTTTTACAGCAGTATTTTAGACTTTAGGAGAAATTTTTGGTTTGTTGTTTCTGTGTTTTAACCAACTCTCCTGGTTATACATTACTCTCTGTTGCACCATTACTCTCTGTTGCAAGGATATGTGTTTACTACAGGGATTTGGCCATCAAGATTCAACTTCTAGTTTCACTGGTTTGCCACACTAACATGTATTGAGGGGCTGGGAATGACATACCTCATTTTGCAGCATTGTTTTATGAGGCTGTCCTGTGTTAATAAAGAGGTAAAAACTTCCTGAACTTCCTATGTTATTTTCTAGTATTTTGTTTTAAATGGCATTGATTTGTAACATAAAGGCTAAATGTCCATCGTCACTGATTTAAGGTTTTGTTTCATAATTTTCCATTTTATTTTTTTAAAGATATTTCACTTGTGTTTTATAATATGTCTATAAGGAACCTCTTTTCTCTCTCCATCAGGCCTTCTGAAATACCAGTCAGTGCTACATATGTACCTGAGATCCCAGGATGGAAGCATTACTTACCTGGCTTCCTTCAAGGCCCTGACCTGCATTCCAGTGAGGCAGCAGGGAAGCGCACTGGTGTCAGCAATCACCAATAACCACAAGAAGATCTCCCTCCCACAGCCACCACAGAAGGTAAGGAACTGTATAGGCATCCAGTTCTTACCTCAAGGTGTGACAATTTATGATTCAGTGTTGGGAGGTTTTGGGCTTCAGTCCTCAGGCAAAATGAGCACAGAACACAGCAGAGCATCTTGGTCTGGAGGAGCTCCCAAAGAGAGCAACAGCCAAAGAAAAGTAGCAAGAGAGTAATTCCAGATTTACTTTGTTGAGAATCCAAACTAAAATCAAACGTTATTAACATCTTTGTCTCAACACTTCAGCTATCCAGAGACCTAAGGCTCACTTTTTGTGTAGGGGCTGTAGCACACCAAAGGTCCTTCAAGTAGCATTTCACACCAAAATGTTAACAAATAACCATTCTGTATGTGCTGGTTTTAAACCTGTAAAATGGAAATCCACCATTGAACAGCTGTTTTCTTTGATTATATTAAGAAACTATGTTCATTTCAAAAATGGAAACTCTCAAACTTGCTGTGTTGCATGCTAGTGCTGTGAATAATAGCTCCAAGCAGCAAAGAACACAGTTCAGCTGTTTCAGAGGCAGAAGAGCAGAGCAGTGGCCAGTGAACTGTGGTAGAAAACCTAAAAATGAACCAAAACCAAATTCCAGTCATAGTGAGTGCATATGTACTCAGAGGAGTACTTCAAATAGGTTTTGAATGTTATTTGAATTTTATCTTGGAAGAGATACACTCCTTTGACTGGACAGTTAAAATTATTGTGCACTGGACCCTAGAAAAAAGAAATCATGTAACAAATAATAGGTTCCACCTCTGTACTTGTTCATCTGCACAGAGGGAGGATGCTACACAGCAACTTCCCCCTTTTCCAAGGGAGTAAAAGCTGAGAAGCCATGAAAATAGCTGGGGCAGAGAGAGAGAATGAGATGCACAAGTTCCTGGATGATGTAAACCAGAGACCTAAGTTTAAGGATAAAGAAAGGTAGTATCTCCTTCACAAGGAATTTCCTGCCAAGATGAAGACAACATTTTTTAAGCATTTTGGCATTCTTGAGCATTTTGAAGCACCACGAATCTTGCAGAGTGCACTCTCAACAGGTAAAAATAACACAGGGAGGAAAGAAAGTCTGCTGCATTGTGTATAGTCTTGCCTTTATATGGGGTCAGAAATACTTGACATTTCTGCTTACACTTCAAGTGACGTGGAAAATACAAAACATTTATTTTAAATACTTGTACTTGACAAACTTTAACAAGACCCAAGCACTAACTTTACAAGTATCTTGTGACATTGGAGAAATTAAGCTCTCACAGTATCACAAGTATCTTTGCTGCATATTCATGTTGTAAACCTTTGCTCTGGGTTTTCAACTCTGTTTATAACAGGCATCTAAATCCCACAATGCCCATACTATGTTAAACTGACATTAGGACTGCATTCCTAAGTAATGCAGCTAAAAGACAGAATGCCAAACCTAAGTTTAAAGATCAGAATGCATTTATTAATATTTTACTAAAGACTATGAGTGTTTTCCATTACTGTAGTGTAACAGTTGAGAAAGAAAACACTGAGTATTTGCTATATAAACCAATATAACTGCCTTTTTTGGCATATTTATTCCAGCATTAAATAGATCAGCCATTTACAATATAGTACCTTACAACAATGGCAATAAAATCTATTTTTTAACGCATTAACCCCATTAGGTGCTTTTCTGTCACTACCATTCTCTTATTTCAGTTTATCATTTTATTTTTCCATGTACCAATTTACTGCTAACAAAACTCTGCCCACAACACAGGCTGGGATAGATGCTCTGTTTTAGTTCTTGCTATGGGTAAATCATAACCCTGTATCCTATCAGTAGTCCTTGCTCTTCACTGCTTCAAAGCCTATTTGAAAAGATACTTTTTTCCTTTTAATTCCCTTCTATCGTTTGAACCCATTTTTGCTTAGAACTTTACTTAGAACTGCAAATAATTTTCAAAGAGAATCTCAAAGGAAGACACCATCAAATCACATTTCATATATTAAGTAACCATTAAAGCCAGTTTTTACTGGCATCTCTGAGTGCCAGTCTCTAATCTGTTACAAGAATATTTAGTGACATGATGCCCACCTCTATCTCATGCATGGTATAGCTGCACGCTTCAAACTGTGACTAGCCCTGCTTCTGTTGGTTCTAAAACTTACTGTTGTTATGGTCAATGACTTTCCACATATAGCTGACAATCATGCTGCCTCTCCCACAGATCTGGAGCATACAGGGCTAAGTGTGAACCTGATCAAAGCTGATACCTAGTTTTCAGGTCAGCAGCAGATTTTCAGTGTCACACTACAAATGTGGTCTCTGCCTTGTGAGCACATCAAAAGTTTTGCAAACTGTGCCTAACTTGAGGTGAAGACTGGTCTCCTTTGTATTATTTCATTGCCACCACACAACCAAATGTTTTTGCCTGCAAGGGGAAATATTTCATTACCTTCTAACATTCATGAAGGTCTCACTAATTAGTCAGCAAGATCACAATTTGCGAAAATTCTACAGAATTTTTGTTTACACTTAAATACTGGTATTTAACCTTCCATGAGTTCATCCTTGGGCAGGTTGCTTAACAAAGAAATAGTGCCACTGATACCCTGCATTCTGCTCTCTCTCTCACTGTTGGTAGGCCTATTAATTACTTATTTTAACCCAGAAGGCTCCAATTAGGAGCAGGGCCATACAGAAATACACAGGAAAAGATGATGTCTGACCTGAAGGGTTTGCCCTCTGAATGGCTAAGACAGAAGAATGGGATAAGAAAGGAGCATAACAATGTCTCTTTTACAAGTGGGGAAATAAGGCAAGCTGGAGATCACAAAACTAAGACTGCAGCCAAGCTAAGAAGTGAATCCAGATGTCTTAGCACAAGTTAAGAGATTGCACAAGTTTGTTGGGCAGTTTAGTAGATCTGAGTGATTTAGAAAAGTCATGTTTGACCTTATAAAAGTTGGCAGACAGATTTTAAAAGCAACAATGGGATGAAAACACTTTACACAGTAAAATTCTAATAGATTTTGCATCTAGGATTCAGAAAAGGGTGCTAAATATACATGCAGAACAAGGAAGGTATCCTCACACTAATTCTTCACGGCTAATACACAGCAGGTTTAATGTCATTCTGTTATTTCTGAAGGCTTCATAATTCCTAAAAGGAAATACATTTTCCCTTGGCTGTTTTTTATATCATGCAACTTGTTTGGGAACCTTTAACTGCATCAAAATAAGCATTTAATTCAATCTATAATTAACTGCGATTATTTCTGTCACAATTTCCTGAAGCTTTTGAGAAAAAAAAAAACACTTCCCCATTGACCAAAAGCCTTCCTAAGTTACTAAAGCCACAAGACTCTCCCTTCATACCATTCTTCCACACAGAAATCCTAAAATCCTACCTCTAAATATGCCTTGTGAGGACTACTGTCTCTAATTTCACTAAAATTTCAACATTTCATCAGTCCACCAAAGATTTCTCATTGTGAAGGCAAATGGTTTTGCACTTTTCAGTGCAAAGAGACAAGAGACAACTATGAAGACAATGATGGCAAAAACAACAAGAAAGGAAATCTGAAGTTAGATTGATACATGCTTTCTCCGAAGACATGGAAATTTTGCCATTTTTAGCAGTTCTATTTAAAACAGGAACTGCAATGAGTATTTTAGGCTCCTGGACGCCTGCAGTCAGGGCTAGGGAGAAACACAGCTATTTGTGTAAGCAGATGCCCCTCCCTATTAACCACAAGGCAGCACCTGAGTGTACTGTCTTGTGTTTTCAAATCATAGAAACCATTATGAGCAAACATAAAATCCCAATTTTTCCCAATAACAAACTAGAAATATTGCTGAGGTGCTCCTCTGTTGTATTCAGGCTGTTACAAATGCTCTTTTGCGTGTGAAGAGTTTCTGTATTTGCCGAGGAGGGTAATCAGCTTTCCCTGAACAATTTTTGTCAGTCTGCATCTGTATCGAGTGCCAAGTGAAATGCAAGGTTAAAATGAAATTAAACACACGTTTACCTTGGTCAGCATTAGAAAGACAGTCATCCCAGCACAAAACACTTCTGTCTAATATACTATTGAGGAACTTGTTTCTGTGCTTTTATTCATTAAAAATGGAGAGTTTAGCAGCAACTACTGTATGTGGCATCACAGAAACCATAAGTTTTATTGCACTCTGGAATCAGTGGCATTCTAGAATTACACCAGGAGGATTCCCACAAAATACATATTCCCCAGAAGCATGATATATTTTTGTTCTGAGTAAGTCAGAATTGGGCTGAGGAACAGAATCACTTCATAAGTTTCTTTCAATTTCCATCTGTAGAGGGGAAAATAATCAAATAATTTTAGCATGCTGCCTTCTAACAAGAAATTTTAACTTTATTTACAGGGAGGCAATTGGATGACTTGCATGGGATATTCCCTGCAGCTCTCTAATACAAATAGCTGTCCAAGGGCTAGATTCCACGATGCTTGATAACATCTTTGGAAGTGGTTCTGGTCTCCTCCAAGATGATACACGTCCTGTTTCTAGATTACAACCACACAATTAAAGCTCTCTTCCTGAGCCACTGCATGGCTGACCTATTTTCTATATGGACTTAGCTGAAACAATCAATGGGCATAGCCATGCGTGAAGTGCAAGGCATAGCCAAACCATCCCAAGGGAGGGTTCCAGACAGCTCTGTGCCCCACAGCCCCCCCAGGAGTGCAAGTGTGCAGGCATTTCTCCCCTTGCCTCTGGGCACAGAAAAAGTGGCCTTGTCACTCAAGCAGGTTCGGCACAGCACTGTTCACAGGCAGGGACATATGCAAAGGAAGTACAGACAGAGGCTCTCATGAGAGCAGCACCCTCTCAGAAATGACATGTCAGGTCACAGCTTGGGTATCATGGGGGCTTGGTGTGCCCCCTGTCAGGAATTACCCTCCGGGTGCTGACCTGCACGGGTGCTCGTTTGAGTGCTTCTGCTAGCAGGGCACCATTCTCTTGGAACAGCAACTTCGAGTGTGAATAGTGAATATGCAAGAGGAAAATCAATTCACAAACTGGCTTTAGGAATACAAAGGAACTAATTTAAAGAGTCAGAGCAGTAAAATCAAGAATAATGTGTACCACAATACTGCCAAGTCCAAGTAGCTGAGAGAAGTAGTCATGAAGGCCTGAACTGTGGAAGGGGCATTTGAATCAAATGAGAGTGTCAGTTAAAATAAAATTAAATCTGAAAGCAGTAATATTCTTAGCAAGGGCATCTATTCCATTTAACAAAATTATCACATAATAGGAAACATGAATGAAAAACCAGGGTAAGTGAATATCACAAAATACTATGCTCCCATAGGGTGGGATTCTCCTGCAGCCTGAAGCCTGTGGAGGCTCTGCAGCTCATAGAGGTGTTTGGGGTCTGAATCAATGAACAGGACGTGGTGATGAGGCCTCTCTGTGGTGAAGTAAAATTAATCCCCAGGGATCGTGTTTGCTCTGGCTTAGGTCATGAAGCAGCAGAACTGAGAGCAGTGCAATGTGCACTCCTACAGAAAGGGAGTAGATGTCAGCTTGCTCTAAACACCACATCTACAAAAACAAATATCCTGTGTGGTGAGCCACTTCCTAACTCTGACCTACAACTGCCATCACCCGAGGAGGACAGCCAAAAAAATGGAAGAACAGCATATTACCAAACGAGCTGCAGTCAGTAGCCATGGTGTAAGTAAAAGGCTTAATTTTACATATTAACATGGTTTTTTCAATTGTCTCAAAGCATGTGAATCTATAAACAAAAACCTTCTAAAAAATCTGCTGTTTCTAGCAAATTTTGTTGCCTTTATTAGAAAAAATTAATTTGTTGTTTACACCATAGCTAGAAGCCCTAGTTAATTTAACCACATACTTAAATTCTATTGCAATTTTAAAATTAAATAGACACTAACATTCCGCCCTGAAGAGCGTTGCTTTGTTGAACAAAAACCAATGCCTTGAACTGACTTAAAAATATATGTTGAATGATAAACTTGAACCTCTACTTGTCATACAACTATTCCAGTAAGACACACTGAATGTACATCATATATACAGCCATACAATACACAAACATCATACAGTCATATCTCAAATGGTGAAGACATGCTAGAAAGAATATTTAAAGTAATGTCAAATATGAGCTTTGTCCCTAATTTATTTTCAAATGCTAAAAATCTTAATTGCAATGGCCAACATCTACATAAATGCAGTACATTTAAAGAGACACATAGATAATAAAGGCCTGTAAAAAGTAAATAGTAAAAAATGTGCAAGGAATGCCAGCAAAGAGACTCTAATGGCAGCTCTCCAATGGCCCAAATTTCATTTGTTAATAAAATGTTCAATCTGAAATGTAATGATTTCTAAATAACATTACAACAAAATACTTTAAATCATGTCCTGTAGTTTCTAATAATTTTTAAAATAAGATTTCTTTTTACCTATACAGAATTTTCCTTAAATGATTAAGCTTTTATAAAGAAAAATTAAAACCTGTTGCTGGTCTACACAGTAGATACAAAATACAGCCAGTACCACCTTACACATAATTTCTTGTTGATAGTTTAGAATGTAGCATATGCTAGCTTAAGATTATTGAGGTGCTTGATTTTTAGTTTTTGGGGTTTTTTTTAAAGTACAATATTATTTACAGTATTTTTTGTTAACAACTCATTCCAGTTAAAAGGAAAATAGCTGTGTTTGATACAAACTCTATCTTGGCTTCTTGGATTTCTTATTTTGAGTCTTGGTTTGGATTTTTTTTAATTTTAAACAGATGGCATTCACACTCATAATAGCACTGATATTTTATCTTTTACAGCATGACATAACCAGGTTTTGACTGCTACTGATATTTGGCATATTAGATTTTATTATCAACTCTTACTTATGTTTGGATTTCACTATGGGATCTGTTTTGAAACAGAACATTGAAACATAGAGGGCTAATGACAGATTTTTTTAAAGAAAGATTAATCCCAATAAGACAGATATACTCAACTTGAGTATTTACTTTTATGGACTCTGACTTCTCATTTTTAGTGTTTCATCAAAAATTTGATTAAGTGAGTACTCAGCAAGTGAACCAGTGGAAGAGAGAATGGCGAGACCCCAGTGAGACATTTTATTGACGTCAAAAAGAGTAAAAAAAACCACTGTAGAACTCAATTCCTTACCTTCTCCTCCAATGTTTGCCACACAACCTTGCATTGTCATGACTCATAATAGCTGCGAGCTACGTATTTCCACAGAAAAAGGAAGTACAACCAGGAAATTTCAGTATGTGCTTTCCTTCTCTCTCCTTCCATACTTTTTTCTTGCTTGCTTTGGATCAGCACGATTTCAGTAAATGCTTTTTTTTCCTTTGAGAATGGGAACACATAGTTTTTATATCACTGCTACAGTACTACTTGTGCTTCCTTACAATCACCTGGTTCATTTAAGGTTCTTGCTACTGGCAAAGCAAAGAGAACAGTCATCAGAACGTATGGCCATATGTGGCATCCCAGAGCAACACAAGCCAAGCAAGAAACTTCTCTGCAATGAGAACATTTGTAACACATTTGCACACATTCTATGGATGTCTGAGTTGCTTATCTTCTCTGATTAATTATGTAAATTAGTCTGCTACAAGAATCTCTTCCTAGTACAGGCTGTCACCACCTTTTGTTCCTGACCCTAGAAAATAGTGGACCCATTTATATGATTTAAAGTGTACATTTCCTTATGACTACTTGTAGTTTGGAAACAAATCATCTTAATTCTAACTACAAGAAAAGGGAGTGGCTCCACTGGGAATTTTGTCTTAGGAAAAATTCTAAGATTAGACCACTTCCAAATAAGTAAAACACTTTGTTCTATTCATACAAATATAATTAAACTCTTACACTTGTTATGAAAAATTCCTCTGTTACATTTTTCTGTAGCTCTGTATTCTAAGACTTAATAATGGAAAATCTGAGTGAATAAAAATTTTGGATTTCCTACTAGTATTTCAAATAGCAAATGTCTGACCATCTCTCTTTAGACCAGCCTACATGCAGCACAGTGTAACCTGTAGTCCATTGGAAGTGAAAAGCTGAAATACAGCATTACAGACACACTGCATCCTTGCTTATGACTTTTTCCCTGTTAAATCATCCTTCGAACTTAGAAAGCCATCTTACTACAGCCACAGAATAAGTGACCAGCTGTGAAAATAGAGCCATTTTAGAAGCAGCATTAGATCAAGCCTGAGACAGGACATAAGATGCATAAAAGATGTATAAAAGATGCATAAAAGCACTCCTTTATATATGAGAGAAAAACTTTTCACGTGCCTCATGATCATAGACAGTGATGATTTTTTAAAGGGAATATTGAATGTAGGCTAGTAATGGTCAATGAGCTTTAGCCATAGAAACAAACCTATTCACTCAGAAAAGGGATTACAAGCCTAAAGTCTTGAAAAAAATGGAAAGCAGAGGGAGAAAATTGACTGAAAAACTGCTCATCATCATGAATGCAACACAGTTTGCAACACATTTATTCTCCTTAGGAAAAAGAAATAATTGGAATAGCAGATGTAGAGATGAAGTTATTGTTAGAGCATCAAGCATGTGATGAAATATCAGGTTTGTGTCTAATTCATGAGGTGGAATGACATAAATTGCTCTGAAAAGCGGATAAGAAACCTTACCTAAGCATAACGCAGTAAAACCAGCCTGAATGGGTTTAATTAGCTTGACGAGCGCCAGCAGTTGGCGAATTCTTAGAAAGCCTCACAATGCACAAAGGCCGCCGGAGTACCCCTGGTGGCTGGAGCCCTCGGCGGGCTCCCCGAGCGCCTCCGGCCCCGAACCGGCGCCTGCTTCGCTCCGCCCGGATCTGGCTCGGGGCACGGCGCGCACGGGGCTCGGCGCGCTGAGGGGAGAGGGCTTCCCGCGCCGCCCCGCCCGCTCCCGGGGCTCAGCACCGACCGCTGCCCGGCCGGAGACGGAGACAGCCCCGGCCCCGGCCCCGGCCGCGCCCCGAGCGCCCCGCGGTCACGCCGGGCGCCCCGTCCCAGCGCTGTCCAGGGTCCCCGCCGCCCCTCT
>VYXF01007450.1:556188-661123 GCA_013397295.1 Polioptila caerulea
TTACTCTTAAAAAAAAAAAAAAAAAAAAAAAAAAAAAAAAAAAAAAAAAAGTTATTTTCCTATTTTCCTATATTTAAAAGGAATTTCCTGTATTTCAGTTTGTGAAATACACATCCTCTTGTCTTTACACAGGATGCCACTGGGAAGAGTCCAGCTCCCTATTCTTTTCTCTTCCATTAGGTATTTATACATGTGGATAAGATCTCCAGGAGCCTCCCCTTCTTTAGTCTGAACAGTCCCAGCTGTCTCCTCCTCTCCTCGTACATCAGATGCTGCTGCCCCTTAACCACTTTAGCAGCCCTTTGCTGCACTTGCTGCAGTAAGTCCATGTCTGTCCCTCATACTGGGGAGCCCAGGCTTAGACTCAGAAATTCAGATGTGCTTCAGCAGTACTGAGTAGAGGGGAAGCATTCCCTCCCTCCACCTGCTGGCTGTTCTCTCCCTAATGCAGGCCATATAATGTTTATGGCAGCCTAAAAGGATCCTATTTGCAATTATCACTGACACTGGAAATACCACTGCTGCAGATGTGCAGTGCTCCAGGTAGAAGTCCACTTGGCTGTGGTGCTCATTTATGTTTTCACTTGTGAAGTCGATCTGGTCAACCAAAGCCCTTGTGGATTCCCTGGCTCAGTTCACCTCTATTTGGTGGATTATTGAACCCAGGGTGATGTGGCTGTGCTGTGCATCTTTTTTCAAGGCATGGACAAACTTAATTCTTGCCTTAATTGTAATGCTTGGCTTTGTGGCTTTGCTTTTTTTCTTTTTTTCCATCATGCTCCTTATTTGTAATTGTAATTTCTACCCCACTGTGTAATGATGTGTTTTCAGGATTGCCATGTAATGGCATTTGTTGGAGTCTCCCATGAAAAACACTTTACTTTCCTTTTTTACCTTTTTACCTTTGGAAATTACCTTTCCACTCCAGTGCAGAGGAGCTGTACAAAACACAGAAAGGTGACAGTCACCTAATCCATGGCACTAGTAATCAAATCGGGGCTTATACAATGGGAAATGATAATTAAGCTTGAAGATGGATAAAAATCTGAAAAATTTTTAAAACTCTGTATCATTCACTATGCCATTTTAAGAGCCTTCTAAAATCAATCTAGGTGCCAAAAGATTTGATGCCAGCTGAAGAGTTAATTTAGTGTTGTACTATCTAAAAAACATCTGAACTGAGATTAAATTCTGGAGTTTTGATACCTCTGCCACCTGGTTAGTATTCTTTTATTCATTCATTGTTCTTGCTACAGGAAGTTGAAAACACTGTGGAAGACATACTACCAGTGCTATGTCTAAAGACATCTTAACCAAATTACATCAAATTCAGAAGAGGTTTCAGTGATTTATCCACATCTAACTCAATATATCCCTTTCTGGACGATGTTAAATCCTCTCAGTTAGAAATCACTCTTACTTAAGGCTCATAAATCCCCTCTTCAGGAACGTGTCTCATGCTGTTTGAAAATATATCAAAAGTGTACCAATGTTAGATATTTTACCTTCAGTCTTTTTCACTGAAAGAATCCCTTTTCAAAGAGTACCTGTCGTTTTCTTACAGTTATTCAGCCATGATCAGTCAGATCTGAATATTGATCAAGATTAATGTCTATGCTTTCAACAAAGAAAATTTTGCACAGTTTCAAGTCTGCCTTGAAAAAGGGTTTTTTTTCAATTAATTAATAAAAGCACAGGTTCCCTCTTCTTTCATGGACTTCATGCACCTGCAAGCACACTGTCCTGGAACACAAGGTTTCTGAGGATCCAAAGGATTTTTGTTTCTGTTGCAAATTTTCTTGGTTAGATTTATTATGTGTGCTCTAACAATATGTCTGTATCTTGTGTACAGAAATACAATTTTGTCAAGTTCCCACAGTAAATTACCATGGAGAGTCACAGGAATGTTATGAAAGTTGTAACAGCAGTGACAGATAAATAGGATTCTTGGTTTTCATTTTCATTGGAAGATAGAGGCAGTCAGACTTCCTGTGGAAACATCTTCCAGCTGGATTTGCTTTCTTGTCCAACGTTCTTATTTTTAATTGAAAGATGGGTGTAATGATTGTTTGCACTGATCAAGTATTAATGCCTCTTTTAGGCAAGGAAGCAGTGATATTTGGCCAGATGATAAAATTATTTCATTTATGAAGTCATATTTAGGAAACTGTCAACATTGAATACAAGTTCTGTCTTGGGTAATTAAAAACCTTCGCATCCTCCTCTAATTTAAATTGTTATGGCATCCTTCCTGTCCTGAGCGAATTGTTATGAAATCTTTGTCCTGTGTTGTACTAAACATTGGCTATGCTTATGATGTGTGATCCTGAATAACTTTTCAGTTCCCTGCTGCAGGTGAGTGGCCTGTCATGGACGAGCTCTGCAAATGGATTCTTTCCCACTGTGGCTTGATTTCCATTAAAGGAAGCCTAGGCAGGCAGGCGGGCGGGCTGGCAGCAGGAAAGCAGCTGCAGAGTGCTTCGAAAGGGAGCACGGAGCTCAGGGAATTAGGAGTGCAGGGAGCAAACATCATAAAGTGCATGTGTGCTGTAACAACGTTTTTAGCCTTTTTCACATTTTATGATCACACTAGCAAATTGATTCTTGTAGGCTAAGAACTCAAATCTAGCAAAAGTTTTGGTATTTCTTCATAAATAAGCTCAGCTTTGGGAAATGTTTGATTTATATACTGCAGTCCATTGCTGTGGAATTGCTCTGCTACCCTTTCTTTACAGTCTCTGAATATGAGCTTAATTCAGCTGTTAAAATGATATGAGAAGAAAAAAATCTTTGGACAAATTGGCAATCACATTTGAGGCATTAAAATTATATGCTGTTTTAGCAATATTGAAAATAAGATCAAGAATAATTCTTGTGCATAAAAGTCATTCTCATTCAATATTTCAGACTCTGATCCTCTAAATTAGATAAAATTTTGTAATTTTGTAATTATAAAAACTGGTCATTTGCTTTTTGTTAAGAAGGTTCTGTTTGCATTGTGTTAAGTATGACAGATTCCAGCCATTTATTACTTTGTTTGGATGCTGTGAGAGGACAAATATATATGCCAACATCCTAGTTTCTATACATATACTCTCTCAATTTTCTGTAGAAATAATTGCTCAAGAAAATATTTTTGAACAAGTTCATGAAGTTTCTTTTTTAGGTACTGTTATGCAAACACCTGGATCTACCCTTATTTTGTGGGGAACTATTGTGAATAGTTAAAGAGACACTATTCTGGAAATCCTGTTGTGTCAAAAGAAAATGGAATACAGTACTGAATTGTCATCACTGGAAAAGCAAGAACATAATTTGCAAATAAAATTAGTTTGACCTCTGTTTTGAAAATGTTGGTTTGTACGGACAAAAATTTCTCCTTTATTCTAATTACTTACCATGGCAAAAGCTTTCTGACTTTACTGTAGGTATGAGTTTCTTCTTTTCAGTTTTTATTCCTAGGTCATTTTGGTTTGCAACTTCTTAGCATGGTTTGCACAGAGTTAAAATATAATGGGCTACTTACAGAGCTAAGGTATTCTCATCATCAGAATCTAGCTCTCAGTAGTTGCTACTGAATTCTGGAAATTTTGAATAGGCTCATCATACTGCTAAGAACTGATTGGAGTTGTCTTTCTAATTCATCATAAAAGAACCTGCAACTCCTCCCCCACACTGCCCTATTAAACTGGGATGTTTGACATTAGTAAATGCAAATAAATACTAAGCTACAGTGACTTCATTCATCTCAAGTTACGTAGTCAGGCAAATCATGATAGATAGATAAATGATGGATAGATGGATAGATGATAAATTTCATAGATAATGAAAACCTAGCTCAAAATTCATAGGGAGGAAAAAAAACCCCTCCCCTTTTTCATGTTGGGGTTCTGTTTTAATTTTTGGTTTGGTTAGTTTGTTTGTGGGGTTTTTTAGGAAAAAATAAAAAAATACCAAAGAAGGAACCTCTTTCTTACAGAACTTACAGGACTACACACATGCAGGCAGTTCTATTTTCTTCTCTGGGAGCACTCAAACAAATGGAAACTGCACTATCAAGGAGCTTCCTATATTTTTTTATTCATCCTGACAGATCTTTCTTTCTTTTCCTTTTAACTTTCCTGCTCCTCACCTCTCATTCCTTTCCTTTTCATTTTTTTTCTTTTCTTTGTTAGTTTTTACTTGTACTACCCAGCAATAGTGAAGGCTACTGTCAGGTAGCTTTCCTCTTCTTTAATTTCTTCCTAATTTCCTCCTGCCTTCCTGGTAAGGAATAAAACATTGATCTTGGGGAGAGAGAAATGGACTGGCTCACAGAGAACTGACAAAGGGACTGCCCCTCCTGCCTCTCTCCATGGCATAAGTAGAGCACTTCTTATGAAATAACACCAGGAAAGAGGTATTCCAATAATCTTTGTGAAGCCCAGTGCATGCTGTCAGCTGAGCACTGATGGTGTAAGAACAACTACATATTAACTAGCTTGACTGACTATGGATGAAAGTGTATTATTGCCTGAATTTGATGTATTAAGCATAATTAGCATTGATTTCCTACAAAATAAAATGTTGATTTCTCACTGCCTCCCTGCCCCCCAAATACATGGGTGTCTTTTCCTCGTTCTAAAACTTCCTCAAGTAATTTTTTTCCACATCTTGGCAGAAACCTTCTATTTTATGTTAAATGTGAACATTTGTCATTATCCCTTCATCTCTCACTTGTATTCATAACAATGAATTAGTTCCTTGCAGAGCATATTGTCCTATAATGAGCCTGACACTCCTTTTGTTCTGTAGACCTTTCCATGGAAGAAGTCTATGAGTAGATTCTTTGTATTAAATCAGTACAAAGTAGCATGCTCTCAGTTTTGAATAACTAAATATGATAATAAGACAACAAAAGAATGAAATCTGAAATTGACTTTGACTAGAAACAGAAGAAGAAAAAGAGAAAAGAAGCCAAGTTCTGTAAAGCTAGCAGAAAAGCTACCAGGCAAAAGATAAAAAATGTATGTAAGATTAAAAAAAAAAAAAAAAAGTGAATTTATTAAAAGAGCAGCACCACTGAGTGATTTTTTTCTTTTGCCCCTGATTTTCCAAGTCCATACATATTGGCTGTTCTATGAAAATTTCCACTGCTAGGTTACACCAAGTGCCACTGCTCTTGTTGCCATAAAGGCATTAGTAAATATGTGCCTGCACTGCCTAGGCTTGTTCTGTCCAAACTAATACTCATAAAGCTGGTGGGGAGGAATTAAAAAGCTTCTAGAGTGGTTTTTGATTTTGCTATTCTTATAATAACTACTTTATGAGAAAGGTCTTGAAAGTTAGAGAACTGTGATAGAGGATTTTTGCACAGTTGGATCCTGCATCCTTAAAACTGAAGTAAAAATATCCTTCAGCCAGCAGAGTAAAAGGCATTCTTCCACAAACAGTAAAGATCATACACACCTGTTAGCCTCATCACTTTCCCTAGGAGTTATTCAGTATCATTAGGTTTAACATGATTTTCTTGAGGTAGCTCCTTAGGTGGAAAGATATTAAGAAAGCAGAGTCTAAAGTACATTTTAATGTGTTTGTAATATTTTCAAATTACATACTTCACACTAGCAACCAAGAACCACAAAGCACATACGTGGTTTTGCAGACACAAGCACTCACTGTCCTCCCACACACCCACGTGCTGCCATCAGCATCACCCATGACATTTCCTGTAACAGACCCACAGCTCCTTTACCATGAGTCTGAATTAAAAATAAACAGACAAACAAACAAAAATATTTGTTTAAAAACCTGTTTTAAAAGTGAAAATGTGTATGATGGAAAAACCCTCTGTTGGTTATTCAGGAAGGGCTTTTTCTGTTTCCTGTTGGTTTAGGTGTCTGGGTACATAAATAAGTCTGTGAAGTTGGCTAATATTCCCTCTAAGGAAAAGAGCATGCTTCGTAGCTATCATGGGCAGCATCACTGTGGACTATGTGATTTACAAAGCTATGGATTTCTCAGTTAGAAAGGAGCTACATAAATATCACTGTAACTAAATTGTAGGTGGTGTGTTAAAGATTGTCTCTTTATAAAAGCTTTTCTAACCTCAGAAGTGTATCTCATTTTTTTCCTGATTAAGACAAGCAGAAATACACCCCATGAAGCAAACTATCAAAAGCCAAGGGAAAAACAACAACAATCAAAAAAAAAAAAAAAAGAAAAATATAAATATTGTTTTATGGTCCTGATCTCCTGTCTGTCCTGGTCTCCTGCAGCTTGATTTTTCAGTCAAAAGACTAAAACAGACCTTGTTAGTAAGCCTTTCCAACATGCATCCAAATAAGGAAGCATTTTCAGGACAAGGGAGAAAAGATTCAAAAGATTGCTTACCTGTCATTTTTTCTAAAAAAAAAAAAAATCCTTTATTTAATAAGCTTTAGAATGAAACATAACTTCACAGGTTCTGGAGGTGATGGTACATCTGTTTGAATAGCTGCAGCAACATGACCTTGTCAGCGATTTAATTTTTAATTTTTCTGGTTTTAACTTGTAATTGAATTGCAAATTGAGTTAAGCCATAAATGTTTCATTGTATTGAAATCTAAAAATGCATATGTCTTGAATACTATTAGTTAAAATAACAAAAAAAATCCGGACTTTATAAAAGGGATTGTTCTGATTAAAAAAATTTACTTGTTTTGGTATACAGAATGGCCACACCTTATGCTCAGGTGTGAAATGTTTCACCTTATGCTCAGGTGTGAAATGTTTGGACCTGGTTCTGTTGCAAGCGAGATTTTTGTGTTGATGGGTTTAGATTTTATACTGAAATAGCTGAAACCAAAAATGTTCTAAAGAAGTTTGAGAATTTTTATCCACTTCTTTTTTACCCAGGTATTCTATGCTTTATTTATACTCTTTGGTTACATCTTTAAGTTCTTTGTAACTACCCTGTGAATTTTCCATCTGATTGAACTAGGCAACATTACAATCCAGCCTACTTGTGTGTGATGGAAACATGTCTGCAATCAGATTATTTTTTAAATAGTATATTCCCAATACTTACCTACACTTAGGAAAAAGCCTGACAAAATCTGCTTTTCCTGTTTGTAAAGCATACACTTAGCTAAGCTCTTTTACTTTTACAAGTTCCTTTACTCACGTGTACAGATAGACAACCTAGTTTCTGGACAAGTCCATAGTGGATGGATTATTTATGACAGCTGCTAAATGTTCATGAGTAAAAAAATTATCTGCTTGCTGCATTCATGAATGAGCTGAAAATCTGAACATTTACCATAATCATCCTTTTTTCCTAGCAGCCACAGCTTTTGGATTGCCAAAACTGAAATGTTGTTACATTTCTTCCTTTCTTTTAATCTTAATGTTGCCAAAAATCTGACAATAATAAAAAGATCTCAAGGCTAGGCAACTCATATGCATAGGAATTCTAAGCAGGGGTTGGTCAACTTCTCTCCATCTGCTTTAATTCTATTTCAGTTTTATCAATCACCTCAGTGCATAAACTGCTGCTGTCCCACAGGTGGTTTTGTCATTTGTGATGCCAAAGAGCCTCTATTCTTAATATCAGGAACACAAGTGTTGGTGTCCTCTTGTGGAAATACATGGGAGACTTCTGAAACAGGTTACTGGAGTGGGCCGTGGTGTGCAGCTGAGTACCAGCCTCTCTTTGAGGGCCTGTAAAGCAACAGCTGAAATGACTCGACGGCTTCAGGAGGAATCTCAAAGCATCCTGCCCTGGGTCCAAGCATGGCACTGGCTTATTCATTCTCACTAATACCAAGGATTCCTCCCAGGTCTGTTCACAAACATGGAGTTTAATGTAGTGTTTCAAGGGTTTGTTAGCGAAGGAGGTCAATACAAGTCTCTTTCACTAAGCTAGACTACTGCAAGGCTCTTCATTGAAGCCTCTGCAGGATTAGAAGAGCTAATTGTTGTAGCCATCAAATATATTATGTCTTAGTATGCCATGCATTAATAGAAGAACTTTGAATTTAAAATAGTTATTATATTAAATCAAGAAGAAATTTATTTTAAAGAGCATGATAAATTTTCTGAAATTATTCCTATTGCCTTTTTGCAGGCAATTCATCTTGCCCATATTGCAGGCTAAAAGAAAAAAAATCAAATCAAAAACCACTAAAAGTTTAGCAATAATAGTTGTTTATAGGGCATGTGCCTGCTGATCTCCGAAATTTAAAAACTCTGTGCCTTACCTATAGAGAATACTGAGTTTTATGGAAAATACTGATTACCTAATGTGTGAGTCATAGCTTAGGTTTCTGTTAAGTAACAGAAATTTTTATCCAGTAGAATCTTTATTATCACTGGTATACTAGAACAAAAAAAGTGTAATTGTTAGAGCTTTGGCTGAATTTGAAAGGACACAGATTTACTAGAAGCAGAAAAAGTAGAAATTAAACAGAACTGACAGAATATGGGAAGTGTGAAAAGGAGGGAGGAGAAGAAATAATTCTGATTATTTTTAGTTCTACTCTTTGATCTCCTCTATTGACTCTGTTAAATATCACCAGCAGAAAAATTATGTATAAAATTTCACAGAAAGAAGAAAGCAAATATAGATTAAATATAGATACAATGTATAAAGGGGATTTATTGTAATTTTTGCTTCCTGCTGTAGTTGAACACATAGATAGACATATTCTAAAGTGTTTTTGAGAAATGGCTGCTTAATACAGTTTTATGGTCACTGAACTTCTTGCATATTAGAAAAGCTCCATCTCTAACCTCCCGAGGGAATGGCACATAGGCAAACACTTTTTAAACATGATTAGGGAAATACATTCAATTGTGTCATGAAAGTTTAGGAAATGCAGTTGTGTATTTGGGACAAATCCTGGTTTTTTTACAATGCAGCCGATTGATCATCTGATTGTGACTACCTCATCCTTGGCTCTGTTTTCCTCCTGCCCTCCCTTGCCTTGGACCTCTCAAGGCTTCTACCAACCAGAGGAACGTTCTCCTCCTCCAGTCCATGTCTTCACAGACATCTCCCTTCTCTTATCTGGGTGAAAGAATAATGTTCTTCTCCCTTGTTTCCTCTAAAGAAGTAGGATACAACATGACAATAGTATCATGTATTGCAATATCATGCAGCACATTGTGTCTCAGGTTCCAAGTAAAACAGTTTTTCCATATGAATTCTGTTTTCCAAAAGGTGATTCAGTGTGTCTTACTCTCACATGCACAGACTTGGAGCAATGTTTACATTTCTTTTATGCATGAGAATAAATATGCACATTGTAATGTGCTTTTTTTTCTACGTAGAGGAATATTTCACAGGATTGAATGTAGCTTAATTTATGCAATGGGTTGACAGGCATTGTCTAAAGCAATTTAACTTTCCTGTCCCTAGATGATGTCAGAACAATTTGTTACTTCAAAGGAAGTATTTTTACTTCTGCAGTCTCTAATGTAGATAAACCCTTGCTTTTATCATATGAAGAGAAATTACTTGAAACTATTTGAAGTACATATGCTGATACTGCTCAGTATTTTGTTAAATGAATTGTATACACAAAGTGTTTTAATGTTCCTGCATGATGTGACATGTAGGAGTGGATATTGAGAACTAAAGCACAGGATGAGCCGTGTCACAACTAAACTCTCACCTTGGCTGTTGTTTCATTTCTACAGCCTTATGTCCTAGCCTAGAAATTTTCCATCCATTTTTCTGGCCTCAGCTCAGGCAAAGACACTACATATCAAAGGTAATAAAGACTGACCATTCATTTGTGTTGATCTCTCTCAGGTAGCTGTTGTGGTCATAGCAGGCACATGAAATACAGTGTATATAACATATCACTTTTTACTCCCATCTGCCTTTTTGGAAAAAAAATGACATTTCTGGTACATGAAAAAGGCTGCTGCTAAAGGGCTAAGCTGATGTTAGTAGCTTAGCTTCACACTCAGCTACCATGATCACTATGTCCAAAAGCAAGAAGTGTAGAAAGTGGAGGTGCAAAACTCTCTTCACGTTACTGAAATGTTGGCTTCAAGGGCAGTCATGAAATGCACAGATAAGGCAGATATAAGGCAACATGTGAATTCAATATCTACTCTCACTATTTGATTTCTACTGGATGCCATTCTTCATTCACTTCAATAGTGCTACTCCTGGGATAGGTGGGTGTTACAACAGAAAAATTGTCTCTTACATAATAAATACGTATTTATTCAATAGCTCTTTTTTAGCTTTCTACCTTAAAAATTAAGGAAAAAAATTATAAATTCTAGAGAAATTACAAAGCAAAATTGAAAATTAATTATTTTGGTTATTTGATGTATTCTTTGTATGCAAACTTGTGAAAACAAATTTGTGCCATCCAAATTTCATTATATTTTTTTTGTTTACTGATTTATTCTTATGTTAGTTAACATGCATTTTTTATGCCTGTGAAAGTGTTGATGAGTATAGAAATAAATATTAGTCTCCAAATTTCATAGAACTTATTAGGAGTTGAAGTTAAGGATTTCTGGGACTAACTCTTTCTCCTTCAGGTAGTCTTATCTCCTATTTCCTATCTCAGTGCTGGAACTCTTAAAATCCCCTTTTCATGCTGTCCACATGTCCACAAAACATGACCTGACATTGAGGGGGTATCCCCATCATATTCCTGATGCAAGGCTCTAGAGCTTCATGTAAAGGCCTTTCCATATAAATATCTTTCCATGTAAAAAAAGATAAAGTACTATGTCAAGACATGTGTTGAAAAAAAAACCCCAAAAAACTTGACTTCATGACCTGTTGATAACAGGAGGGGACATCCTGCTTGCACCAAGCGTTAATGCACCTCTGTCAGGCACTCAGTGACCCTGAGACTGCTGGTTTCAGTCCTGTGCAAAGCTGCAGTCAGCTGGAGCTGCTTCATTTGCCATGCTTGAACAGGTCCAGGGTTGTAACTCCTGCCCTGCTGAAGCAGATGTCAGTGAGACCAGGATCAGACCTCTGTATTAGTATGGACTTGGACAACACAGGTGAAAGATGGAGAAAAAGAAAACAAGAAAATTATTTTCCCTTTTTTTTTGATAGCTCAGTCAAATCTGATTATTATAATCATTATTTAGCGTAATTTCACCAATTTTGAGCTATTTTGGCATTTGTACAGGTGCCACATATGTTTCCAAGACCTATCAATTCTAATTGTCCTTGCATAAGGGATCTGACATAAACTCTTTCCAGCTTTGAATCAGGCTTGGCAGCTGGGACATACACTCCAAATTTCTCTCCCTTCTAGGGGGTAAGAGGAGCTATAAGCCCCCAATCAGTGCTCTGAGAGATATCCCTGCCCTGCCAACAAGGAAAGCCAAAAACTTCCTTCAGCCAGAATGCTGTCATTGTCAGCTGGCTGTCTCTGTATCTTCCTGTATTGCTGTGCTTGCTAAAATAAATAACAGCAAGATATGTAAACTTCTATTTTACTAAAACTATGAAATCTGAAGATAAAGGATTTGTTCATAAGTTTTCAAGATCCCTATCTAGAAGGCGATAAATTTCCTTTTCCTCCCGAGAAGGTTGTTTTGGCTGCCCAAAATGGCAGATGAAGCCAGTGTACAAGGAACAGAAGGAGACTGTCAGTCTGAACTGTTGGGGCCTAAGAACTCTGCCAGCTTGACAGTCTGTGTTATCCTCTGCTTCCTCCCTACACTTGGGTTTCTCTCCCTTTCCCAGGTAGAGGAAATGAATTAGGGGGAGGAGTGAATGTTCTATGTGGGAGCAGAATGAAAAACAAGAACAGAGTATCACATAAAAATTCGAAAGAGTACGTTACCACCAGTGTTATATTCTCCTCCTCTTTTGAGCATTGCAAAGTATTAGAAAGCATTTATAAAAGGTATTTCTTTCTAAGGAAGAAAGAAAAGGACAAAAAGTAGGAAATACTGTGTTAGTGTCTGTGTCTATTATGCATTCTGTAAGGCTTCAAGTAGGTTGAGTTAAAAATGGAGGCTTTTATTTCCTTCCCTTAGAACAATGGAAAAATATTTTGCCATTCTGGTAAACCTGTATAAGATAAAAGCAAGAAAGAAATAAAAGAATTTCACTTCCTTGAGTACTTGGGTCCATCTCGGGACCCTAGTTTTTATTATATAATAGAGGGGGGGAAATATATATATTATAATTTAAATGTTTTATTTCACACTGTTCTTTTTTTCTTTTTTTCTTTTTTATTTATATGTTCCTATGAATAAACTTCATGCTACAAGGCAAAGTAAAAAGTGGAAGGTAATAGGTCAGATTTCCTTCTATGGTCCAGTGACACACTGAAATAAGCCTTACTGTGTATCCTTCTTACATCCTCCTGAAACAAATCTTTATTAATTCTCTGTTTGAAATAGAACACCATGTGTGTCCTCATAATGGGCCATATCCTGCTATCAATATTTTAACAGATCCCCCACGGACTGTAATGCAGAGTCTGCTAAAAAATTGATGGCACCATTATGCTCAACTTCAAGTATATTTATAATTAAATTATTTTTCTTTGTATTCATTCAAATTTCTGTTGATGAGAAATTAAAGTGCCCTGGTTAAACTAATTAATTGTGAACACATTGTACTGTGTTTATTTTGGGAATGTTTGCTTCAGTCTGAAAACCTGTCAGAAATGTTCATGCTTTCCTGCTATGGATTAACACACAAAAGTTCAGCAGCTTAGTACGGATTCAAAAGACAAATTACAGCCAAAGTAATTTGCTCTGATTATAGGAAGCAATTGTTATAATATATGTACAAGTCAAGCCTTTTTGACTAAAGCTGCATAAAAGAGAGGAAAGAAGGCTAGAAATGGCAGAACAGTAAACTTATGATAAAAACTGAAATAGAAGAATTTATGAAAAATTCTTAATTTTGGCCTGCTGCCTTTCATCAAGGTTCAGAGAGCTAGGAAATAAAGTACATTAAGTTTCAGCTATCATAGAATCTCCACTAAAGTATGTGTTTTAGGAAATAATTCTCCGTGCCATTTGAAATTTAAACAAACAAATTTATTGCAAAATATATACTACAATTTATTTAAGGGGGAAGACTTTCCAAAATAAGAGAGAGATTAGGGTAGATTTCTGGGTTGTATTACATTGGACTAAGCCTTTTATCTGCTGTTTTCCTTTATTAACTGCCTAAATTTCTTATTTCTGAGTATTTTCCACCACTGAGATATGGAATCAGTGAATTGTTAGCTGAATTTGAGCCTGTTCTGTCTTTATGTTCTCTTTGTTTCTCTTGGTAGCTTTTTGAGGTTTTCTTTCATTCCCTTCCTTTAGTGCTTTGCAGATCTTGGAAATCTTTTAATTTACTCATTTCAGAAACCACCTGGAAGTCTTGTAACTATCAATGCACAAGAGCTTTGTGAATATACTTTTTTTTTCATCATGTGTGCTAGATAAAATGTAGCTTTTTAGGCTCCCACTCCATAAATACATATATAAGTCTGTTTCCAATTTTTTTTCAAGTGTTCAGAAACAGTATAACATTAGAGTAGATGCATATAGCTATAAATAGGTTTTATACATACATTTTTAAGGACCTAATTTTGAATGGCTAGATTTTTATGCATCTGTCTGAAAAGATTTTTCAGCCCATAACAAAAAGCAGGATAAGCCTAGTGAGCAAATTAGAAGAACAGAAACAACATCACCCTTCTGCAGTCTTACAGAATATGGGAAGCTTTGGGCAAGGCTCTCTGAAATACTGAGCATCTCTCACAAAAACAAGTGGAGCATTCTAGACATCTTGATTTTAAGCAGAAAATCTCTTTCCAAAGTTTCTGACAGCAATGGAAAATGGCAGGCTATGACTGATGATTTTTGTAATCAGAATGGAAAACTGCTCCATCACAGCCTTCTTTCTTTACAATTTTAAAGCTGAGCCTTGATATTCCTTCTCGGGTGCAACAGGAGAACACATAAAGCATTTCCTTTTTATGCTGCTGTGCATTCAAATCATTATTCAGAAAATATTGCTGGAAGGATCTATTGCAGTGACAACATTCAGTTTTGCTATTGTTCATCCATAATGTGACAATCAATGTATACAAATCCATTGGGCATGCATTTTGCCAAGGTGTTTACTCCCAAAATCAGATTTAACTTTCTGTGGAAACTAGCCTAGTAGTTTATGAGAGAATAGGAGGCAAGCAAAATTCTTTTAATCTGTATTTTTCAGCAGTAAATCAAACTAAACATACAAGTTTAGGAACTGCTTCTCTTGCTTTTTGCAGTGCTGCAGGACCAGTGTTAGTCTAAGTTAGTTGCTTCACTAATTCTTTGGTCTTGCAAACCAGGGAAGGCACACAGATGTTTTCACATATAGAGAGTTTATAGATATGTAAATGTGTGTTTATGTATAGAAAATTATATAACCATTTAGGCCAGATGATAAATGAACTCTGTTTTCAACAAATTAAAAGATCCAATATCCCATAGTAGAGGAAAGCTCTCTCTTTTTACAACTGTACAAATGTCAGTTGCACACAATGGGCAGAATGACTAAAAGATAATTCTCCGTTCCCCACTCTGGTGCATGAGAAGTGCTGCAGTGTGGGTGGTGTACTCTTGCCATGTATTTTTGGGCCACCAGTATGAGACATATCACTCAGAAGATTACAAAAATATTTGCATCGATGTCTTTTTACAGAGTCTTTATCTTTATATAGCTCTTTCAGTCTGCTGCTTGGTGTAAACCTGCAATATGAGAAAATATCTTGAAAAGGCTAAAAAAAGAAAAAAAACCACTACCAAAATTAAATTAACACAACGAGAGTGAACATGCCCTGTCTGGTTTGTTTATAGTTACTTTCAGCAGATCTGCTTACAAGTGCTGTGTGCTGATATGTCTCATTGATAAGTGACAGCACAGTAAGAAAGAGAACATGCAGGATTTTTCATGAGACTTGAACTCACCATTGTCCCATTTGCACTTGCAGCTGAAAGATGAACTTGATGTTAATGCTATGACACAATATTAAGTCAATAGATTTAAAAAAAAAAAATTAGTTGTAGTTTCAAGGCTGACACACTAGCGTTTGTTGTTGTTGAGATGCAGATTTTTTATTTGTGTAAATTTTGTGCTAATATCATAAAATTGATTGAGGATGATCTTTAATACTATTTAGCAACATTTAGGAAAATTATACATTTCACATAAACTATTAGACTTCCTATCTTTAGTAAAGGCACTAAGTTTCTGGAATAAAGCTGATCCTACTAGCTGCATGATGCTAAACCATGCTTCAGTATCATTTAAATGAACCGTAATTATAGTTACCGTTGAATCCCAACACCTGCCTTAGCTGATTACAGTAAAAAAAAATCAACAAATAAGCATAGCTTCAAAGGAATAAAATTAAACCTTCCAAATCCTTATGACTGCTGCAGCAAAGCTGTGGGAAACAGATTAGAAAATAGCTCAGTGAAATATGTTGTGAGGCAGACAATATAATATTCCTTTTGTATTACAAGGTAGAGCAGAGAAGATTTAAACCATGAGCATTAAACTGGCAATTCAGCTGGTGTTGAATTGTCCTTGGCTGGAGTAACAACAAGAAAACAGGTTTTACATATCTCCTGGTCCTCTATCCCAAATAAGTACAGGTAGACATATCCTACAATCTTCTGATGCCATCATGTAGACACCATGCAGAGTTAGAAGAGGGCACAAAGAAAGCTTCCAAATTTCCTGTATTTACCATCTCCTGAGATTGATTTTTGTCTGTTTAAAGCAAAATTACATGCTTCAGATGTGGATGAAGTAGAAAGAATACTAATAACCATTCTTGTAATTGTTATAAGAGAGTTAACGCTAGTGTTGTCTAGCATGCAATGTTAATTTATTGATAGCAGTACATTTATCTTTTAATGCACCAGTCTAGGAAACACTGTGGATTTTAACAGGACAACTTTTTTTTTTTTTTTTTTTTAAAANACTAGGAAACACTGTGGATTTTAGCAGGACAACTTTTTTTTTAAAAAAAATAATCTGATGCAGATTCTGCATGTCAATCATGTCTTAAATTGTCAGCTTTTATTCTAAACTTAACATTCAAGCAACACAGCAAAACCTTTGTTCTGATCTCAGTGGGATGTGAAATGCCAGCATAGCAGAAAAATTCCATTTCTTCATGTAGAAACAGACCATCAGACCATCAAAAATGTCAGGATTAATATGAAGTGGGCTGTCAGAAGTACTATCTGCACTGAAAAAGCAGATAAACAGATTTCAAAACGGGAGTTAAATGCTTTTTCTTTTAAAGTATTGAAGCCCAGCTATAAGTTCATTTCTGTGTCAGGAGTAAGAACTATGCCATCTGGTAGGACAAGGAAGCTTTTCAGGCTCTAGTCACAGTGAATGCAGTTGGCTCTGCTGAAGACTGTCTGTACTGCACATTGCAGTACAATGTAGAATTTCCAGAGTTATGTATAAAATAAGGACCTTGAATACTGGAAGGAATAAAGCCACATTAGTTAAGACTTCTGCTTGGATTAATACATACTCCTTTTCACCATAGGGTTTGTGTGTTAAAATTCCAATTGGATTATCTTCAGTGGGAATGTTGCTATAGTGCTTCTGGTTTCCTGTCTAGTGCCAGCATGACTCTGTGCTGGGATATTCTGAACCTGATTTTGTTGGCAAGATTAAAACAGATCATCATCTTGAGTATGTGCTACTCCACTTATGTAAGAGTCAGTTTACCTACACACCAGTAGTCTGAAGAAGTCTGTTGCTTGTCACCAACCCAGACTGAGGATGTTGCAGAGGAATTGCCAAGGCACCATCTCATAGGAACTATTAGCCTTTCCTGCTCACAAGGAAAAAAAAAAGTGTGAAAAGCACACTTTTGTGCTTCCAAAGATATTGAAAAACTGGAGTGTAAAGCCACCAGAGCATTTGGCAGGCTGGAGCACATAGTGTGAAAAGCTGATAGACCTAAATTTGTTCAGTCTGGAGAAGAGGAGGCTCATGAGGGTCTCACTGGTTTCTTTATTATTTCATGGAAATCTGTACAGGAGATGGAGCCAGAATCTTCACAGTGCAGACTGCCAAGAGTGTCAAGATAACAGACACAAATTTCATCAAGGTCATCAAACACAGGACAGTGAAAGGAAAAAACTCTTCACAGTGACTGTGGTCAAACACTGCAGCAGGTAGTCCAGAGATGCAGCAGGGTGTCCATCTTTGGAGACACTGAAAACTCCAGTGAGAGGGGGCTTCAGCAATGATCTGACTGAAATTAGCCCAACCGTGAGCAAGGGTCTGGACCACGTAAACACCACCATCCCATTCACACTGAAATTATTCTGTGTGTCTGTGATTTTTAATGGACTATGGAATTTACCTGGCCTTGAGACACATACTCATATCCATGCATCTAAACTCTTTTACCCTCAGAAAGTGACTATATGCACACAGAACCATGAGACAGTTCCTGGCTCATGCTGTCAGCTGAACCATTTGGGGAAAGGGTAGCTGGAGCAGGTCCAAAGTACAACAGGGATGTTAGTAATGTTTAAGAATATGAAAGTTGATCAGCGTTTGGTCAGCCCTGTGGTCTGATTTCCCCCTTTAGCTATTACCTTGTGCATAATCATGCTAATGAGAATAAATAATATAGTTTAAAATCAGATGCGATCATCTGGGTGAGTTCATCCCCTCTGCATGTTTTAACTATTTGAACAGTTGCTATAGTATCTCAATTCCATTAACAGACTTTCTCCTACCAAAATATAAAGAAGAATTAGTAAAATTAGTAAAGTGTCCAATAAGTATCACTAGGAGCTGAAAATAGCTACATATGTCATTAATATCCAGAATTCTTATCCCAAAAAACCTCCAATGTTTTAATACAAATATGTGGGTTTTTTGGTTTTCCTAAGGATGATTTGATTTGAAAAAATATTGTCTAAACAGAAAGCATGGAAATTCATTTCTTTTGAAATACAAAGGTCTTTGGTACAAAGTATTTTTCCACAAACTGGTTTGAAAGCCTTTTCTTTTTTTTAAGTCATCATAGAGCCGAATTCTACTTTCAGAGTGAAGGATGTGGCTACAGTGGAGTCAGCATATATGAAGTCCTTGAAAGTTTATAAAGGTATGTTACAATTTGGTTCAAACTTTTTAGCACTTCTGCCTAGAATTTTTCAACAAATCATGAAATAATCTCAGTGCAAATCTTTATTCCAATTGCTTTTTGATGCGTTTTGTATCAGCAGCTGAGTGGTACTCAGCATGTAACAGTAACGAGTGGCTGACTTTGCAGTATGATCAGCAACCATTGTTTTTGGAGATAAAAGGCCCCTTGGGCTCAGCCTTGCAAAGTGCACAGTATTCTGGCTTCAGTTCTGCCAGCTTGGTCAACATATACATGATATTAAACATCTGAGTCAGCTCACAAAAATAATGAGGCTGCACTTGCATTCAAAGACCAACACACACTAAAACGTCTCTCTGAACACAGCACACATCATCCCACAGGACTGGCTTTCTACCTTATGTGCTTATGCATGAGCATCAACTTGTCAGTTACTCTACTAAACCACAGTTCTACTCTTAGCAGAACGGCTGACAGCAGCTTGGGAAATATGAGTTAAAATACGTGTCAAGAATATGTGTTACTGTTTGCTAAGAAAATGAAAGAGGTCATACCCACAGTTGATACTGATGTGCAAGCATAATCAATTGTCTGTACTGTAGATTCATACAGAACTGATAAAGTCAGAGGGTGTTTCCTGCAGGTTAACAGCTGATAGTCCAAGCCCATTTACAGTAATGGTGAGAAAGATAAAGTAAGTCTGATTTTAATAGTGTTGCAGCAACAGTGCTAGAAATACACACTCTCCAGAGCAATGCTTGAAAACAGAACCTATGTGGTTAAATAGTCTCTCTCAGCCAGAGAGTGAAGACTGCTGTTCAGTGAAGATGCAGTCAGATCCTTCTCTCCTGGAATATATATACAGGACATGATTTTTAGTGCTTTTTGCAGAGCTGCAACTTGTTTTTCCTCAGTTTTTTCTTTTATTTAGGAGATGCACAACTTTGCATCAGACCAAAACAGACTACTTGGGCTAAAGTAACACAATGTCTTTTACTCTGTCATATTACTTGCTGCTCTTATTGCAAGTTTTAAGACCGAACCACAACATTACTTTTCATCATTTTATTTTATAAACCAACCTCAACTTGACATACAATGGCATTGAAAGAACCATGCAAAGCCTGCTTTTTCATCAGGTGTTTCCAACTGGCAGTGCAAAGATTTAGAATATTTTAGCGGTGTTTAAATCCTTGTAGCTGATGAGAAATAGATTATGTGACTTGCTGAAGTACAGGGTGCCTTTTTGTCCCATCCTGCAAGGGCTGGCTGGATGTCCTACAGTAAGGGTGAGGGTTGCTGTGCACGCTCCTCCTTTAGCACACTGGCCAGGGCATGATTCCTGAGGGTACATTATATATGTATTTTCAGATTCGAAGAGCGTGGTGATGAATTAGGATATACACTGCAGAAGAGGGTGCTGACTCTAAGTCAGCAAGTCACAGACCTTTGCTGCTGACTCCACCATCCATTAAGAAAATGCTTGAGCTGTCTCTCTCTCTCTGACATTTCAGAGTACACTGTGGGAAAGAGTAGTCCTAATTGAAATTCAAGCCAAGTAAAATAGAAGAGAAAAATGTTTTCTGTGAACTGAAAAACTGGGTTAGAAGTTTACATAGATGGAAGGGGCTCCAAAGGGTCAAACTTTTGAAATCCTTCATACAGTTTGACAAATAACAAAAATAACTATGAACTTAAAACTTTCATATTTTATTTTTTTAACTTTTGCAGTTTTAATACAGCCTAGCATATTTACCACTATTTAAAATAAATAACTTGTCCATAATATGATTAAAAACAAAATAAAACAAAATCCCAATAACCCACTTTAAGTCACTTGATTCAGAAAACAGTGTACTTACTTATTTCCCTGTAATATACATATATTTTTTGAACATTTTCATATGCCCAAGTACATGTCTGTGCCTATAGCTATATAAATAGCTAATAATATAATAGCTAAGTATCCATATAATAACCTATATTAGCTAATAAATATAATAAATATTTAGCTAATAATAGCTAAATAGCTATATAACATCTATTATAGGCTATTGCTGTGTCTATAGTGGATACTGATAACAGAATTTGAGAACAATTATAGACTATCACAAGAGTATCAGCCAAGCTACTTAATAAATCTGTAGAAAATTTCATGGTGATTGCTAAAATCTGTAAGGGAAACACTGCAGCACATTTGGGGCAAGGAGACACATTGAATTATGTACATTCTGAATATTTTTTCTTGTGATTTGTAGCTTTTATTTACATTGACTAACTGTGCAGCAGGCCTCCGAGATAGCAAAATATTGGCAGATCCCCTGGTCATATTGCTAATGGACAACACGCACAAGGACTTCAGTGATTATTTTAATTTGCTTATATATTAAATTTAAAACAGGAAAAAATGGCTGGACAAGGAATTCTGAATCAGCTAGTGTTCATTTAGGGTTGCAAGTTCAAGGGCAGTTCTGGGGTCTTATTCTTAATTTGCCAAGAAGTGTTGACCCAATGATCCTTGAGGTATCTTCCAACTTGGTATTCTGTTTCTATCATATGATTTTCTATCAGTATATGGCTCATGTCAGAATACCCCTGGCCTTGAAATTAATTGCTCTTTGTTTACACTGACAGCTATGACTGACCTGAAGATCTTCCTCAAATCCATACTCAAAGATCATTAATATAAGCACTTCACAGTGCCCCTGGGAAACCACATGGTATCAGGTAAATGACATTCCTGTTTGTCAAATTTTTAGAATTTATGTGATGTGTTAGAGTTTGCTGAAGTGCAGGATGTTTTTAAGTATTTTAAGTATTTTAAAAGAGGATATACCGGTTCAATCTTGCAGCAATCCCTGCCCTTTCTCAAAGCTGTTTTAGGTGGACACAACTCAGAAAGGGAACGGAGTCACCCTCAGACTGGAGACTGGAAGAGTCTCACCATGAGAGTTTAACTGTACCACAAAGAGGATGAGGGGACTGGAGCACATCTTTTAGGAGGAAAAGCTGAGGGAGCTGGGCCTGTTCAGCCTTGAGAAGAGATGATTGAAGAAGAGGGGATCTTTTCAAGGCATACAAATACTCCGAGGGCAGGTGCTCAGAGATTGGGGCCAGACTCTTTCCAGGAGTGCCCTTGAGAGGATAAGGGGCGATGAGCTCAAACAGAAACATAGGAAGTTCCATCTGAAAATGAGGGAAATATTCTTTCCTTTGAGGTGACAGTACTGGAACAGGCTGCCCAGTGAGGCTGTGGATTCTCCTTCCATAGACATACTCAAAGACCATTTGGATGCAATCTTGTACAACCTGGTGAACCTGCTTTAGCAGGATAGTTGGACTAGACAGTCCTTTCCAACCCCACTCATTCTGTGAGTCACTGGGAAGGGACAAATGCAAAATAAAGTCTTTGCATGAGGGAAAATGCAAGAAAATCTTTGTCTAAGCAAAGACAAATTTATGTTCACCAAGATTTCCATTCAGTCAGGTACACAAACAATGCAACTTAAAATAATTTAAAGTATTATTAACCAGTTAAAAATAATATTTCTTAGTGAAACCTAGAGAAAAGTTAAAGCATTGAAATTGTGCTCAGAGAGACTACTTTTTCTGTCTTTGTTTCATTTTTTCTTCAGGAATATAAAAAAACCCAAAATTTTTTTCCATATTGTTTGACTTGAATTGAAATACTGTATTTCATTTGACTGTCTCCAAATGTTTAACATTTGTCACTTCAATATTTTCAGAAGCGAGGGAGAGGTCTGCAATGGTGCCACAGGTATTGTGTTATGGAAAAATGTTTAATTTATTTTCCTCCATACTGGCATTCCTGGTGAAACTATTGTCTTCAATAAAGCTAGGGCAGGTTACTCTCTGTCTGAACATCAGAGTGCACAGGAGAGTCAGCACAGCTGTGAACCCTGGAAGAAGAAAACACTTTGATTTTAGTACCCCTGGGCTGCTCAGGGGGCTGTAGCTGAGTCAGTACTCATCTCACCATCTTTGGTACTGACAAAATGTGTCTATGGCAGCAGTGACTTGGTGCATGTTGACATCACCTGTCAAATTCAGGAAACACCTGGGAGGGAGTACAGAGAGTTCTCTGTTGCCATGGCTACCTGCACTGCCATCCTCTAAAACCAGTGTCAGTATTTTGGTCTTTTGTTCATGTCTGCAGTGGAATAAACCTAAAAATAATAATGAAAAGTAAATTTCATTTCACATACTTGTTGTACTCTGGATTATGGGAAGTTATGAAACCATAATTTGTCTTAAAAAAGAAAAATCACAGTGCAAGGCATTAAAATGCCAGAGTTGATTTCCACTTTTGTTTAAATTGTATAAATGGTTTATTCAAGATTTGCAAACATTGTTTCTTGATTACAACTGGATTTTTTACTTGCAGCTCTTCAAACATGACATGATTAAATATAACAGGAGTAGCATTCAACCCACATAAAAATAATCATAATCTGACAAAGTGCTAAGTAAACTTTATTAGTCCTTTTGACAGACCAAGTGAGACTACCCAGAAGCTTTCTTAAGATATTGTGTAGTAGAGCCTATTAAGGAAAGAATTTACTGAAGCTGATATAGCAATATGTAGCCAGAGAGGGATATAGGGCCTTATTGGTGACATAAGATGAGAAAATATAAAATTATGCAACTGATTATAAAAACATGATAGAGGAACTGCCTTTTAGGTTGTTTCTGAAATGTTAGGCTTAAACAGTTCCTAGACACATGGCAGGAAAGCAGCTATGGGAATTTAAAATTTTATTAATTCTACCAATGTCATCATTGGTCTGCATATTTTGTAGCTATATTGTATTCCAAAACTTGAGGACTATCAAAGAGAGCAAGACTCTATGACCAGGACACAGAGACAAGGGGCCTGTGCAACAGTGTTCTGCCTTCCTCAAGTCTGGTGGTCACACTGGAGGATGTAAGATATTTAAATAACTCTTCACAAGCTTTCTGGAAAATCTCATAGAAATTTTTCTATAATTTTCTGCTGATTCTTTCTGAAACTTGGATTTTTTTCAAGCCCAGCTCTACTTCCTAGGGCTATTGTCTCAGTAAAAATGAACAAAACTGAATAGTAACAATCTGAGTACCTCCACAAGCCTGCTGGTGTTTGAAGTAAGTCAGGGCAAACACAAGAAAATACACTAAGAGCAATAAAACATTTACCCCTGCAGACAAGCCCATGTCCTCTGCTGCTTTAACATCTAAGTCTAGCACTAAAACTTGAATTTCCTACCCTATCTATAGTATAAAGCATGTAATAATCAGTTTCAGGGCAAAAAAGAAATTGCCCCATGGAGTCAGGTTTTGCTTTGCCTCTGACAGAGTTGTGCAGTGTCACTGCAACAGAGTTGTGCATATGTCACTGTAAACTTGTCTCAAGAAAGTTCCAAGTGTGGTTTAGGGAATTTAAAATAACTATAGTTGAATCAAAGAGCATTGATGGCAGCTATTATGACACATTATTTCAGTGAAAAAATTAGTGGTGAGAACAGGGGAAAGGTTTTCAAAACAATTAGATGTAATAATAGAAGTAACTGGCACAGCAACATAGCATTTTAATTTCCTTACAGTTATTTTTGCACTGAAGTGCCCCTCAACCCAGCAGATAATGGGCAGATCCAAAAGCAAGCAATTTGCCTCCTCAAAGGCATGGAAATAAAACTGTCTGGTTTATACCTGCAGTTTGTGAGACTGCTTCATTCCCGGAGCACTGTTCAAAGCACCATGCAAGGCACCAGGTCAAAGATTGTTGGGACTGAATCCAGCCCCCCAGCAAGGGCTGTCAACTCTTTCATGCAAAAATGACATTGAATGTTCCTGTGCACATGAGCTGCCTGTGAATGAGGATCAAATATCAGAGGCTTACTTTCTGCTTCCAGTAGTGATCAAATATATCTAGGAAATTTGGATCCAATCAGTATTTCCTACCAATAATTAATGTTTCCTACTAAGTAAAAATGTAACATCTTCAGTCTAGCAAAACGGCAATTCAGGGACAGCAAATTCACTTTTAATGTATAAATTCATGGTATTGGCTGGAGCTTCATTCCAAAAACATAAATCCTGGATAACTTCACCTGATAGCAAAGGTTGCATATCATCATACAAACAATGAGTAAGTAAAAGCTCCCAGTGAGAAAGGAGAGAGGCACATAGTAATTATAAATGGCTAAGAACATAAAATATTGCCAACCTGTGTGGAAAAAATGAGGCAGATTTATCCCATAGCACCATTTGTTCCCCTTAGGTTCACTCAAGAACCTATAATTTTCTGTAATTTTATCTACAGAAATGAGTTTGAGGTTAGCTCTACAAAGAAACTTAACGAAATGCATTTGGTAGCTTTGGAAAGATGGGGCTCATCAGTGATGGTTTGGTACAGGGTGGAGCCTGCCTGAGGTTTTAGGGCACTGCCAGCATAACAGTGATCATATTCCAGAGAACAAGCATTGGAAATTGGATAAGGGGAATATAACTGGTACTGCTTCCACTGCCTGTGCAAACATCCTTATTGAAGCTCATAGCAGAAGGCATATGAAACAACTTTGATGATCAGGCTATATATATTTATCTATGACATTTCTCTGTCAGAGGATCAAATGATTATACTAAACAAAACTGTGAGTGGTATCTATTTTCACATCTATATTAAGAATATGTAGCAATGCATGCCAGGATTTCTCAGTTTTCATTTACTGTTTTGACATCAGCAAGTAAAAGTGGGTGTCTTACACCACCATATGACAAACAACAGATGATATTGCATGGTCACTGTGGAAACTGCATTTCTGAAAAAGAGGTTCATATTCATACTTTTGTAATGAAGATAAACCACAGCATTTTTTTCAGTGTGCCTACTGTAACTTTGGTGCCAGATTGCCAGAGTTACAAGTAAAAAGAAGGTGCAAAAAATAACTGGGATTCTTTTATTTTCTTTTTCTCTTTTTTTTTTTTTTTTGCAAGTCATTAACATAATTCAAAGTTTAAAAACTGTAATATTCTACATTGAAGAAACACTTTCCAGCCAGGAGGTGACAGTTCACTGATCTTGGTAAAAGTAGGTTAAGGACAAGAGAAAGCACTCACTGCTTTTGATGGGAAGTGGTCACTTGATATAGGAAGTAGATTCAAAAATACACATTTTCCTTCATTTGGGATGCACTAGGTGGTGGTGTTCAGAGATGGTGAAAAAGGCTGATGCTATAGTTATGGAATAGGTTCTGGGCCAGACAGCACAGTTGAGTAGCATTATAATAAAGGCACAACACTGAAGTAGAAAATATTCTCCAATAAGGAGTACAGACTCCATACTGGCCAAGGAAGTGTTTGGAGGCTGCTGTAGATTTAAATAACCCTCTCCTATTTAGTTTTAAAATTATAGCAGAGGAGAGATGTCAGTTCAGTTAACAGAGGCCTTTGTGAAATTCTGGAGTGGATATGTATGGCCAGGTTTTCTTATCAATCAGTTGCTGCCAGCTGTGGTTGTATAGGTACAGTGTTTCTGTCTGGGACTGGAGTTCTTGACATAGCAGGGTGATTCAATGGTGCAGGTCCACTCCAAAGAACTGAAAAGGCAGATATGAATAGTGCACTTGGAAGAGGATGTCTGCGGAGCAGTCTGCAATCACATTTCACCAATAATGTGAGCATCTCCATTAGGTGCTTCGTTTTTCCCTCTTTTGGTGAGTCCTTTTTAGCACATTGAATCACGTTAGGCCAAAGCCCTGTTGTATGGAGTCTGCATCTAAGCTGTTAAATGTGATGCTAAGCTGGTAGAAGGAAGAAAGTGGTGTCAGTAGGATGAGCCTCTTTGGCAGGGCAGTCTCTGAGAAGCTGGATCAATTCTTCAGTGCTGTGGTAGTGCCTTCCTCTAGTGCCTCAAGTAACAGCTCCCTGCAGGGATGCAGGGTCACGTATTTGTGCACTGAGGAATTTTTAGAGGCAAAGCTAGAGTCAAAATGTAACTCTGTAATTCACTTTGGTGCTTGTCCACTGCAGGAGGAAAAATATTCTTATTTATGTACTGAGATTTCTTTTATGCTGCACGTAGATTGCTGGGGCTTCTCAAACAAAAAACCCAACACAAGGAACAAACAAACAAACAAGGCAAAACAAAACAAAACAAAACAACAAAAAAATCCAAAACAAAACAAAAAACTACCAGCCAACAACAATAAAAAAGAAAGGATGAAGGATTCTTCATATGTTAAGAACTTGCTATAAATTCTTTGGAATTATTTGATGGCAGAACTGTTTTCTAATCTTTCACAGCATCTTCAGAAAAGGAATCTGTATGAAAAGTGGTACCACAAAGTTTCAGGCAGGTATTAGCACTATAGAAGTGGTTTTTTCTTTTTTGAATCTGAATATTTTTAGTTTAGAAAAAACCAAAATTGCAACAATGTGAGCTTTCCTTTCAGTAGAGATTTTATGGCAACTGCCTCGTCACCATTAATTCAACATTTCATTTTGATGCAACTTTGTCCTTGTTTGCAAGCAGTTTGTGTCTCAAAATCTGCTTGACAAACCAGCAAAGACCAAAAAAGAAGCATTACCCTTATTTCAACTCTCAAAAATGGTATGATGAATTAGAATATATGAAGATATTTAAACCTTTAATTTGACAAATTATGCACCCACCACTGCACGTTAAATGTTAAGCAGTAGCTCTGAAATGGCCTTTCATTAAGATTGTGCTTTACTTAGTAAATATTTGATGTATGCCATCTTAGATGGAATAGCTCACTGTAATTTTCTTTTGCTTCCTATGGGCTAAAAGGCTAAATAGCCTTAACAGTAATTTTAAACAGAAAAAATCTGCTATCCCAGATTTGCTTAAGACTTATCTTGCCAAGGATGGTAAAGAGCATTCTGGAATGTAGCAGCTAACAAAGACCTGCAGCAAATTCAGGACAGACCAGACATCTTATATTTTTAATGAGTGCCACAGGGCTCATAAGAGTTAGATAATAAAACACAGGGATGGGAGAGCTGATCTGAAGTGGAACTAGAAACGTAAATTCTATTTAAATTTTTGCTATTATTTTCCTGACAACTTGCTCAGTCCCTCAAGCCCATTGCACATTATTTTTGATTTTAATGTCTTTGCAGTCACAGCCATGCTACAATAGTCCAGATCTAGCTCAGTTTTTAGCCATCTCCAGCCACTCCTTGCATGTATCTTGCAGCAGATGATAACCTTTTTGTTATAGCCAGTGGGCTAGACCAGAAAGTCAGCCTAGTGTCAGGTCATCCTGAAACTGGCAGAGTTACAATTCAAATTTTCCTCTTTGCATTAGAATACTATTCCCACAAGCTATATCCTCTGTTATTCTGAGACTGATGCTTTTTTCCCGGGTTGAACCGAGCCACAGCGCAGGAAGCTCCACTGGATCAGAGAGTCCCAAGATGAAAGCTGTTCTACATTATGCAGTTGATTAATGTAGACCTGCTCCAAGTGCAAGGGCCAATAATTTATGCTGGGCTGTATTATATTCGCAACTCATGGCCACAGTTACCAGAACTTTATTTCTGGTCCTGAGGTAGTTGTTTGTTGTTTTTTTTTTTTAATTTTGAGATTTCCAAGTCCTGATCTGTTTCAGTACAAAACTGCTGACTTTGCTTGCAGGCTACATCCACTCAGACCACAGTAATAGGTAGTTATTTGTTAAACTTTTTAATAGAATACTGTTTAAGGTTTGGTGTGCACTGGACATATTAATGGAAGTCAAATTCAATCTCTGGTTTGTATCAGGTATAATAGGCTGCTCTTGTATGACTGTAGTATAGCTGTGCCTATGCCACTGTGGTTGTGTCCTGTTTAGGCTGTGAACACTCTGCTTTTGCTTGTGGACATATTGATTTGCTCTGAGTCATTCCTTCTCGTGTCAGAGTTGCCAACAGCAATAATTACTCTGAAAACAAACAGAACTGGGTTCAAGGCTGCCACATTTTATTCTGTGGTTTCAGAGGCAGGCAATCAAATATGAGAAGATATATGCCAGCCCTCTCTGATTCTCCTGGGGAAAGTTTGGCCACTTACACCACAAAGGCATTTTGAATGCTTTTGATCCTTGCTAATTCACTCCCAAAAGAGCTGAGAGCTGTAACCAGGGCAGGAGGCTGAAACCAGGCTATTGTAAGGTACACTTCTGTGATTCCTCTTAAGTTGATCAGTTTATGAGTCTTCAAACCAATTAATGTGTTTTTTCTTTCCTAGCAAAACTCCAGTTAGAGGACTGTCCCATTCCTTTGCTACTGAAAATGGTAAGAAACTTTCTTCTGTTTTCCTGAAGTTATGTAGAACCTGAAGTTATGCACAGTAAGTTTTGGCTTTTTAAATTTTCTTCTGCTGTTAATATTATTCTCATATAACTTCAGTTCTTTTCTTCCCTGGTATTACATAAGACACATCTGGAAGGATGTCTAAAAAGTTGCAGTTTTTGCCATGCAAAGTTAAGTAAACCATTCTAATACATGCCTCTCTGGAAATTCTACCCCACCCCACCATTAATCCTAACACTAAGTTTGCATACACGTTTTAACTAAAACTCCATCAGTCTCAAAAATGTGTTTCAGTCTTGCTACATTAAGGAGTTGGCTCCTTGCACATCTCTGCTGTTTCACAAGCTTGTTTTCACATCCATCATAAGCCAAACTCGCTGATTATGCAGCCATCCACAAACTGTTGTGCTCAGGCTCATATAGAAACTGAGGCATGTGTGGAACATTAGCTCAAGCTCCAGTATATGCTTAATAGCCTTTCATATTCACTGCCAAATATCAGTATAAATAAAATATCCAGGGTTTTATCATTCTGCATAACAAGCAGAATTTTAGGTTTGCAGGAGTAAATGTTTTTTAGGATTAAAAGCAGCACTCTTGAGACCTATGTTGTTGAATTTCACTCTGAATCTATTAATTTACCTCAGACTGCCTGCATGACAGTCAGGTAGTCCTAGCACTTTAAAAAAGTCTTTAGATTTTGTCTTGCTCCATGAATCGCTTTCTATCATTACTTAACATCTTACCATTCAGATTCAGTTATTAGTTTTGCTAAAAAAAAAAATTTAAAAAAAAGGAAGTATCAATATTGGAGAATGTAATTGGAAATAAGTTTCAAAAAATGGCATTTTTTTACCATTGTTGCAGGTATATGTTCTAAAATTATCATCATCAGTAAACTTTACAGCTGAATTGAGTGTGAGAGTTTTAAACCTAAAAGAAGGCAAGAAAGTATTTTTTTTTATCCTTCCACCAAGTAAAAATAGAACTCTGTTGTATTGTTTGATAGAAAAAAGCATATTCGTGACCAGCATGTGAGAACTTGGTACTTATAAGATTCTGTCTTTGAGAACTGTTCTGCTTCATGGAAAAATCTTAAAGGGACTGGGACAGGAAAGTTAATACTCACCTTCATATTGAATAAGTCCTTTCAGATTTGCTCCAACACGTCAGACTATCATCTCATGTGCACAGCCCAGCATGTGCACATCTTTTTAGTAAATTGAAGGGAGTTCAGTGTGGAATTCCTTTACAAAAGTAATTTCACTGTACCACAGCCAAACTTGAGCAGAATATTGGCATTTTATCAAGTTATATATTCAGAATAATGAAATTCAGTGAAAAAATACAAGTTGCTGTCTTTGACAGGATGGATGATATTCAAAGTCTATGAAAAGTAGAGTTAAATGTGAAAGCCTTGATTCTTGATACTGCAGCTAGCTTGGAAATTTGGACAGAGCATGTGAAAAGCAGTTATGGCTTGGCTCTTTTCTTTAGTCAGTTAACTACATAAAAGCCCATGGACTATGTTCCTGTATTTCACACAAACTTTTGCTACAGCTCAGGATAAATGCAGAAATCCAAAGGAAAGCTGTAAAGTACGGGCTGGCAGAGGAAATACTCGCTAGAGTACCTGATGAAAAGGCTGAATATTATCTGGCTAAAGCACCAACTTATCAGTTGCTGTTTCTGATATCTTATTGGTGAGTTGCAAAGTTCTGACTCTAGATGTGAAGATGAAAGTTGTAGAAAATACTAGTGCTTGATCTTCAACACTAGCAATAAACTAATATTCAGGAAGAGAGCAAAAGGTAGAGGTGTGTGTTGGTTTGACCCTGTCTGGATGTCATGTACCCAGTAAACCAATTCTATCACTCTCCTCTACACCTGGACAGGGGAGAGAAAATAAAACAAGAGGCTCACGAGCTGAGATGAGGACAGCCAGAGATCACTCATTGATTATCATAATAGACAAAGCAGGTTTGACTTGGGCCAATTAATTGCCCTTATTACCAAACAAAATCAGAGCAGCGTAATGAGAAATAGAGCAAAACTTAAAACTCCTCACTCCTTCCTCATGCTGCCTCCAGCAACTCTACCTGCTCCCCCACAGTGGCCCAGGGAGGCAGGGAATGGGGGCTATGGTCAGTTCATCACACGTTGTTTCTGCAACTGCTCAGGGAGAGGAGTCCTTCCCCTGCCCCAGCATGGGGTCCCTCCCACAGCAGAGAGTTCTCCATGAACGGCTCCAGTGTGAGACAATCCTCACAATAGTTACTGTTAATTACTATTGAGGGTGCACTTGTGCATGAGTGCTGAGCATGGACATGGGTAAAAGTGGGAAAAAAGTAGCATTGCTCATATAACATATATAGGACTCATATAGCATGTATAGCTACACAGATACCTTGAGTGATAGTAAATTCACTGAGTGTTGTTTATAATCCAATTCAGATTTATTCCTTAAGGAAATACTTTAGTATTCTGGAAAGTTATATATTTCACATGTAAATTGACTGATACCCTGTGTAAGAAAGTATCTATTTATACACAAATGCAGTAAATTTGAGCATTGTGCATTGCAAGAAAAGAATAAGAAGTGGGGCTATTTCTTGCTTGAATTATAAAGCACACAATATGTATTGACACCATAGTTGCCAGAACTATATATTCTGGCTTCCAAGCTTTCCATGTAAATGAAGAACAAAGTCAAAAGTTCAGTGAGAAAAGAGGAATAGAGATTTTAGGTAAGCAAGTACAATATAATGTTAACATACATTAATGTATCTAAAACTTCACACATGATGCATTAATTGAATAGGTGCCTACTTAAGCAGTAAGCAACAAGATGGGAAATACAGGGAGCGGATGTTTATAAATCACTGGAGAAGCAGGATTTTTTTTTTTCATTTTCTGAGCAACATTAACCTCCTTTTCTATATGAAGATACATGGCCAGGGTTGAAAAATCCTGTTGCCAAATATTTTACATCTTTCAGAAGCAAACAAGCAGAGATGTCCAAAATATATTGTAATACCAATTTTATCAGAATGTGGTGACTTTAATTGTAGGTTGGGTCTTGTGCACCAGTCAAGGTTTGCTGTCTTTCTCATGTGGAAACACAGACATAAGAGAGGGTGAAGTAAGGGAACCCCAGCACAAACCCAGTCTCGCTTCTCCTTGTGCACCATGGGGCATGCGTGTGAACTCTGCATCTCGTGTTTGGTACAGCACCTGGGTTTACTCATAACTCTTGTGGCATTAACAAAAGAGCAAAGCATCTCTTTACATATGAAGGACCCAAATATATTTTAAAATCTGCCACAGAGTGGCAGAGAATGTTTGGATGACCTGTAGATCTTGATTTTTTCAAATGAGTTTTGAAGGGCTGTGAAAAAGAGGGGGCTGACCATGTCTCCATTCTGCTACACTCAGTATTTTTGGCACTTCCTTCCTACTAAATGCCTGAAGCTGGAAAAGGCTGTTATCTTTCCTACCAGTAATCTCTTCCCTAAAATTTGTAAACTTATAAATAACATATCTAAAGACAACAGGTTAGTCTTTAGAAAGGAAAATAGGCTTTAATCTTTGAAGAATCTACATCATAGACTGAAGAGTTCTTCTGGCACATTACAAGAAGATCCTCTTCCTTCTGTGATATGAGATTGTTTGCTGAGGCTCTAATGTTGTCCTTCAAAAGGCAACCCCTAGGGGAGAGCTCTGCAGCACCCTCTCCAAGTGAACTGAGCAGTGTCCCCACAGTACTCAGATGGGGACAAGTCTCAGACTCTTCTTCCAGCCAGCAGGAAGTGCTGAATGTGACTGTAAATAAAAGCATCTTTCTGGGTTATCTAATGCTCCCTGTGCTGTACAGGAGAACTCTGGGCCTTCATTTAGCACCAGGTACCAAGAGAGACTGTCTCTAAGAAAGCTGCAAGCTAACACTAAAATAAACTATTGTATTTAAACATTAAGGTTAAATGTTCAGCTTTTAAATCATTTGTGAGCCTAGTGGAAGATCTCAGTATGTTCTGTGTTTTGTGAGCTGGCAGAAGTCAGTCTGTTTGCAGCTGGATCTTTTGTGTTTGTACACAATCAGCAAGTACTTGGTGTGATGTTGTTTCTCTCTGGGATGCAAGAGAAGTTTGTTCTCTTTTTTTTGTAACAAAACTAATAAATGTTTACAGACAAACTTGCACCAGTTAAAATAAACTGCCTGAAAGTTACATCTTTCACTGGATCACTGCAGCTCCTCTGTATACAAATTCTGAGGCAGATCTCTTTAGGAAAATGGACATTCATTGTAAAAGTAATTATCTTCACTGTTCTATATTAACATGCAATTGAGAAATAAAAGAAAACTATTATCATGGTCAGATTGTCCTGTGAGACAAGCATTATTTCACCAATGGAAAAATTGAGTATTCCATTATTATGCCTGTAAGTATATTCTGAAATTATCTCAAAATAACCTATTTGTTAGAGAAGTTGATGACAATCAACTGTGTTCAGGGCAGTGTGAGCTATTCAGAAAATATTAATTTCCTTTTAAATCCTAAATTGATCTGTCTCATTGTTCAGGCTGTAGTCCAGACCACCCTTAAAAACCCATTATATTTCTCTTGATTTTATTTTTTTGGTTTTTTCTTGTATTTTGTTGATGCAGACGTCAAAAAATCTACTTTAGAGTTTAATCCCATTATGTTAATATCCCTCTTTCAAATAACCATTGAGTTGACAGACATCAATAATTTAGCAAGCATCTCAGAGGAATATTTAGGAATGTGTCAATATCACTCATTGTTCAAATCCTCTAGAAATCCCTGAGGGCAGGGTAGATCTGATCTGTGTGAAGACTGAGATGAAGAGAATTATGTCACCTAAGCAAATGATGTTTGTTCCAAGCAAATTACAGAGTCATTGTGTTTCAAACATTCAGCAACAGAATAATTATGTTTCCATTTGGGCTGTGAAGGCAGGATTACTGCTTCTTTGCCATAGTTCCAAATCCCATTTTCAGTGATACCTAGGCTATTCATATTCTAATTCTTGGAACTGCTCATATTCTGTGTAAGTGCTTTCACATTCTTATTAGTAGTAACAGAAAATATATTACCAATAGAGCTTGAATCATTACTATGATATGTCATTTTTCTGTCTAGGTTCATTAAGCATATCAGCCTTAACTATGAATGAGAAAAATTTTTGAAAAGTCAGGGTACAATCTATTGCATACAACAGTGTGTTCAACAAAATTATGAACCAACAGAAATAAAAAATTTCTTAGAGCCATCATGTCCATTAGTCTAAACTTTTACAGTAATGTGCAGAAAAGACTTGGGAGTCAATGCTGAAAATTACATTGAAGGCTGGCCTTATAAATATGGTTCAAAGATAGTTCCTCCTCTTTACCACTGCAAGACAATTCCATTTTAGATCATCGGTAGATCCGTCTTTGGAACAACCTTTGAATCATGCTGATGTTCAAAGTGGGTCAAAATAGAATCAAATTCAAATTCATCTAAATACATATCAACTGAATGAAACATAAACATGTTAACTGATGCCCTAATGCTTACACTCAGATCTACTAGGCTTTCATAAGTTAGAACATTTTGAAATCCATAAATGGTTAGGCTTTCTTTATGCTTGTTTTCATGACCATTATTTGTGCAAAGCAGTATTAGGTCTCAAGGTTAATAGTTGCCTGTGACAGACTCATTTCTTTCCCTGTCACTACCACTCGTTCAGAGTTTGACCTTCTCATTGGATGGGGTTTTTAGGATTCATCAAAAGACAGCTGGTATAATAGTATGTGACTTTCCTCCTCACTTTATTTTGCCTTCCTTTCTTTCTTATTTCTCTGCTACAGATATGTGTATTACATGTGTTCTATGCTCATCTGCAAATTGCTTGATCTTCTAGCTTTCTGTTTGGCTTTTTTTGTATATTATACAAACTATGTTTAATTTTGCCTGCCTTTCAGGAAAAAAACAGAATGTCTTAACGCTCATTTGTTTATCTGCTCAGGATGGAACTTTTTCTTCATAAGAACAATGTAAACAAGTTTAGGTAACTATGAACAATTAAAACTCAGAAGCTCAATATAAGTTGCATTTTGATTTTGTGTAATTTCTGAACTTACCAGTCATCAACCATAACTGGTTTTTTTTCTGATTTCAGAACCCTGGAATGTTCAGTGGGATCCTAGGTAGTGCTCCATTCAACTATTCCCTCTCAGTTTCAATTAAAACTACCTTGGACAGCTTTTAACAAAATCGCTAATCTCTCCCAACAAGAGTACCAAGAAAGTGTCATTTTCTTGCCATGGACATATAAAATATTCCATTTGTGGATACTAATTGAGGCCCCACATAACATTCTTACTTAGATCCCTGTTCTTACATATTATGATCCCTTTTACCTCCTTGGAGGCTACCCATGATCTTCAGTCTGAACAGGGACATTTATTTTGATTTGATAAACCTGACTATTTATCAAAGAAGAATATGAAGTCTTCTACAGTTATACCGATATCATAAGACTTGGAGTACTTCTTTTTTTCCCCCAGTGTACAATACAGCTGCGCTTCTAAACTATTGAAAGTGACATTCTGGTATGGGGAGCCATCCTTTTCTTCCCCATTCTGCAGGCCTTGTTTTCTGTGGCAAAGGGGTGTGCAGACTGTCAGCCTGCTGCTTGTGCAGACAAATGAAGGTAAAGGCCTCTGGGACACATCACAGGGCTGACATGCCCAGTGTAGCCCATGGATTAACCTCCTTCCTAGGAGCCTTGTTTTGAAGCATGTTGTGCTGTGCACTAACCATCCATCAGAGAAGCGGCAAAATTACAAAGTTGGTTCTTTGATGTTAGGTCAGTCAAACTCTTTTGTAGATTCACTTTCCTCTGCATCCCTTGCTTCAAAACATGCTGCCTATATATTTCATTTCTGTATGAAATGCAGAAGAAAATATCTACCTTTCAGTCATCCATGCAGCTGATGAACAATCAAAAGCAACCACATAAATTTAGAAGTATTCAGTCTTACAAGTTGCATTACCTTTTGTCCGCCCTTTTGGTATTGAAACCTATTGTAACAGAAAGAGCTTCAATTTCCCCCACTTTTTGTGCATTTCCAGCATCAGTCCTGGGACCTAAAACTGTTCTATTTTGTCTCTCTTGTTCCCTTTCTCTTCCTGTACTTAGGAAGGAATTAAGAATTTGACTTCAACTAGCAACAAGGTGCCTTGTGCTAGGAAGTCAATTTATTCAGCTGTGTGTCAGAGGACTGACTGTGCATGAACATCTTGCTTGGTTTCCTGTTTTGAAGTTTCATCGTATACAACAGTACAATCAAATAACAAAAAATACCACAAGCTGTATTAGACACTGCTTTGAAAAATTCTGAAACCAGATTGCTTTCAAAAAAGTCTGATTAGATTTCAAACTCACCAAGCAACAAAACTTAAGAAGTTTTACGAGCTTTCTTGTAAAAACCACACTTGAATCTAACCTAGATATTATTACCTACTCCTGTTGAAAATGCCTGTATTGTCTGAGATTACCTTAATTACTATCTTGCTTGTATCAGAGATTCCCAAAGCACAGAATAAGCAGAACAGCACTACAAAATATTTCCACTCATTTGCTTTTTAGAGGTGCTTCTACAGCAACATTTATTTTTAGAAATAAAGCAAACAGAACTAAAAAAACAAACAAAAACCCAAAGGCAACAAAACAAAACAAAGGAAGCAGACCAGAGACACTTGGGTTCTTCAGCCTGCCGGTTAGTTGCTCAAGTTTATGCTTAATTGCTTTAAATTGCCTAGGCTATAAAGCATGATGGTTAAATTTCTGCTGTTCCACTGAAACTACTTGAGAAACCTGGTACTGTGCCAATTTAGATCAGCAGAAAACTCAGCATAATATCATCAAATTATTTTTTTTACAGTTTGACTTCCATTTAATCAACACATAAGGAAAGCAGGACAGTTTAATAAACATTCAGAGCAGCAATGTTATAAAAAATAATTCAATTTTGTATTAAAACTCCTGTAATTGAGTTATGTCTGTTTACTAGATTTCTGCCAAAGCCATCAGGCATCAGAAGGCTTTGCAGTAACACAAGCATAGCACTTCTTAGTTGTCAAGGAGTTTGACGCAGTTACTCCATGGGAATATTTACATAAATGAATTATGGAAGCAATTTTTGCTATTAAAAAATCCAGAAACTGCAGACAAAACCTTTTTCCTTCACTTGCAGATTCATTATTAAAACTGGAAAGCAATTCAGTCTTTATTTCTTAGTTATTACAATGAACATTCAGGACAGGGAGCAGATTTTTTTGAGGAGACAAAGAGCAGTGAGCAATAAAAACATATGCTCATATATATAATGCAACTTCCTGCCCTGCATGTGCCTTTAATGTGCATCCTGATAGACTGAGAGATAGGGTAACACTGCTGATAACTTTGTCTTCAAAGGCAGGCTTTTACAGGAGAGTAAGATGAAAAACCTAGCCAGATTTCTGTGTACTGTGCGGCAGTGGGAACATCATGCTGGACTCTGTGTTCACCAACAGAGAAGCTTTAGAAAGTGCCGTGGGTGAGTAGCATTGAGAAGACTGATACAGACTTTGAGACAGTGGCATTGAGAAGATAGAACAATTAAAGAAGAACATATCAGCTTGCTGGAAAATCAAATTTCAAGTTCTCATCTATTTATATTGAGTGTTTCTATATTCTAAGTCTTTTGTACAATTAGGAAGACGCAGCACAGTAACCATTAGGCCATAGAACCACTCTTGCTCAAGTATTCACTCACTTGCTGAAAACCAGATGAACTCTGAATTCAGCCCCAGCTGCTCAGGGCTTTGTCCAGTTTGGTGTCAGGTCTCTGAGGACAGAATTGCCCCAGCCTTACTGAGTAGGAAACCTGCCCCGGTGCTTGAGCATCCTTCTGGTAAAATAAGTTCTCCCAGTGTTTGGTCAGAATCTTCTCTCCTAATTTCTGACCATTCTTTCTTGTCTTCCCATATGGCATTATTGTAAAGAGCTTGGCTCCATCTTTTCTGCAGTTTTTCATAGGTACTGGGAAGCTGTTAGTAGCAAAACAGCTTTTCCAAGGTGAATACACCCAGTTCTCTCAGCTTTCCCTTGTACTTTGTCCTCCAGCCCCTGATGATCTTGGTAACACTTAGCTTGTTGCACTTTATCACTGCCTTTTTTGTACAGCAAGAGTTCCAAACTCAGTGTAGTATTCCAAGCATGATCTAACAAGAACTGAGTGAGGGGGAATATCACCTTCCTTGATCATCTGTCTCTGTTCTGCTTAGTAAGTTCAACCAGCTGCTAGCTCTTGCTGCTGCAAGGGAGCACAGCTGATGTGTGTTTAGGTCGCAGTCTACCAGGATTTCGCATTCGTTTTCTGAAAAACTGCTAATCAGATGGGCCATGTCCAGCCTCCAACAATGCAGAGAGTTGGTTCATGCCAGGCACAGGACTCTGCCTTTGACCTTTTGGCACTCTCTGAGTTCTGTGTCTGCCCAGTTTTGTAGTCAATCTAGGTCCCTCTGAACGGCTGTCCTGTTCTTTAGTGTATCATTTGCTCCATCAGTCTTGTTTCATCCACGATTTTGGCAAAGCTACAAAGCAGAAGAGTTCACAGGACAGACCCTTGAGGAAATCCATTTTAAGCTGAATTTCCAGGAGAGACCATTACGCACTGCCCTCATGACCCAGGCAGTTTTTCATAAATCTAATCAGGCATCGGCCCAGAAAATGAGGTTTCCACCTTGGATACCATGGAAGATGGTGTAAAAACAGCCCTGCTGAAGCCAAGCTAGACATCACAGACAACTGTTTGATCACCCACACATCTAGCCATTTTATTGTGGAAGGCAAACAGGTCTGTAAAGCATAATTTACTGTTGGTAAACCTCTATTAACTACTTACAGTCACCTGCTGAGAAGCTTAATTCTTTGCCTCCTGACCATCCAGGTAATCAAAGACCTTGCTGTATTTTTGGGACTCAGATCCATTATATACACTCTGAGACAACTTTGCCGTACCAGTGGGTAAAATTCCAATTAGTTATAACACCTCTGGGGATGGGCAACCAGTTTCAGAGCGTACCCACTCTCACTTTTGAGAGAATTTTTTTTCTTATGACTAATTGGCATTTTGCCTGGTGCAATTTGTGATCATTCTCTTTGTTGATGCAGCTTATTATACAATGGTCAATAGCTAGGTAACAAAAAAATGCTGAAGACAGGGCTATGCCTGAAAATCAAAGCTTTAGAATCTCAGCTCCTGTTTGGAGTGATCTAATTTTGCGATATATCTGATCAGAAATGGTATTTTCACCAGTTCAACTCCACTGGAACAAATTGCCCAGACATACTAATTTTTAATAGATATAATTTTTATTGCAGCATAATTATACTATGTCTTTTAGAGTACAGCTTTGCAGTTTGGAAGTGACTACTAAAAATCAGCCAAACCAGATTTTCTCTCCTATTTACACTTGTATATATTTGAGCCCATTTGCTCTGATTGCAACACAGCCATTAAGACTGCTGGTTAAGCCCTTCACTCTCCATAGCATTTATTAAACCAATTGCATTGTTTGATAGGAATTTCTAGACCTCCCCCTAGCTAATATTTAATCAAAAAAAGTGGAGCTGCTACTTACCCTTGACAATGTCTACCAAACAATCAACAGGTCATCCTGACACTGCACACCTCCAGGAAAGATCAACTGCTCCAGAATATTGTGTGCAGACTCTGCTTCTACTCTTGTCTGTTTTACACCAGTGGAATTGAGTAGAGAATTTTCTGTCACTTCTTCTAATTTCCCTTCAGCACATATGATAGAGGCCACAATTACTACTGCAGTGTGAGGGGTTATTCCCCATTCACGATCCAAATAGAAAATTGTTTCCAGTCTTTTATTTCAGGATGGGTTTTTTTAGCAACCCATCTCTAAGTTTAATTTCTAACTGACTCACCAGACATTTAAATAGCATAAATATTTGATGTTTTCTGTGATATTTGATCATTTATCTGTTGCCTAACCTTAAAATGTTTGCTTTAGTCAAAACTCTTATATACTTATATCACTGGCTGTGCCATACAACTCTCCCCTCTGGTTTGTGTTGTTTCTAAATTGCCTGTTGCAGAGTCAACAAAGAGTATGCCTTGTCTGGCAAAAGTTTCATATTAAATTTATAGAAACAATGCTAGTCTAGTATGTATTGACATTAGGAGGGCTGAGAAATGAAAAAGATGCATTTTCCCCATCCTTTTAATAATTTTAAAATCCAATAAGTTCTACAAGGAACTTATTCTGTTTCTTTACACAAAATATAGTCCCTTCTATTTTGCTGGTAAATCGAAAGATAAGAGGCTCGGTGTTTTCAAATAAAAATTACATGACTCACTTTACTTTTACCACTCATTTCCCACTTCCACTAACTGGAGCGTGGCCAGAATTTAGATCTCGACTTTTAATTCCATTTGTAAGCAAATAATTCCTCTTACTTCTTTCCCATTTTCTAATTTTCAGAACAACTATTATTCCTCTTTAGTATTTATCCTGAGAGATGCCAGCAGAGTAACCACCTGTGCACCTTTACTCACTGCTTCAGAGCAATGGTAACTAGTGAGCTCATGGTCAGGAAGTCATTTTCTCACAAAACTCTGTCTTCATTAATTCTTATTAATTCTATAATTAATATTCTATATTCACTGTACCTCTCACCCCGTTTGAACTGGGCAAACTAACAATCACACAGTGTGTCTGACAGGGAAATACTATCATGTGTCTATCCCAAGTATAGATGCTATTGAGCTGTGTATTGCACACTGGTTTTACAAATGGGGGAATTTGATCTGTCCTACATACAGAGAATGACAAGCAATGACACAAACTTCTCTCTCTTGTATTTTGGATGTTTAAGAGCAGGCTAAAACCCAGCTAAATATCAAAGTACCATACCTCTGTTGCCCTAGCTGGCCAGCTGAAAGGAGTAGACAGACTGAGTCATAGATGACCTGATTTCTTTCTTGTCATTTGGCAGCATGTAGCTTGGAAGCAGAACTAACACAAGCATCAGGGCCTATTAGAGAGGAACAAGCTGGGATGAGATACAGCTTCACCAGATCCTTTGGCATTTTAGCCCTTCTGCATCCAATATAGTAAAAAAGGCTTAGGGTTTACAAACTCTCATCCACAGCAGAAGGTTCTCTTCCAACAAGCTCCTTGGCATTTCTGTGATGAGACCACGAGAGAGACTGAGCAGAATTGCACAAAATTCTCATGATACTTAGAGAAAAGCTCTCACTGATGATCATGCATAAATGGTACTATCTCCTTGCTGTGCTGGTATTATTCTGATTTCAGAAACTGAACAACAACTAAAGCAGAACTGCAAAAAATATACTACTGGAGCATCTCTAGTGTAGAGAATTGGACATTAAAATAATAGCCTACTCAGATAGTATTTCTTTCTAGACCATTGAAGGATGCCTGCTCCAGCACTTTTCCATTGTTTCTGCCTGTTTACACAGCCACAGCTGAAAAAATGACATTTCTTCACTCCTTCCTGAAGGAAATGCTGTCTATATATAGCATGTAACTACAGTGACTTGCAGGTTTTAACTGATTCTGTGCTGATTCTTTTCTCATTTTTCTCCTTTAAAAAATCCAGAGAGGGACATTATATTTTAGCCATTTATACAGTTAGTTAAGCCAATGACAATGTGATGTACATTTCATTACACAAGAAGACCTTGCAAGTGCTTTCTCCTTTCCCTGTCTCTATGTGAGAGTTGGGCAGCTCTGCTGTAAGTAATTGCCCTCAAAATGCTTCCCAAATTGATGTGACAAACTTCACCTTGGGGTCAACCACGGCAGTGGCTTGTCAGAGGATCCATTTATGTAAAGTGTAGAACTGGAATGTTCAGAAATGGGATTTCAGCCTGGAACTGTTCCCTACATGAGTACACTAAATGTGAGGCACATTAGGTCATATTAACCCTCCCACCCAAACCACCAAAACAGGGAAGGCTACACCTCTGGCTGGAGGTGAAGGACGCAGGTCAGACTACCCTTGGAAGGTGATAATTTATCACTGCAATAAATGTTACAGAAGAACTTAAGTAATATATTCAATAGAAAGGATGGGAGAATAAGAAATGTTGAAGAGGAAACCCACATCTGGTTTCCCTTTATATGAATAAATAAATTTCCCTATCGTAGAGGCATATATCTTGCTAAATTTCCTATTTAGTCAGATAATTACAACGATCTAGCTGGAAATAATTCACAGCTTTTAATATGCTTGTCTTAATGGCCCCTCAATGAGAAAGAAGAAATTGTTACAATTCCCACATTGCACAGAAAGAACCAGGGCATAAAGCGAATATGACCTGCTCAAGATCACACTTGGTGTTTGCTATTCATGGAACTTGAAGACATTGCCTATGATACAGTTCCTTGCTGAGGCAAGGAGGCAATGGTAGTAGCATTATTATGTAAATATTTCTGTTGTTTAAAAATTAAATTTCTGGGGTTGTTTTGTTTTGAGTGTTTGGGGTTTTTGGTTGGTTGGTTGGTTTTGGTTTTGTTTTGCTTTCTTTTAGATTTTGTATTTACTTATGTGAGGCCTCATGCAGTAGGAACTTCAAAGACTTGCATTTTCTGGTTGAAAGTATACAACTGGTATTTATTTGTTATAATTATGAATATTTTACTTGGAGATAGTGTACTAATTTTAAAAATATAGGAAAGAAAAGGGGTAATAGGAAATGTTTTCAGGATTCCACAGTTCCTCTAAATAAATAACAGTGTATAGTCAGAGACCTTGTCTCCAAATATGGTACCATGGATTTATTGCCGTGTGATTTATTCCTTTACAGCACCTCAGAACATTTAAAAGTTTCCAGGACATATTGTTGGATGTGTATCTCTTGAGTACCTGTATTGAAAAGTAGCAGCTGCAAAGATCACTCTGGCTTTTTTCACTGAATTGGAGTAAAAGGAAAAATGAACTATGTTGATTAGATGAGATTTATTGATGTGTCAAAGGGCCACTTCAGATTCTGTGTTCTCCCTTTCATACATGCTTTAAAATACAGATATATCTTCTTGGTGCTTTTAGAGCTGCAAGATGATGGCTTATTTCCTTTCTGGTATGACTGGAAAGAGAAATCAATTTTTGCTTAGTCTGAAACCCAGAAAAATCTCAGTGTTGTCAAACTCAGTGAAAAGTAGGAGTGGAATTCTTGCTTCTGGTAAGAGCAAAGAATTTCTGCTTGCACATACTGGCTAACACCAAGAACACGGGTTAACTGTGTTCTGATTGAACTAACTGAAAACTCACTTCCTGCATTTGAGCCTTTACTATTTTGATGTAAAATCAACACTGCCCACTGAAAGAGTGTCTAATGTAAAATGTAGCTGAGTGCTTTCAGCTTTAGATGGCTAGTGTCGAGTGGAATGTCAAAATGTCCTCCATATTGCTTGTGTTCTCTGACTCCTCGTCATTTTAGTTCCTTGGCTTTGTATGGTTCTCAGATATTAGTCTTCTTGACATACAGATGCAAGAAAACATAGCTATACTTTGAATTTACTTTCCTACCTTAGTGGCAAATAGACTTTGTTGGAAGAAATGTGAGTATTAGTTTACATCAAATAAGCAGGATTTTTGAAGTGATGAAATGTGGGGAGTTTTCATGAATTTGAAAGAGCCAGAAGCTGCCAATTATTCATCTCTACAGGACTCCTACTTCAGACAAGATGTGAAGGTTAATCCATTATGAAACTTTTTCCTCCTTACTTTTCTAAACAGTATCTAAAGATTGAAATGATCATCAGTAACTCTTTTTGTGTGGGTAGTAGAGGAGGAGAATTTTTTTATGTCAAGTGTACACTCCTACATATGGTGTTATTAGGAAGGTTAAATACATAGTGACTTTCTAGGTACAAGTTTAATTTAAGGGAAAGAGGTTATTCAAAGTCACAAACCAAGAAGTAACTAGCTTTTCAGCTCCTCAGAGAAGCACATTTGCTCTCAAAACAAGCCCATCTTTTAACTGTGTATAAGGCTTTTACATTTGCTGTATTAAGGGCAAAAAATTGCCTCACACTTGCCTTGCTCATCAGTTTGACTTGAGGATGTTAGGAGCCGTACAAGAAGTCAAATTTATAATGAGGGCTACTGTTCATTTCCCAACAATCATGGCCGATCCCACTGTGTATGCTGACTCGCCATAACACTCCAATTCCACCAATGCTCCTCTGCTGCTGTTTGGTCTCCTTGTGGGACAGTCATCCCAATGAACTGTCTATTTATGGAAGAAAAAAAATATCCTCAAAGGAAAAAGCAGCAATGTTTTTCTTGCTCTATTCCATGGGCAGCATTCTCTTGGCATGTGTTCAGAAATGGCTGTTGCTTGCAGATGATACATGCTTTCATTATGCATTCAGCAAAAATATTACCATCATATGTGTCAAAATCTTGAACACATACAGATGGCCACAGGGATACAAACTAAGTGATGGCTAAGATAAAAGTAAGGTCTTTGAGTTTTTCCATTTCTCATTGTCCTTTACAGAATTAATTTCAAATAGATAAAAACTTAATGATAACCTATATCTGCACATTTTCTGAAGACATCACAAAGATTATTAAGTGGATGTTACACTTCAGTATTAAAAAAAAATATATTTCCTAAACTTCTACTGGAATTGAAAATGACAGGAAAGTTATGTTCTGTTTTACATGTGTCTCATTTATCTCATAAGACAATTGTGAAATTTTATGGTATTTGGCTTGCATGTAGAGGCCTTTCTGTGTCATTATTTAGTAGATATTTATAGCTTCACTAACTGCAGTCACTGTTGCTCAAACTAGGTACCTGAAATTCTTTTACATTTCAGCTGCAACTTCATGAACTAAAATATGAACCTTATATCTAGATACAAACACCAAGTGAGAGTGTTTGTGTAGAATAGTTTAAAATATTATCACATTGGTTTAACATTTATGTACAATTTGCAGGAGGAATTTTAGAGGAATTATTTTTTGCTCTTCCCAAAGCAGGATCCCACTTAGTTTCAATACAAACGTAAATCACAATTCACACTCTCATTTTGTGGAACTTTCATACAAAAGTGTTAAAAAATGCAGATTATTTGCATTTTCAGTTTCACATGGCATTGCAATCTGTTACCTAATCTCCACATTTGGGAATAAATAGAAGACAAGCAAGCACAAATGAATAGATGATTTAAAGGGCATTTTGTAGTAGAACAAAATTCTTCTCTATCCCATTACAATTAAATTTCATTGTAAATTCACGTGTTTAGAACCTTCCCAGGGAGAAAGCATGAGTGAGGCCAGGCCACTTTCAGTGGTTGTCTGTTCTACAACATGGTTTCACAACCAAGGAAAACTTTCTGCACCAAATGCATAGCTCAGCCCTTTGGACCAAATCCCCTTAGTTCTGTACTTAGTAAGTTCAAGCACATTTTTGAAACTATGGTGTGAAAATGAAGCAAGCCCAAAGAAGAACAGTGGCCACTTTATATAAAACCGATAGGGTTTGAAATGACACAAAACAAATGCATCAGTATCTGCATTGTTGGCTGACTGACTTCATACAAACTGAATTCAGGAGGAAGCCATTTGAACTTATTCTTATTTCTAATGCTAAAAGTTATTGCATTCCAAGCACTAAGAGGAAAAATCTAGTATCACTAAGAATTTGAGTAGACTGAGGATTTGAGATTATTTTATTCTTTGGATTTAATTTGCACTCGAGCCTGGTCAGTGTGATCCTTGTTAATGCTACTTTATTCTAAATAAGCTGGTCATTCTTTGTCCAGCAATGGCTTTTCATTATGAACTTCTGACCTGATTAGTTCCAGCATTACACATTCTCTTCATGTTTTCTGTGGCCTATATTACTGTATCATTAAGTTACCTACATGAATAATTACCCTATTTTACTCCTATTATCTTTGTCATGTTTGGGTGGAAAATCTCAAGCAGAGTGGCAGAGGCAGCCTGCTCTGCAGAAATTACAGGAATTACAGCACTGCACTCAACTATACTAGCATAATAAAGTGGTTCAGAGCAATCTGCCAAAATCTGTAACTCCTATTCTTACATCTAGGAGGTCTGTTCTGGCTGTGCATTTCAGAAAGACAAACTGTCTCTCCTTCTCTTTGCAGAGATGTCCAGCTAGCTGGAGACTTACTGTGCCCTCTGGGCTGCTCTCTATTTTTCTCAATGATTTCTGTTAAGATTGTTTTGTTTTTAATGTGTTTTAAAAGCTTGACATATTAGAGTTTTTAATTTAATTTTGATTTTTTTTTAATTACATAAATAAATATAATCTGTGGTGGCTGCATGAAAGAAACAACAGATTGAAAGATTAGTTCACAAATAATTTTCTTCAAGGAAAACCTTTGATGATTATTCTCCATTGAACAATCAAATTTTGCAGGACACAGGGGAGTCAGTGTATGCAGCACATCAAGGCAATGGAGCATCTGGAAATACTTTTTTCTTAAACATTTAAAGGGAAATAATGCTCATAAAAATGCTTGCAAAATATTGCAGTCAACTTGTTTTGCAAAGATACAGAACATGAACTGAGAAAAAGTAGGAGCAGTTGGAGATTCAGTCCTGCAGGTTATTGTACAAACACACTCTGTCAGGTGTATTGAGCTGACTTCCAAGCTGATTTCTGTGGTGAGTACAATTATTGGTATTGATGAGGATTGAACATGGAAAACCTTATTTAAAAGCACAGATGGCTGGTTGTGGTGGCTGTCTGTATCCAGTGTGCTATCCTGAACCAGCTCTCATTGACAAGAGAAGCCTGATGCACCTGAAGGAGTGTTTGCTGTTGCCAGAAAAAGTCATCCAACTCTTGATAAAATTATGCTTAGGTAAAACTGCTGCTTACGATAACATGATGATTTTCATCAGAGCTGACATGGTGATATACAATTATATTATCACCTTGTTTACATGGGAGATGCTTCTTTTAAAAAATAAAGCACATTTATATGTGCAATTTAATTATGAACTTTTTATTGTCATTCAGTTGGTATTAACATAACCTTTTGTAATGAACAAAGTAGGACAATATGAACTATCTTCTAGAGAAGGAAGAACTACTGTGTTTTCTCCCCCATTGATCCCTCCTTTTAACAAATTCCTGTGAACAAGAGGAACTGGGAGTTGCCTCTCCTATAAGATTCTGTCTCAACTGTGATGTGAGGAAAGAGCACTTTAAGTGGTGGGATGCTCCGTGAAGATTGTGCTATTTTTGGAAGTTTACTAGGACCTGAGATTTTGAGGAAGCACACTGTGCCTAGTTTCACTAGATCAAAGCTTTGTCCCACTCCTTGGAGAACTCAGAAGCAAGACAACGAAGTGTTTTTCCCGTCTCTTTGTTCCTGTTCATGATCTCTAGAAGGTGTTGATCCAACTGTTTAGTTTGCAGCCAAATAAAGAGTTGCACATTACCAAAACCGTCAAGGGGGATTTCAAGTACAAATTTGCAATTTCAACAGCTCTTTGTTTTGGGAAATGAGTTCTTTGCAGACAAGCTGAACCAAAGCATATTAAAAATTATGGTTTTGTATGTGTTTAAGAGGGTTTATTCCATGGCTTACTGGGAGAATTTTGACAGAAAATACGTAATTGTTCAGTGACTCTCAGTATGCTTTTACTCCTCATCAAAGCACAACTATTTCCATAGGACTTTTATTTTCCCAAAGTCTGTGAACCATAAAGATAACAATCTCACTGAAAATTTGAAAGAACATGAAATGTATACAAAATTGAAGCTTAGAATGAAAAAGATTGCCTGGAATAAACACAGATAGCATAGTAAAACAAAATCATTGGGGATTTCTGGAGTACTCATCCCCAGTACAATGTCCCACCTTAATACAATGAAATTAATCTATTATTTTAGATTAAAAAAATATATGCATATGTGTGCCAGTGTGAACTGTTTGTGTATATGTAAAGTATACTTGAACACATAATTTCTCACTTAAAAAAAATACTTAGAGATTTTTACATTAGGCTTGGTTTACAAAGCTGAATTGTGGCAGTTTCACTTTTTGACCTAATTTTCAGAAATTAAATTAGGGAGCATTAAACAGAAGGAAGAAAATTTAAAACTTTTGGAAAAGAGAAAAAATAAAAGAAAAAAAACCAAATAATTTAAACTACACTCACATAACAAACACTAATGACAAATAGCACACACACACGCACGTGCGCACACACACACACAAAAGAGTAAAAAATAGATGTAATCACTGCAAAACAATTTAAATAGAAATATTTACTAAGGGCATTGGAAGGTCAACAGTCAAATTGTGCAATATGAGATATATTTAAGTCTCTGGGTAAAAGGACAATTCTTGCTTCAGTAGACTGTTTGCCTTGATGAATTCCCTATTTAATGTTATTCTGCTATTATCTCTTAATTTAATTGTCTTAGATTTAAAATCTGATTCCAGCAAAAATATACAGAAATAGTGTAATTCATAAAATATACTCTACCAATTAAAGAGGAGAAATGCATTCCTTAGCTAATTCTTCTGGGCAGAAGCAAATTTTTAAAATCAAAATCTGTTCATAAATAAAAATAATTGAAGAGGACTGTAAGCATATTTCTGTAATCTCCTCACCACTTATATCCTGATATGGAAAGCAGATGACTAAGACTACATGTAAAGCAGAAAATTTAACCTCTTGGCACTTTCAAACCAGCAGTGGGGTAAGAGGGAGGTTCTGAAGCAAAAGTTAAATCCTGCAAACCAGGATGTTCAAAATTCAGTCTCTGAAATCTTCTTTCCATGCTGAGGGCCAAATTTAGGCAGAAAAGAAAAGCTGTAATACATGGTTGAGAAAATGAGATAGGGTCTGATTTACTGGGAACAAGGGGAAAAATAAAATAGCACCCAAAAAAATCAAGCAGAAAACCAAACCAAACCCAACCAAAAAAGCCTGCTAAACAAAACCAACAACATAGAAAACAAAATCCAAAACAAAATATCTTAGAAACAAAGAAAGTCTACACAAGACAAGAATAAAGACTTCATATAAACCAAAGTGGAAACTAGCTGCTAATGCTTTATATAAAAATGCTACCGGGGGCATTTTTAGGGGGAAAACAGAAAGAAGAATGAAGAAAAACATCAAACATGAAAGAAACCTCCACTTGAGATGATGGCTAGGAATTAAATTAAAATAATTCTTCTAAATTTTGGTAAACAGGGTGGTCCAAAGTATGACTTTTTTGCAGGTGATGTAGAGTGTATTTGAAGACACTGTATGAGAAGCTCTCATGAGATGTACAACTCCTGTCCTAAAAGACTAAAATTAGGGTAGCTAAACTGAATCATAGGGTCGTAGTCATAAAATGGCCTAGGCTGGAATGGACCTTAAAGATCTAGTTCCAACCTCCCTGCAGTAGTCAGGAACTCCTTCCAGTGGACCAGGTCAAAGAGTCCAGTAGACGTAAAGACCCCTCCAACCTGGCCTCAGTTGAATGGACAGGGAAGGTTTTAAGAACAAGAAGCCTGCCTTCAGAAAGCTGAGGTTCTGTCCAACTGAGGCTCTTGGACAAAGCCACAAGCACTGGCTGGTTAAATGCAATTGTATGCCAAACTAGGCTTTGAGAAAAAACTTGCAAAGACATAAAAAGAAGTAATAAATTCTTTTTCCAACACATCAGGAGCAGAAAGCTTGCCAGAGAAGCGTGAGAGCCAATAGATAAGCAAGGCATAAAAGCATTTGCCATTTACAAACGTAGGGAAGTTTCCATGCTGAAACTCATCTTTTTAGAGGAGGTGTTAGAGAATCTGTCACAAACTGAAGTGTTAGTGGAACAGATTATAGAACAAATTGACAGAATACTCAAACCACCAGAACTGGATGGCACCTGCCCAAGTTCTAATGGAATGTAAAAGCGAAATGGCTGAACTATAGAAATTCACAGCCAGACTACATAAATTCTCACTTAAAGCCACCAAGGCACCAGGTGGCAATGGGAAGGGCAAGAAGACTTTGTAAAAAGAGGTCCAGAGAACAATACAAAACTACAGAGAAATATCTAAGATTTACAACAGTTTCAGCATGATGAATGATTACATAGATCAGCACTACCCTGCCTGGAAAAGAGGAAACTGCCATGACACTGTGCAGAAAGGAGCATGTTACAGAAAGTATTGAAAGTTGGTCATTTTTTCTAATGCTTGAAAGAGCAAATATCAAATTAAACTAATTTGTGTCAGATTCAAAAGAAAAAATTTTCAAACAATCATTACTTCAGTTATGAAGCCTTTTATCATAAAGCTGGACTTTTTTTTTTTTTGGTCCAGATTTGACTTTTGTCCAGTTGGGCTGGTTTTTGTTTCCTAATTGGAAAAATCTCTTTTGAGAACAAAGAAAAAGACTGGGAGCTAGGAAAAAAGATTTACAGAAAAGGATTTAAATCATGTGTTTTAAATAAAGAGGAGATCACTGAAGGAGGATGTAAGTTTTCAAGTGCCTAAAAAGCTATTGCATAGAGCTAAGGGACTGTTCTCCATGTCCTCCAAGGACAAAAAGGAATAGATTTCAGTCTGCACACTAATTAATAGCAGGAATAGATTTTTCGTGGTAGGGAAGCACTAGAAGAGATTCCCTGGAGACCCAGTAGAGCCTCTACCCTTGGAAAGCTTTCACTGAACTTACAGGAGCATTGGGTGATTATACACTCATAGGAGGATGGTCTACACTGCTTATTGAGGGGCATTCTAATCTTTCATTTGTTCTGTGGCTATTTTCCTTTCCTCAAAGTAAGAGAGGAAACATTTCTCCTTTTACTTTGTCTTTTTCTGACTATTCTTTCATGTTTTTACTTAAGTTGTTAACCTATTTGCCAACTTTCCCTGGTTATCTATGTAACCCATTACTTCCCAGATTTGAAGAAGTACATGTGAGGTGTGGATGTTCTTTAAGGTAACAGTTGTCCATGACTGACAGATGTCTAAATCATGCAGAAAAACAATTTAAATAGTAGGGAAGTATATAGTAGTCAGATGAATGCTTTGACTGGCTAACTGTTAAATCAATTATATTCTATCTGTTTTCTTATCCCAGGACTTTTATTTCTCCATCAGTCCATCTCAGGTAGGGCTGTGTGGTGCTCTAAAGCAATGAGCACATGCTTAATACACCAGTTTTAAAAAGCAGATAACAACATAAGAAGAACATTTTGATCAAAACATTTAAAATTTGGGCCTGAGATTTTTTTTTTTTAATGCCAAGAAATGTTTCTTAATTTAGGCCCTTAAAAGACATAGATTTGCTTTCCAATATCCTCGATTTGACAGACAGTGGAAGACACCCAAAGGATATGTGGGTGCTGGCAGTGAAGCCAGACCAGACACTTCCAATATAGGTGTCTAAATATGGATTAAACTGCCTCTCTTGAGGCACCCAAATGTGAAAATGATTGGCTGCAATCCTCACTGAAGCAGCTCACACCGTTCTCTACATGGACTGAGTGCCAAAGTTCTAGTAGCAATTGTTTTAACTGGAAAGAGTTCAGTTTTCATTTTTCTGAGAGAAAGCTGGCCAGTCCCAATTATGGAAACAAATCTTCAGCATCAAACTTTTAAAAAACACAGAAATTCTCCCGGGGAAGTTACTAGCAGGGCAAAACTAGCTTTTCCAGAAGAGCTGACAGTTGTTTACATTTTAATGTGGAGGAATCCAGCAAGTCTGCAAGTTTATTTTTAGTAGCTGAAAACTCAGTTATTTAACTCCTTTTTTTCTGTGACTGGAGCTGAGACATAAAAATGATTAACACAATGGCCAGCTGGTGCCTGAGTTTATGCTAGAGTTCAGATGATGATGAATACTGTGTAAATAAGAAAGCAGTAGGATTCTTTCACATTATATTTCTTGTGATGCCTCACCTAAATATTTGCAATCTGACAGCCTCTGTGCTTAGAATAGCTCTGGTTGCCACATAGAATGCTGGGTTGCTATCTCTGAGCAGGATGAATCTGCTCCCTTCCTTGTGGAGCAAATCTGGCAAGGAATATTTGCTGTTACCAGTGTCCTGGCTTCATCACTGGAGCACAAGTCCTGCCAGATCCAGCGATGAAAGCTGTGGCAGCTGCTGTCTCAGGGCTGTGTGTGAGCTAGTAACAGCCAAAAGTAATCCAAGCTTCCCTGCAATAGGAGTATGAGAGACCTCCTCCACTCAGTGTGCCCAGTGGCACACAACTGTGGCTGGTGGTCCCTAGCACAGTCCTAGAGAAAGCAACCCAGGCAGCTGGAGCTGCTCCCAGCTCCCAGGAAAGCCAGCAGTTCAACACTGCTACTGCTAGTCCCATGGGCTTGTCAGGGAAAGGACTTTGCTGCACTAAATGAATTCCTTTCTAAGTGTGAAGTACCCTCCTGTAAGACAGCAAGCTTGCAAAGTTGGTGTAGAACTGGAATTCTGGTGTAAAATCAGAATTGTCTCAATTATAAATCAAACCAGTCACAGGAGCTCAGCTGGGAGATCATGTTTTCTAAAAGAACAAAGCTACTTTTTCCTCCAAAGACACCTTTAGGGATTGCATCTAGGGAGCAGTCAGAACAGTGAGTGTCAAAATCATTTCACTAAGGAACCATTCCAGGAAAATGTGTAAATGTAGGCATAAAGGAAGAAACATTTCTAAATTTTGCACATTGAGGAAGACAAACCATCAGGTTTCACTACACTGTCATGTATATATGGTCAAAAAACAGCTGTAACCTAAAGAAGGTGAGAGGCAGTCACATAACTAAAAATGGATGGCTAGTAGCTGCACGGTTTGGCTTCTGTTCTTAACTAAGATGCAGACTTCTGCCCTTTTCTCTGGTACATTATTCAACTTCAGAGTCTGTTTCCACATACATCTCCAAAGTCATGCAATTTAATTAGCTAGCCTCCAAAGGGGCTAGAAAAATATTTATGAAATACTTGCGGATGCTTTTGATCTGGGAGGCACAGTAGAAGGGCAAACCAGTATTTACATGGGGTTTGACATGAATTGCAAGCAACCTTTGTGTTTGGCTTTAAAGGGAAAGTTGAATCACATTGCAAAGTATTGAACTATTCTGGCAGAAAACACAAAAAAATATCTAGCATATTTGCTAACCAAACCCTTTATTGACACAAGTCTTACAGGTCTTTAACATTTCTCACTGCTACGACCAAATCTATTCAAAGTTTGTCAGGAAGAAATGCATCTGAAATCATGCTTATGCTGGGATAAAACCTCTAATATGTGACTGGTTCTGTGGACATAATCACATAAAGATTCTGCAGGGAATTCTGTATTGCATACCTTATACAGCATATTAAAGGCAAGGAGGACAATTTGGATAGATTGATCATTTTCTTATCTCACTAACACAAGTCTTTACTGGTGAGACCCATGTCAATCAAGAAATTCCTGAATAACTGCTCTGTGAGAGAAATTAATATTAACAGTATAATGTTATCTCTCTATTTCTTTGTTCTTTTCACATGCATTCTGAATAACAAAAGACTAGGCAAACTCTTGTTAAGCATCAAATAATAATCTACAGTGCCTTGTGAAATTTGGACAAGGAAATATATAGTGTTTTCTGAGATTTTCTTTGTCATTGAACTTAATAGTAAGATGTGAAAGACAGGTGAAGAAACCTGAGTTAAGACTTTTTCCTATAAGTTCAGGTTTTTTTCTTTCTCTGTTTAGCAAAAAAACATCACCAGTTGTTGGAGTTGCCAACAGTTACGAGCTGAAGACATCAACGCAGTCTGACAGATACTGGCAACACCACTCAATATAACACTTGCCAGGCCACTGTGTTTGCACTGTCATTTTAGTCCCAGAATCTTGTCTATTGCCTCATATAACTGGGATCCTACAGATCTTCAATTGGCAGTAACGTTCCCACAGATTAAGGAAGGGGGCTGATGGATATGAACTCTGAAATTAGAAAAAGATGTGTTTGGTAATATTAAATTACTTGCCCAAAATGAGTCAATCCAACAGGAACCTGACGTTCACATCATGTGAAATCATGCACATCCACGTGAGCCAAACTCTTCCATACAGTCTGAAAGGAGGGCAGACTTGTTTCTAAAGGTTGAAAAGCTCTGCTTTTATTTTGTGAAAAGCCCTTAATACTGGAGTCTTAGTATTGAGATTTTAGAGTGAGAAAGGGAAAAGGACTGCATTTTTGTGTTGCAGAGGGCAGAAGTATTAATTGGAAGGAAAGGCTGCTATAAGCATAACCAGGTTTAAATTATAGCGAGTGTAAACCTGTACCTACTTTAATTCTTTATCCCCCAAACAGAGGAACTTCAAAACAAGCATGTTGTAGGATGGATTTAATAATCATTTCCAGTCAAAGTATTTCTCTCTGTGAAGAGCACTTCAAAAGGATTTACTGTGCAATAGTCATTTAGACCTATCACCAACATGACCACACAGGACATCACAGTCAGGAAGAAAACTTCCTTGTAGCTTTTAGAAAATATTCTGATTGAAATATGTCCTATTTCCTTTACTGAAGATTAACTAAATTCAGTATTCAGAGAAGTGTTTATACATCAAATGCAGAAAAATATTATTCCCAAATGATTGAGGTAACTTTTCTTTAGAGGAGGACAAGAAGGACACTGTGTGGGAGCTGTGCATAGTAAAACTACTTCTTTAAATTTAAAAGAGTTCCATGGTCTCCCTAACATGCTAATAATGGGTGACAAATAGTAAGCTCTTCAATTCTAAAAATAAAAAAACCCTGACAGATGGAATCTATGAGATTTAAATTAGGTTTGATCCAATAATGAAAAAAATGACAGTGCCAACTGTCAAATGCAAAGCTGCCATTCTTGGTAGAAAAAAAATCACTTGTCTGAGGCTAACTTAGGCAGCACTAAAAGATACTTATTGTTTGGAATGCAAATTTAGCAGAACAATAAAGTGAGAACATTACCATGTAAGCGCACAATTTAGGATTTATCAAGTGACTCTTTAAATTTCAAGCTAATGAGAAACAAATTACTAGAATATGGACAAACTTTCTCAACGGACAGGCAATCTTATTACCTCAGAAAATACTGCAAATACACAAGATAAGAGCTATCAAACTAATTCTGTACTCTTTTTATACAAGAGCACCATTCTCTACATTCATAACTGTTTAATGTCTAATTATTGACTTTTATAACTGATGTACTTTTAAGATTAAATCACTTGAGCCATAAAAAGGTCCTGAGATTAACCCTCTGCTACTTAGTGCACAGCTTGTCCCTCATTAAAATAGAGTAAATAGTCAGAAGATGGTAGTCAGGATGTATTTAAGCATACATTCAGTTTGTAGAAGAGGGAAAAGTATGCAATTGCAGAAAATTTGCTAGGAGATACAGTAAATTTAACATTCATCTGTTCCAAAGCCTAAATACCCACAGCAGGGAAGCAATAGTTGAAATGAAGAAGGAGGGTTACTTCTGCATGTTTTTGACTGGCTGGTTAGAGAAGAGTGTAAGAAAAAAATGGAATATGAAAGAGGGCAAGATTTAGATGGTAAGCTCACAAGTGGGTCACTCTGCAGACGCAGGTAATGCATGGGAAAAAAATACATGGACTCTTAAAGAGCTGTAAAACCTGTACAAGTGATTTTCCACCAGAAAGAATTTTTGCTCCTTTTCACCTCTGTGAGCTGGTCTAAAGATTTTAGTTCAATCCCTAAATCTTGCCAATTCCTTCCCCTTTACTGCTTATATATATCAAAGCCACTCCACTCCCACACCATATCAGGGCAAGGCGCTGTGTGCAGCAAGACCTCCACTTTGCTGGGCAGTACAGACAACTGCACAAATCCTCTGTAGACATGTTTTGTTTTGCAACAAGCCATTGGTTGAAGACCATAAATGTTATAATTGTGAAGTTAATATTTCAGCTGTACTTACAGAGATAAATATATTTTGGTGCAGATATTGTTAATAGAATAAAAGGCAGTAAGTGGCTACTCACATAAGAACTGAAACCAGTGATATTTTTATTACGTAGGCAATTTTCTATTTTGAAATTCAGTAGTTCAAATTATATTGCAAACTAGACCCCTTTGGAGATTTTTTATTCAAATATCACATGCAATTATTTTGCTATTTTCCGAACCCTCTCTTACATTTCTCCATGGACACAACTGAAAGGCCTATGTGCCACAACAATCCTCCTAACAAGTATTAGAAAATTATATTCCTTAATAGCATTGTCTCTCTAATGTAACTTGCAGTAGGCTTTGCTTGTATTTAAAGTACAGTGAGATGCAAAGGATATAAATAAAAATCAGAGGAAAAAAGATATGCCAATGAGAATCAATTAAGGGCCTCAGCCTTTCCCTTAACTCCCAAAATCCTGAGTGGTGATGTTGTTCAAGGGTCTGAAGGCTCCACTGGATAATTGTTTAGCTGTGTAAAGCACTACGCTGACATGTGAGGAGATGGTTCCGGCCCTGGAGAGTTTGTCTGTTTAACCAAATTAAATACAACTTGCATTCCTTTTAATGTGACCTTTCTTCCCTTCTTCATTTTAAATGGCTGTGCAATGTACCATGCTGGGGACAAGTTCTCTGTGATATTTGTATTTTGAATCGATGTTCAGAGCCTTTTGGGTCTTAGGAAAGGAAGACACCTTAACCAATACATACTGGATGAATTTTTCATGACCCTACAGCAAGCAATAGTGTCACATGTTGGCACATATACCAAGCAGTTTTATTTTTGTTTAAACACATGGATACAAATAAAGGACTTTTTGAAACAGAAGAAACACCATTCACTCTTTGCTGTGTCTCTTAGTGACACAGGAAAAGCAAAATTACTTCAGCAGAAGTGGTTTGTTTGCCATTTCAATCCCTCTGCTTTGCTAAAAGGGCAGGAGGCTTCTTCCAGACATCAAAGTGCAGGTATGGAGTTACTTCTCTGAGGGAAGGTGAACAAACTTTCATAGGATGTGTTACATGGATATTTTAGAAAGGGAGAGGTCACAAGGGAGATGACAGTGGAAAGCATAATTACTGCACACAAACTCTCCTGCTCACTTTTGTGTAGTGAGAGCTGTGCTGTGCCCTTCAGAACACTCCACACACTGCCAGCAGCTGTGTGTAACAATGGGGCCACACGTTGTAAGAAAGGTCTTGGTGTCAGGATCGGTATTAATTTCTTCCATTTTCCTGCCCATCAGGAATGTACACCATCTCTATTTTGATTAACAAGGGGGTTTACACAGCCTTGAGGGAGAGTCATGATATAAGAATAAGCACAGCATTAATTGGTAGCTAGAGATAGGGAGTGGAGTAGGAGCACTGATTTAGGGGATTATGTGGAGTGTAAGTCGGAGCATTATTGTGACCCAGGGGATGAATTAAATCCTGGAATATACACTCTGAAATGTATCTCCTGAAATTTATGTCTCACTGAAATAAAAATAATAAATAAGAGATTCTTTGTACCTACAGCCCATTTTAACTCCTATCTAGCTCCATATTCTAAAAATCCAGCCTATCAGGTTTATAAGCACCTCTAGTGTTATACCAAAGATTTAGAGGTTAAACTAAAGGCTGCAGATGGAAATTGCAAGAGCATAAATCACTGTTGATACTGCTAATCTTTCAAATGGCTTAACAGGAACAATCTTTCTCATATATTCTCTTATCTTCTCATACCAAGAGAAGTTTTGTCTGAGTGCTAGCCCAGAAAACCTCTGTAGGCAGAGATTAAATTAATTGTTAATATTGGAAAACTATTTTCAATCTGCTGAAAGGTTTTAAACCATAGTTCAGTGCCTCCATTTCATTCCCTATGCTTGAGGGCTGTCTCCCTTAGGCAGTGTCAAAATGAAAAGATCATTGATTAAGTATCAAATGTGTTTGCTCATGGCTGTTCCCCCACCAAGAAATGCCCTGAAGCAATATAATGCTTGGGCTTGAAGCACATCAGTTCTGCCCTCTGTATCTTTAAGTTAAACAGCCCAGCTGGGTCATCACACTGGGGAAATTCTACTGCCCTCAGTATCAGGGCTATTACCCAGGATCTCTTGGCCATTCTCCATTATCAGAGGAGATAAACATGGCCTTCCATCTGACAACAGATCCTAGACTTCAGCTTCAAAATTGTTAACAAGACATTGCAAATTCTCGTATTTTATAAAAATCCTGGAATTAATGGATGAGTATATAATTAGGGAGCATTGCTCTGAAGCTTAAAAAAAAAATAAATCAAGCATTTAGTCACAAATTCCTCCACAGTTTATCAAAAGTAGATGACTGGCTACTGAAACACTGCGATAAGGAGGATCAGTGCTTTGCCCAAATTAATTGCCAGTCTGTAAATACCAATATATGAACTGACTGCAGTTAATCATCTGACATGAGATCTGCTGCAACAGAGAGCCCAAAACATCAGCAGCTGTTAAAGAGATGGTAACGTGGCCATTCTGTTTATCTGTCAAAAGATGTCTCCTAATGATCCTCATTTTCTTGAAGTACTTCTGGTATCAACCTCGAATATCTGCTGGAAGCCGTAAATACACGGATCTGCTGTCTACCAACCCTGTCACCTGTATCCAGAAGAATAAGTCTGAGATTATTAAGGTTCCTTCTAGTCTTAAAATTGAATTTGCAGGAACTCGTCTGTGTCTGTTCTTAAAATTAAGTCTTTTCTTTCTGCAGACAGGTACTTGTGCATACATGAACAATGGAAGAGATTAAATGGAAATTCTGCCGGGGATGCATGGTAATAGCCTTTTTCTGTATCAATTATCTTTGAATGCATGGAAGCCACACAATATCAAGTTTTATTCTGGTCCATGTTCTGAAATTCCCAGACAGCAGGCAAAACTCCAGCTTCTGTTCTTTTTAATGGATGTTTGAGAAACTCAGTAGTACATAAACACAGAAAGGGCAATGAGAGTGATTCTGTCCTCTTTCCTCAGAACATTAACGGAAGTGTTTCCTGAGAACCCATGACTTCTATCTTGCATGTTAAATACAAATAATAATACCAAAATTGAGCTCTTGTTTCTCAATTCTCATTCCCGAACATAGGAAAATCATAACTATATTTTCTAAAGCCAGACTGAAAACCTTTGATAAGAAATTTTCTTGAGCCTGAAGCAGATGATTGCCGTTATTAAGATTGTCACTACCTTCATGGGCTTCCCCAGAGGTGCCAATCAGTGCAGCATCACTGATTTGAAAGGGAAGAGACAAGTGTAAATCATCTGCATTGTTTGCCAGATAATTTTAAAATACAGGAGGAGAGAGGAAATATTACAGGCACCAGTTTAATAGCTTGCCCAGCTAGCCCTGACCCCGTTACAAGCCTCGGTACGGCCCCTCTGCTCTGCAGATTCAGCTGACCACGTGGGTCCCAGCATGGCACCATGGCAGGCATATTGTGATGATGGAGACGAAGGAAAGGAGGTCTCTGACTGAGTAGCAGCATGAATTTATTGAAGGACCCCTAAGGGACCTCTTCACCTTGAAACCCCTACTCAGGCAGAGCACTGACTGGCAAGATACAGCACCTTTTAAGGGCAGGTGGGGTCAGGGGAAGGGACCAGGAGTTGGCCAATGAGGGCAACTCAGGGGGTGACCTGGCTGTTGAATGATACTTTCCACAGCCAATCTCCCCGTGATAGAGGGAGATTCCTCGGGTCAGGATCTATCACCTGGTACCCTCCAGAGAACTTTCCAGGGCCTGGGAAGGGCTCCAAAGTGACAGTCCTGCCCTCAGAGGAGGGGAAAATAAGATACAACTAAATACAAAACTTGTGGGGTACATGGAACAGACCATTAATACATAATTTGATTATAAGGCACACCACTACAAGAAAAATATTATAAACAAAGGGTCTTATATTCCAAGACATCCTTCCCTATATATGTCTTATATTCCCTATCAACTTCAATGCCAATATCATTCCAAACTGGACACTCTTCACAAAAGACAGATGTTTAGCACTCCAAAAATAATAAAAATCAGGTCCCTGTTGAAGTCCTTCAGGTTTCTAGATAGCTTTACAGCAGAAATTAGTAAGAATAACAAAAATTTTTGTGGTTTTCAGTTTGCTCTTTCAAATTTCGCCCTGCTCATAATTACAGTCTCCTTGGAGTTTTTCTCTGGGAAGGGAAAAAGTGCAATGGACAGTTGTTTTTTTTTCCCCAGGAGTGGTTAGAGCACCACTTCCTTTCCTTGAGGTAGTAGGGCTTCTGATTGACAAAAGACGAGTTTGAGTCCCCCTTTAAATATACAAACATCATTTTTGAATGGCTCAGAATGGAGCTATCAGAGTACCAGGTTTGGGCTAGGGTTTGTGCTTAATGACTCTGCCACTCTCTGTGGCCCATGAGGTCTGAGAGCGTGGGACAAGTTCAAGACCTGGAATTGAACCCCTTCTGGGAAAGTGCATTGTGCTAACTGAGAGAGACTCCTGGGACAAACCACTTTAAATAGCATTTGTTTCTAAGTGCGATAGTTCATGTGAAAATGCATGCAGCTCCAGCTCTTACAAATGTTTCACCTCAGAATATATTCTGTATACAGAACAGTCTCTAACAGTTGCTGGATTTGCAGGATGTGGACAGGAAGAATAAGGAGGGAGCAAAAGTTCAGCTGGTCTAATATGTAGATATAGAAGCTGGGCTTTCATTGTCTCCCAGTGCTCCCTCTCTCCTTCAGGGCTGCATAGGGGAATGCATGGGAGAAAGCAAGGCTGTAGCTTCCCAGAACACCGCAGCTGAAGCTTGCCAGACACATGGTGACCATCAGAAGGTTGCAGTGATTAGCCTGGCTATATAAATAAACATGGCTGAATTCTGCCCCAACAAAACATTGTTTGCTCTGTGTGACTCTGCTGCACTGAGCATGCTTAGGTCAGGGTTGCATGGAAAAGGAAGAGGAAGGGATTGTATTGAAAACTCTCCCATATCGCAAACACTAGGAGAGAGAATTTTTGACTGGCTTTTGCTTGACTAAAGGGGGCAGAAGGAGTACAAAAAATGCCTCTCCCATTGGGGTTTGTTGCACTTTTTGTGCTATGCTGGGGCTTTATGTAGTATTCACCATGGACATAACAGAGTAAACTTTAAGGTCAGTCCTTGTAGAGATCTGTGAGAGAGACCTTCCTCCAGTCTCTCCCAGCAGTGAGAGTACAACTGAGCCACTGAGGAGGGGAGATACCAAAAACTAAACAAATGTATTTTTTTGCTTTTTCCATTCCCTCGTTCTGTTTTGTTTTGTTTTGCTTTGCTTTTATTGTACTTGAAATTTGCAAGTGAACCTGGCTCAGCTGATGTGTATTCATGGCCATCATAGCCTCTTTCAGGAGAGCTGTTTGTCTCGGGGATAGCATCCTTGGGATCCATAAGCATTTGTATCTCTGTACCAAGTACATCTCTTCATGTAGAACACAGGTGAGAGAAGCAAGCTTTTAATTTGTTGGGAAAGTATTCACTGAGGAGTGGATCCTGAACCCTGACCAATGTGGTGTTCTTTACAGCTCTTTTTAATTAAAGGACTGTGCTAATTCAGGTTCTGTTTTGCTCTTGTCCGTGACCATGCTCGTGGTCAGTGAACACATTCAGTACTGTTCCAAGGCTTACTATGAAGCTATCCAAGCACCTCCATACAAACTGGGTTTGTCTGGTGAAAGCAATACAGCAATAGTAGCAGCATGGGGCTGAGTTTACTGGTGGTGGGGCAGAGTCATACTGACACAATTCTGCTAGTTTCAGGATGCAAGCCAGTATCTCAGAATGCACTAGAGCACTGAAAGCTACTTTGAGTCAGGACAAAGAGACTGCCCAAGCAGAACAGAAGACAATGCTGTTTCTGGAATCTGTGCTAACTGCCTAAGACCGAGCTGAAAAGCCTTTGTCTAGCACCAAATCTTATTACAGAGATACACTTTCTGTGCTATAAAAATGAACCAGCTTGTTCAGAGCTAAGCCAGTGCACTTACAAGACATTCCATTACAAAACTAAGATTCATCCTACATCACTCTTTCAGACGACCTGGTAGTGTGCTTGAGGTCATTATTCTGAAGTACTTTACATCAGCAGACCACAGACTTTCTGATTCTCGACGATTAAGATTTCCAGCACCTCTCTCCTTTCATTTCACTGTCACATGAGGTAACCTCAGCAAAAGGGAATGTGCAAATAAACATGTATTCTAACATAGGGAACCATAGCAACAATAGTTACAGTAAGAATGGAAATAATTCACTAGTAAAAGATATAAAATAAGAGTATTCTGAGTCTATTGAAAGTTTCTGAATACCAGGCTTGAGACACTTTCTCTCTAGCTTACTGCTTTTTATAGCAAAATGCTGTAAATGTCATTGCCATATTTAAAACCTGCCTTCTGATAGAAGGGTGTACATATCTGCCTCTCTGTAAGCACATTGCCTGATTTTATTTTGAATGCAATGAGAAAGACTTCACTGCAAATATCAGGGCTTATGACTCTTGAGGATTTCTCCTTGCTAGGGTTATGATGTAATTGTCTGTGCAGGTCTTTATTACAATAAGTGTTCAGAAAGACGCCTGTAAAGGATAGGACAAAGCCTAGTAGCAAGCTTTACTAACTAAGAAAGTGCAGTATGCTGCTCTGATGCTTCCTGTGATCATGGCTCCTATGGCTCATTCAATGAGCTCAGATAAAAACCACATTATTTATTGCTCTTTCTTTTATATACCTGTTGCAGGGTGACACAAAGTGACAGGATGGTTAGTTTATGTCATCAGTGGGATTTCCTGTCCTGTGCAGCACAAGCCTCCCTGCTTCACGCACATCCACAAAGGTCATATAATATGCATCGAACGCAGCTGCAGAATAGTGGCCATGGTTGTGGAAACAGGAGGGTATTGAGGTGATGTCCTGATACTGGAATATCCTGAGACTAGTTATTTCTAGACTGAGAATCCCATGACTGAGAACAATTGGAAGTATGCTGTTACATCTGCTAGCTAATCTCAGTGATCTCAACATTATTCTGTACTGATCATTCATGTGCCACACAGTTTTAGTTTACCTGTGTTATATTATGTGTAATCCTTGATCATTACACATGGAGGCTTATTCCAAACCCAGTACATTGTTAACAGTAACTTCTCTGATAATGTTAAATATTACTTTCTTTAAAAAATTCCCCTTTTGATCTTGCACTATGGTGCATATTGTTTTTTTCATTGTGCACACACATTTCTAGTATTGTGATCAGTGCGTAACAAGTCTGTTTACTGTTCATTAACTAGCCCTTTCAACTTCCCAGATAAATAGAAACAAAGAGGTTTTCAGGCTGTTTCATTCCAGGCACCTTTTTCTTGTACTCTTACAGCAAATGAATGCATTGGTAGAGGTTCAAACTTTCATATGAACAACTTGTTTGCCTGCTGCTTTGAACCATACCCTCATAAGAGGTATTAAATTTTTCCCACCTCTGTCATCAAAGCTAACACAATCTTTGGGTTTTTTGCCACCACGTCCTTTCCAATTCACATCCGTCACCTGCAGTTGGTGCCACCTTTACTATTGTGACTGCCCCACACTCTAATTTATGATTTCTGTGCTTTGAGAGGGTAACCACTATTTTGTTCTGTTCAAAAGCAAACATGAATACCTTAACAGCCAACAGCTGCAGAACAGCAGCAAAAGTGTTTATGTGTTCAGAAATAAAACTTCTGTAAAAGTTACTTATTTAAAGATTTAGAACTGTATAAAATAATGAGCTTAAAATCGAAATGTTTGCCTGGGGAAGTCTGCCTTGTCAAATATTACTAAATAGGGATGCTAATGACTCACTTAACTCTGATGTTCAGCTTCTGAAACAAAGGAAGCAGAAAAACATAAGAAGACTATAGCTGTTAATAAAGTTAGCAACTTCACATATAAATTTTAAATCCATCTGCATTTCTAAAATGCCAGTAAACTGAGGTCCTCAGGCTAAATATAACAATAAGATTTAACAGACTGGTAGCACACAAAATGTTTTATATAATCCGCAGACTTAAAAAATGATTGATAGGTTTTGAAAAGAGACACAGTGTTCCTGAAGTCTAAACTTCATCCAGTAATTACCACTGGGAAGGGATGACTAATTGCAGTACTCTCTGTGCTACACAATATACATAGCAGACATATACACTGAAGAGTTTTGATTTAGGTGTTCTCCATTTGGTAGAAGGAGTTAAACTATATTTGGAAAGAGACCTATGTGCCTGAAGGCTGTAGGCTGATGAAAGTCTTCAACTGTGCTTTGTAGAATCAAAACATTTTCTGATGCTTCTGTAAGTCAAAGTCAAAGCTTTTGAATTTAATACAATATGCACAATTGCTCAAAGGGCAATTACATTATTATTATTAAAATTGTCATCCCTTTAGTTATGCACTGCAAATGGTTCACATTCGTAGGTTCTTATAACACAATAGATCTGTAACTTTTAGCAGTGGTTGGACATAGCAAGGCTGTTGAGATTTCTGTTGCTGTTTTCATCCTCTTAAACCAACATATTTTTTCAAAAATATTGATAGTTGGAAAAATATTTGTAGAAGCCTATTGCATTCTCCTGAATTAATTTTTGTGTTTACCCAAAACAGAAGGTAGCCCAATTCAAATCGGTCAGTGAAGGATAAGAATTGTGCGGGAGTAATATCCCCGTTTCCCCAATTCTTTTTTTTCTTTCAAATTTGGCTAGCATCGCTTGTATACTACAGAGTTTCCTGGACTTCTGCCATATTTTTGTCCCAGTAAACAGATTTAAAACTCTTCAGTTCAAAGTTAGCTGACCTGACTGGTGCCACACAGCAAAAAGAGTGAGCTTGAAAAACTCCCATCAAATCAGGGCCAGTATAAAATTTAGGTTCCCTGTTAGAGCTTGCATAAGTTATTTGCTTTTGGATAAGAGGAAGGTGCATTGTATTGTACCCATTCTTGAGCACAGCATTTAGCACTTTGTGAACTCTCTCACTTCCTGGAGTTTTGCTATGATGAAAGCTGCCTGTCTGGACCTCGGTGTACCTCCACCCACAACTGCATGTTTTACTTCTGCAGTTTAGAGGCCATAAGTGCCTGGTAGCCCCACTAGGAATATCCAGCAAAATCTCCTGCCAAAAGTTTTTCAGTTTTGAGCTGAGGTGGCATCTAGAGAATGGTTGGTTAGGGAATATGTCATTAAGAGGATGAAAATTACATTATTCTTTGTACTTTGGCATTAAATTAAAATCCTGACTGCACTGGGTGTAGGTGGCAAGATTTTGGTAGAAGGGGAGCTTCCTTCTGTGGAAGGAGGCCAGGGCCTGCCCTGTGCTGAACAACAGCCAGTTCCAGATGGCTCTGCAGCAGGCCCAGCATGGGACACAGCAGAGCCCTTCAACCAAACTGAAGACACTTCTGTAAAAACATGCTTAAGACCAGAAAATACTGATGGGAGAGGCATCAGAGGAGGGAATGAGGGAGCAGCAAAAGGAGGAATGAACAAAAACAATGATAAATGACAAAGAGAACACCACAGTTAGAGGGGAAGGAAGTGCTCCATGGCAGGGCAGGCACACCATCAAAGGGACTGAAGTCTGCTGAGAATCCACTCTGGAGCACAGGAAAAGCATAAAAAGGCAGAAGCTGCAGAAAGAAACAGCTGCATCTGTGACCACCTTCCCCCATGGTGCTCATTGCCTCCCTGAAGGGACTGAGAGTAACTGGAGTGGTGACAAGGGGTGAGCAGGGCAGTCTGAAGATGAGCTTGGCAAAGAGGAAGGATCGGTGTTTCAGATGTTTGTCTTTTGTTTGTTTCCCACAACTAAAATAATAATTAAACATTAAGTTCTTCAAACCCAGTCTGATTTTCACACAGCAGTGCTTGGTTAGTGAGTTGCCTATCTTTGTTCTGGCCTTTGAGTTTTTCCACCCCTATTCTCTGCCTTTCCTCTTATCCCGCTGGGCAGGGAAAGTGAGTAAAGAGCTGTATGGGTGCTCAGGTGATAACTGGGCCGACCCACCACTGTCATAGAGACTTTTTATCACACACTGACCCCAGGTCAGGAGCTGGATTCCAGACACACAATTTCTTTGTCATAGAAACTGTAGGAACACTTCAAAACTTGAAGCAAAAAAGCCAATGGTTTTGAAGTATTTAATAGCCTGAAAAATGTAGTTATTTTTTTAACTTTCTCCTGGTAGCCCTCTGCATTTTTTTTAAATTAAAAACACCTTCAGCTAACTAAAAAACATACCAAAATAAAACAAAACCTGAATAAATGGTGAGATAAACTGATTCTAAAAGGAGCAGCATGAGAAAGGAAGGGAAAAGAGCTTGAGTGCCACTGTTATTTCTTTGTTTCAATGGCAAACGAGAACAGCTTACAATAGTTATCACTGCTTTGGAAAGCAGTTTTTTATTGATGACAGCAAATCATGCTTAACATGCCAGGCTATAAAGACTCACAAGTGACCTTCTCCTATAAAGGCCATTTATCTTCTTGTATTCTTGCAGATGAACTGCTTGTCTTCTGTGGTTTATTGCTCATTTGCTCTCCTACACTAACTAGCTACCTTCAAAAACCATCTATGTTTCTTAGTGCTGAGAGTACTGTGTAAGTTTTTGACAGTGGTTTATCCTATTAAGTGTTTCACAGAACAGCTCCACTGATGATTATTTAAACTCCATCAGTAAAAAATCCTCTCACATAGTTTTTGTTGATTTCCTAGGAATTATTTTAGTTTTCAATACTCACTAAAGCTTCCTATTTTCTTTATGATGGATAAGAAAAGTATGTCAACAATTAACTTAGAATTCAAGCATATTCTTGAAACAGACACTTATTGAACTCTGCCCATTACAATCCTGACAGTGTACAGAATTGAAGTCACTTTAGTGCAATCTATAAATCATATTGCTTTCACTGGTTTGTTGACATTTTAAACAACAGCTGCAGTCACTTGTTGAGTGATGAATAAAGTGTTCTGCACTTAATCTGGTCCTGTCCTATCCCATAGTGCCACAGTGTGCTGTGAAATGGCTTCTATCACAGGGGCACCAATATTTGGACAATGACTTTTGCTTCAAGTTCCCCATAGACCTGGAGGGTGCCTGCTCTGTAGAAGTGCTCAAACTGAAGGTGTAAGGATAAGTCTTCTAAGTATGGGGTGACATTTTCACCACAACATAATAAAAAATATTAGTGGAACTCATGCTTCAAAGTCCTTTCAGTGCATTTGAAATTCCTCTGTTTCTGTCCTTACAGAGAAGATGAGGCACAATTTGAAAGAAAATGGTTATCTCTGGTCTCACCTTGTTTTCTGTATTATCTTATATTTCAAAGAGAATTTATATGGTACTAAAAATCTGTGGCCCTCTTTGAAAATGTACAAACCCTTCTTAGTGGGTTTGCTGTATGTAAAATAATTTCCTTGAGCAGAAATATACCATTTCATAACAGATACCCAATTCAGAGAGCTGGATAAAATTTCAGTCCCCTAGAATTCTGAAAGGATTGCTGATCTACTTAGGACTGTCAGTAATGTATTTTTTTTTTCTAATATAAATCATTCCCACAGGCATTCATATCTTCAGAAAACCGTTTGGTCCAAGTACATATCTTTTCAAGTCATTCTTACTGGGTCATCAGTGGAAGTGGGAATAAACCTATTTCAAATTATGATGTCAAAGCTCAGTAGCTGTATCAGTATTTGTGAGAAGGCAAGAATTTGGAAACTGGGAGGATGTAGAGTCTGTTTCATGGCTTGATCACATCCCAGTCTCACAGCACTAAACCTAGACCCTCCACGTGCTGTTCCTGGTGTTCACAGATAAAATTATTGCATTTTGCAGGGTTTCTTTTTTCAGTTCAGTGTCTGTAATAATGTGACCCCTCAGCTGTAAATCATCACAGTGATAATTTGGGATAAATATATTAAGAGGAGATATAAGCATACAAGAATTTGGCTTGGTCTCAAGAAAGCTACCTGGTTCATTAAAAAAAAGTTTCTAACATTATATTGTAATATTTTTGCAGTTTGAAAGTGCCTGAAACAGGATTCATGGTGAAGTGGGCAGATAAAATGTTTGAACGCCTTTACATACCCTATACATTTCCTCATAATCATTTTTATAGAAATTTCCTGCCGTAGGGATATCTGCCTCAGTCTTCAGTGATGAGGCAGTTCTGTTCATAAGCTTGGCAAAGATTTAAAAAAAGATACATTTTAAATGTCTGAGCTATTTTACCTCTCTTTCAATTTTATTTTTTTAATGAGAGGGCATTTTACATAGCTGTGTCTCTTACTATGAGAAAAGCAGTAAGAAGGAATATTTTTTCTGCCTCAGACAATGAATAATGATTTTTTTTGTCGCTTTAATTATTCACTGTTCATATGTTTACAGAGCACAGTGTGGTTGAACAAGGATAATTAACAAGGATAATTTTGTTACTAAACATAAATTCTCATCACTTCATATTACATATACACTCTTATAAGTGGCTATTGCATGTATCAGATTTGATCCTCTATCAGTAGTTTTCTTGGAACAGTTGCCCTATTATGCCAAGCAATCAGCATTGCATCTCTAACTTAAAGTTTAGATTGACCTGGGTCCTTCAGATAATTCTATCTTTTATTCATATGAAGCTAATTTTTTTTTTTCCCAAGCACTTTTGTTGTTTTTTTCAGTTTCAGAGTAGTTTAGGCAATGTTTACACTGAGTACATTTAGTGTCTCTAAACTGAAAATCTTTGGGGGTGTTTGGCTGGTGGCATACCTATGTGGACTGGTATGTGAGTAACACATTTAAAATGTATTTGATGTCTGGGTCACTTACTCTGAAGGATTTACTGACATTAAGGAAAAGTGCTGCAGTACATTTCCAAAGGTTTTTAGCAACTGTGTTTGATGTAATGTAAATAGTTCTCAGGGCCTTGCCTACTGGTTAGTCAGTGCTGCTAATGTGGAAAATGAATGTTTTTGTTAAACATGATCAATCAAACTATGATATGTTCATCTCTGTGGCTTGGCCCTGAGCATCTCTGCTTCTCTCTCCCACTTTAGTGGGTATTGGATTGTGCCATTAGCAGAAACCATGTAAAATTGCTCTAATGCTTCAGAAACACTTTACAGCTCTCAACTATTCATATTCTTGAGATGTAATCCTTCCCAATAACTCGAAAGAGAAAAGTCTATCAGCTCAGGAGTGGTGCTTCATATGTAGAGGTGCCTCTCTGTGTGAGGCTTCAGATACTGCAAAGCACTTGCTAGTATAAAGAAATTTAAACTTTTCAGTGCTTTTTAAGTCATACTGATGAAACAAAACTCACATTGGGTGAGAGTATTCAAATTCACTATTTGTTTCTATCCCAGTTCTTGACTCTTTGAAAAATACAGAGGGTAAAGACAGCAGAGGACTTGTGGAGAAAGTTATCCTATGTTATCAGAAGAACAACAAATTATTTCTACCTCTCCTTCTCAATTTTTCCATCAGCTTTTCCTAGAAAACAGAAGAAGTGTTTCTGAGCGTTTGCTTTTTCTTGACTCTGTCATGTTATTTTTGAGATAATTCAGACTGACTCAGTCACCCTGCTGTCAAGCCTGAGAAACTGCACTGACTGCACTAAATGTTCTCAGGTGGGTGTAACCATGGCAGGAGAATTTGGCAGAATGGACATAAAAAGGAACTAGAAAACAGGATAGCATATAGCTTGGGTAACAGGGGATAAGGAGAGGTGTGCAAATCCACTCCAGCCCAATGCTTTGGCCACTAAGTTCATTCCCTCCCACTGGAGTTTTAATATTATTTATAGAAAACCAGAGCCCACTGGCACTTTGATGCCGTGATACATCTCTGTTGATGATCTCTGTTCATCTGGAGCATTGTTTGTCCCCTACCTGGGATGCTGCAGTATTAGTAGCCACTGTCTCCTCAAATCCTAATCATATTTTCCTGCTCTAATCATAGAAAGCACTAGAATATGTGAATTTGTTCCACTTCTCTGGGAATTTGCATCCAAAGAGATCCTAAGGATAAATGCCAAGGGGGTTTTTATCAGATTCTCAGCTTCAAAGACCCCTCCTCAGCTTCAACTTCCCTCCTTTTTCCCACTCAATGTCCACTCACTGTTGTCATGTTACTGGTCACCACTTACAGATTTCTGTTTATCCCCAGATTCTGGGAGATTTTTAGCATAAACTCTAATATCTTCCCATGTAAGTGGTGCAACAATTCCCAGTGAAGCAGCTAAAGAACATGCTATTATTTATATCAAATTATTGATTTCTGGAGGATGAATCAGATCATTTTATAGATTTCTGTAAATAAAAGGTTTTGCTTTTCTACAGCTCCAAGAAACTAAAAACATTGAACATTACTGTAAACTTGTAGGGGGAAAAAACCCAAAACCTAGAGACAATATTCCCTTAATATAAAGACACTTTCTTTTACTTTAAAGTAAAAAGCTGAGATAACACTCTTTAACATAGTAGAATTATAGAAATCTACTTCCAAAAGCCTGCAAAATCATTCTAAATTAAATATATTCTTGAAATTGTAGTCTTCATTACTCTTTTTGAGGCTATAGTGTCTGCGAGGAAAAGGACCAAATATGAGCCCCATGCTTCTGGAAAAAGAAGCTTTAAAATAGTACTTGGCATTTTCCAGTTTATTGCACTGAATGTTAATGCACATTGGGAATTCATAAACACAGAGGAATGATTTAGACTTTCCCTTCCTGTATAACAAACACAGAAGGATGGAGAGGTGAGAAAACTGGTATTACACTGTTTAAAGCCAGGATCCAGTGTGAATACTATTTTAACCTCAGCTAGTTTCTTGCTCATGCTGTACTTAGGCTCAGCCTCAGAGGAGAGGCTGGGTGAGGCACATTTAGGGCAGCTTTAGTGCAGCTCCTTTGGGCACTGCCACGCGTGGCCCTGTGTGCAGTCATCACAGGATGCAGATGAGCCCATGGCCCCCAGCCCTGCCATGTGGTTGCCTGCCATGGTCACACCCTGCAGCCCACTTGTAGCCAGTGCCAATTGCTGCCCTCCTGGGGAATAGGCTGGGGACTGCAAAGGCCAACGATGGCTCCCAGTCAGCACCAAAGTCCAGGCCTCTCTATTTTGGAAATGAAGGGAATGTGACTGTGTAGACGTGAGCTGTGTAGTGACACTTGCCCTTGAGGTCAGCAGGCAGGCATGCCTGTTCTGCACTGGCATAGCCCAGTTTTAGCAATGTGAACAAGCCCACGGGGTGTCTGGTGAGCTCTCTTCAAAGCCCACACTTGCTGTGTTCCCTGCACTGGCAGCAGAATTACAGCTGTCAAAATCCAGGTAAATCTGTGTGCTGTGGCCTCCCCAGTTAGCTCCAGCAGAGCCTGCAGCAGCAGAATGAGGAACCATGAACCCACTCATGAGGCTGTTGGCCATGCTAGGTGCTCTATTCTGAGATGGTTAAAAGGGGCAAGTTGCTAAAACATGCTCTGCCTTTCTTCAAACTGGCATCTTCATTTTCTGTAGAAAGGAAGTGTGACTGATATACTCGCTGTATTTGACGGTGCTAATCCCCAAGTCAACTCACTATGACAAAACTGCCATGGATCATCTTGGTGGCATTTTTCAGTGAAAGGCAAAAATTATGTCAAGAAAAAAATTCTAGATGTACACACACACACACACACACACGTATGTGAATATACAATACATATATATATATATATATATATATATATATATAAAGTTATTGATTATTCCTGAGTTATTTTGGTTTCTGTTTCAGGGTTAAACAATATTCCTCCTTGTTAGTTTTATTAATTTTTTTAAAGAACCATTACCCAAAAACATTGTTGGAGGTGTTTACTTGACATAGTTTCCCTTCTCTTTTGGTTTGACAGAATTTTTGGAAAAAAATTTGAACAGATTTTTTTACATACTGAAAACCTGTGGTTTGGCCTAATTTAAAAAATCCCAGTATATATTGAATTGTTTTCATGTTGTTCTAGTTAACTTAAACAATTTTAAAGACATTCTGACAGATGGGATGAAAAGTTAAAATATAAAGGGAAGCCAACACTCATTCAAATTAAAAATACAATCTCTGCTATCCCTCTGATTGGTTATATGCAGTTCAGCTAAGTGAATGAAATTCCTAAGTGAAAGATTTGCTCCACATCTTCTACTTTGCAGACAGATCAGCAGAAAAATATCCTTCTATCATGGCTTAAATTATGTATCTTTAATCAAGGCACCCCAGGTAATGCAAAGAACTTGGCAAAAGTGTTGTTATATAGCTTCAAATTTTTTTGTTTTCCATGACAGAACATTATGAAAATACTGATTACATTTATAGGACATCCTGCAGTGCTATCCAGAAAAATCCAACTCTGGAAGGTTAGAAAAGCAACATCCAGAGTTCTGAGCCAGCCAGCTCTTCTAAATTGCAAGGAGTGTTAGCAGGAGCAAAAAGTCCCAGCTGTGTGACTGCTGCTTCCCAAGCTGAGCAGTTCTGCATGACACAGCCTGGCATTCCTAGGATAAATCTTCAGCCTTGTATAAGGGCCAGACTTATTCCAGTTAACATCATCTGAAGATCTGAATGATATTTTAGGAGATGTGTATCTGTCTGAATTTGAGAATCAAACATAAACACCCAGTGAATTCTCCACTGGAGAATTCCTGGACTACAAACCTTGCCAGGTCCATCTTGCTTGGATTCTTAAACGTATTTTCAGTGGATTAAGCATTTAGAGACATTTTTAAATTACTGAATCGGCATGATTTTTTTGCTATTAAAAAGGCTGAATGCATTAAAAAACATGAGAGAATGAAGATTATCTCTCTATTTAATATTATTCTTCCTTATAATATTTTAAAGTATTTTTTAAACAAAGAATTTAAAGTCAAGTAATCCAGCAACCATGATACAACACTCAAGCAGTGTACAGGATTACATATTTGAACTATTTTTTCACTGCTTTCTCTGATTTTAAACTGGCACCTAGAAGCAGTTGGAAAAATGTCCATGGTGTTCACTTCACTGGGGCAAAGCCTAGGAGATAATGAATAAGCTTTTGACAACACATTTGAAGCTTGAGACATGAAACTCAAAGCTTTTTATTGAGCTGTATAAACTGAGAACTGCCAACAATCTTATGACAAATGGAAATCCAAAAATGCCACTGCCAGCTAACAGTAGGCATATATGTGGCAGTAGACTATGGAATTCCCTAGTCATAGGGATTAGATATTATTGTGAGTAGAAAATCAGTCTATAATGTTACAGCAGAAAAAAAATGGTTTTGAAAAATTCATAACTTGAGGGGAAAAAAAATATTACCAAAAAAAGTCTACCTGTGATGTCCAGTATGTTTTCCTTATTTGAGTATTAATAAATCCCAGAATCAGAAAAATCAGAAATATCCTCTCTTTCCTTCTCTCTATCATTGCTTTGATTACATCATGTATCTTACCCCATGTAATGGCATATGTCATTAAAATGGATCAGAGTCCGTGGTCCATTACTTGCCAGCAATATCCTTTTATGTAGGCTTATCAGACTCCTAGAGCACAGAACTGTCCTCCCTACTGAGTAAGGGCCATGAAACAACCAGACTGCTGATAGATATGCTTAAAATAATTTAGTTTTTATTGTAGTTATATCTTCTGCCTCCTATTTTCTACATAAAAGACTCATTATTAATTGGGGTTTGGTGATGTAGCTTCTCCTACAAACCCGTTCTTTTCTTTCCAAAAGAAAATGGGATAGTCTTCTAGGAATATAAAGTGTGATTCAGCTCCATCACCACACATCTTATTCTCATGGTCCTTTCCCACTGTATCAGTAAAGGAATGGCTTTTTGCTTTTACTGATCACCTACAGCATTCTGAATAGTAAAAAGTTTCTCTGAACACTGCTCTGACAACTGTGAAATTATTATCTATGTAAAACAATGTTAGGATAATGTTAAGCCCATGTCATGCTATAACCCTGCAGGGCTTAGGAAAAATTTCTTTAACAGTTCTGTCCTTCTTTAACTTGGTTGTAAAATTCCTTTCTTGTGTCTGGTTGCAGGGGTAGAATTGTAACACTGCCTTTGAGAAACAAATAATACTAGGATGATTTAACCATACTGTTCAATCTTCTTTAAACTTGAATTTTTAACACAGCCACAAGCAAGTAACTTAACCAAAATTACCTGCATTGATTCTTGCAGGTGTTTGAGGGGTTTTATTTATATATTGCAAGAGATGAGAAAACATTAATGTTTAAAATAATCAATAAGACATTATAGCTATATTAAAATCTTCATGAATTTAAAACTTTAGGTAAAGTTTCACTGATTTTATGTATGATACAAAATTGTACAGAAAAATTCTATGTCTAAATCAGAGTAATTCAACTCTGTAAAACCTCAGCAATAAAATTTCTTGAATTTGCAGTCTGTACATATTCCTGGTTTTAATTGCCATCTTAGTTTTCATTTGAATTCTCTTTTTCTGAGCACTTCAAAAAGATATTAAAAAGAGCATTTCTGCAAAAGCAAAAGTAAAATAAATAAATCAGTCTAACAGGATATAGAAAGCCATAACCTTTGGAATTCCACATTCAATTTCATTTCCAGTTTATTGAAATAGAAATTAATAATTCTTAAATGAATGTGGGGATTGTAAATTTCCCCTTGCTTAGATCCCTTGAAAGTTGCTTTATGCACTTTAACTCAGAAAGGCTTTTAAAAAGAACTTCACCATTGAAAATAAAAAAGGTGGCAAGGATTGGAATTTTTTACCACCTTTTGCCTATATTTATTTGTCTGTGTTTGTAGTAGCCTACAGATTATATCTAGTGCTTTTTATCTCCAGGGAAAGAACTCCAAATTGTTAATTCACGCACATTTCTTTTCAAGTTTTGCATACTTTTCTGACACACAATTATTCTGTGATAGAGAAAGATGTAAGTCCCTCCTCTATCACTTTTTATAATTTAAATAATTATCTGAATAAAGCATTCAAATTATGGCTTTCACCTCTCTCAGTTCAATCATGCTAATTTAGCTACTGGCAGAGAATTTCAAACAAAATTAGTGTCTCGTTCTGAGACATGATGTTAATAAAAGATATTAATTACTTCTTAGAAGGCATATTTTTTTCTCCAGTCCATGAATTTGCCAGGAGAAAAATCTTTGTTGCAGTTTCCCTCTTCTCCCCAGCACAGAATTTCTCCCACAATCATTAAAAAAAAAACAAATAAAAAAACCCAAACCAAAACAAAAAACCCAAATAAAACACAAAAAAATGAAACAAAAAATTCAAAAACAAATGAACACCCCCCCCTTTTTTTTTCCTCCTCACTGAAAACCTTTCCATCCATTTCTTTTGTATCCTCACTGGCCCCTCTAGCCATCCCTCTTTCTAGGGGATGCACTTTGAAAGTTCATCTTTCCAGCTTCGAAAATAGTATCACAGCAAATACACAATACAGCCTATATTCTATATTATTACCTTTCTATGAGAAAGGAAATCCTTTCTCATTCTGTTCCATATACTATACCCTGATCATAAACCACCCAATTTTGACTAAAATTATGACAGAAAAATTGCATACAACAAAAATGAATGAGGAAAAGTGCTGAATGCATGTCAAAGGTTTTGCACAGCATGAACTGTTTACCATTTAGGAAGAAAGCCTCTCCAGATGTATTTACCTGCTTGTCAGTATGTCTGGGAAACAGAACTATTAAGTCCCTAATCTCCATCTCAGGGATAAAGATCATTCCTCTCTTCTATCTTACCACTTGGGAAAAAACGAAACCTGCAAGCTTTCAATGCATTTCCAATGTTCTTCTCCAGAATGTTTTATAATGGAGACAAAAAAAATCTCTTTTAGACTGATATTGAAGTAATTGGCAGTGGAAGACACGAGGCCAACATTTTTTTTTTTAACCTCTGCATTCAGTGGAACATAGACAATAGACTATTTGACTGCACATACTGAAGCAATGCAAGAGGATTTATCATGAACTGGTTCTATCCCAATAAACCACAATAATAGAGAAAAGTAATGTACCATTTTAAATAGTTTGGCTAAGAGATTCAAACCAAAAAAGAAGCAGATACATAGTGTTTTCTGATGCTGGAAAATGTTATTAGCAAATTCAAAGAGAACACAGTAGTACTAGATGCTAAAAACATAAGTATCTCTTACTATCCCTTCACTGTTCTCCAATATTAAAGCATGATCTGTGGTCCTCTTGTTTGCTTGAGCATTATTTAATCTCTGCATTTCACTTATTTCTCCTTCTAAGCAAAACAGAAGCTTCCATTTATATTGCCCTTATTTGTGTCAGTTTTAACCTTTCTTCACAGTCCCTTGCAGTACCTCTGTCCAAAAGCAGCAAAACCTGATGTTTTTCCTCTATTACCTTTGCCCTTTTAAAAGAGCTTCACGTAATATTCTGTACTTAGGTTGAGTCTGAACTCAAAGTGCAAGTGTTAGTATTGCATCAGGTTTGTGTATTAATTCTAGACATAACTTGGACTTCCCCTGGAGTGAGAACTAACTGTCCTGGCTGTGCCAGGACCCTGCAATTGGGGCACATGCAATCCTTGCACTGGAGCTTGGTGCAGGTGCCAGCGGGCACATTTCTTGTGGGGCATCCACAGCTTCTCTGGGCAACCTAGTCCAGTGCCTCACCAGCCCCACAGTCAAGAATTTCTCCCTTAAATCTCATCTACACCTACTGTCCTTTTGTTTAAAACCATTACCCCCTGGCCTATCATTATATGCCTTTTAACCCTGTCGTTTGCATCTTAAAAACTGATTATTGTCTTGACTTTTGCCCTTCAGAACAATCTCCATTTCTCTGTTATACTCAGCTTTCTTCATGTTTTTTCCAGACTAGGAACATTAAGTCCTGAAACTAACGCTAGGCCTTCCTGCACTGAATATGAAAACAAGAGTTAAAAGGAATGGGGAGAAGTTGTACCATTGAATTTTATCCTGACAGCAACACCACTGAGGCAAAAAAAAGCATACAGAGTCCTTTTCCAGTTCAAGTGATGCTTATTTGCTCTTTATGTTAATTTTCATTTCAATTCTCTATGTTAATTGTAATTTTAATTCCTTTTAATTTCCACAATTCTTGTTAAAGAGTCACTTGTAAAATAGAAAGGATGCCCTGCATGTTTAATTGCTACACAGAGGTAAAGGCTGGTGCATGTCTCCGCATACAAGAAAACAGATTCAGACACTGAGAGGAAGGCAGAAGCAAACTTCACTGTTAACAGTTTGGCAGAAAGTTGAGATTTTATTAAATTCAGCTCAAATATTTATTTTAGAGGGAACATAATACAAAGACTAAACTTATATGATGAGAGAAAAATAATTTTTAAGTGGCTGAATTTTTGCTAGGATTTTTTTATTTACAGGGCACCTCAGATGCATGCATAGGAGCACTCAACATGGAAAATATAAGAGAACTATCTAGCAAAAGAACATCAGCCATTAACTAACCCAAGCCTCCCAAAACTGGGAAATGCACAGAGGAGGAATTCAGCAGCCTTAGGTAACCTCTGGGGAGAAGTGGAGCCAACACTTTACACATACTGGGAAAAACAGTACTTTAAAGTAAGCAATTACTTCCAATGATGAGTGTCAGATGTACCAGTGGTGAAAATACAAGCCTGTGAGATGAACACAAGATCCCATAGCCTGTAAAATGCAATGGTCTTCTAAAACAAATCAAATTCTCTGCTAGACAGAATGCTAAACAAAAGTGGGAGCTCCAAACTGAAAGTAACAGATACATTTCAGTACTAGAAGATCTCTTTTTAATCTTCTTTCTGACCATATTTTGAAAAATGCACTAAAAACTAGTGCAGAGGAATGGAAAAAAAAATCCATCCTTTCAGCCAGCAGCAGTGATGTAATTAAAAGCAACTATGAATTGTCCTCAGGAACAAGCTGGGAAAGCTGCTATCTGTATCCTAATTTCTAAGTTGCTAGTGTCTCCAGAAGAACTGAGACCAAACTTTAAAAGTTTACTTAGTCCTTCTAGATTCCTGGGCTTTCAGATTTTTTTTGCCTTGGAAGCCACTCTTTATCTATCTGTCAACACATGGTACTGTGTTTTAATTATTTCCTTTTGTTTTTCACTCCCATTCCTATGTCTGGAGTCTCCATGTATTGCAAAACTCTCAGAAGTTTTTAATTTTTAATTCATGTTCAGAGTATTGTTCTACATTTCCTACAGAAGCACCTTTCTACTCTAAAGAGCAAATTCCAAATGGGAGGCAATATGAGTAACTCTTGGATGCTTTCTTACTGCCAGCACTCTCAGCTTTCCCATAAAAGTTAAACAATCAAAAAATTCAACTTTTCATCACAAATATTTAGAAATACCAAATGTAGGTGCTAAGGACCAACCCTCACCCTGATCCCAGTTATAACATGTTAATATGGATTAACTCTGTTGATACAGATTTGCTCCATGGATTGTACAGATTTTCTCTATTAGCAAAAGTGAGACAGTATATTCACAAGAATATACATTTTCTTTTCATATATTCATTTCTATTTCCATTCTCGGTCAGATGAAATGATAGCTCTGAAATCAGCCTGTCACTTATATAATTTGAAAACCTACTTACTATAGAGCTTGAAACCATACTCCTCCTACACACATGCACTCCTAGTCGAATTAACCTTCAAGTCAATGAATATTTAATTTTTACATTATTTTCAGCATCTCATCTCTCCACAGTAAGTGTTTACTGGATAACAACATAGTTAATATGGTGCTAAATTCTTTGAGGCACAAGAGATGAAGTAAAAAGGGTTACAGACCAACTAACTACTCCAAGTCCAAAGACAAAAAGACTTCATCAGGTGTTGAAATGTAGGCAGAAGATAAAGACAGAGAAACTCAGAAAAGGTATAAAATATTCTTTCTTACCTTGACAGCAACCCTAAAAGTGGGCTATTAAGGAAATTAAAGCACTGGAGGTCACTATGATACATTATAAACAGATCAATAGCCCAAAATGCCACATGTATCTTCTTTACAACATTTTCCATAACTAAACCCTGACCTCTATCAAGAGGTATAAAGCTGTGAGAAATAATCTGACTCATTTTGTCAAAGCTATAAACCTAAGAGAAATAAAAACAAAAGTCAAGCCAAGAGATATTACTTAGGTTTTAAATAAGCTAAAGACTTTGTTTAAAAACAGACAAACAAAATAAAGCAAAATCAAACCCAACCCAACCAACAGAAAACAATGAACTTAGGAAAAAAAAACTGTTTTAAAATTCCTGTTCCAGCAAAGCATTTTACAGAAATCTATTGGTCAGATAAAAAATTCACTTGTACAGTGAATTCACTTCCTCACATCCAGGTTCAAATTTTGACAAGAGCATATTCTAGTCCTTAGACTTAGTTCATGTTCCTATGGACTTCTATGAAGTTCTGGTGGAGTGCATGAAGCAGAAGACTCTCTGAGTATCTCAGAGAGAGAAAAGAATGCAGGAATTGAATTCAAGCCTTTAGAGAAAATAAAATATACTAAGCCACACAGATATGAAGCAGAAGTACAAGTTTTAGTTTTAAGTAAGTTACAGTTAAGTAAGTAAGAATATATTTTAAATGCCTTAAGAGAGTAAAAAGCCCTAAAGCCTAGTTGAAAGTTCAGCAGCTCTAGACATAATGAAAACATAGCAGAACATTTCCTTCATTCCTAGATTAAAACAGATAGAACCATTTACATGAATAGATAGAACTATATGCATAATTATGTGTAAGAACTGACACTGCTTTCATACTTTAGAATTAAGTTCTAATTGATGTAGAAAGAATGTTTTAGAATAGTATTTTTAGCTGATTGGATGATTTATGAATAAAAATCCCCTGTATTAAGGCACACTCACTCTCTCTCACTCACACACGGAAGACAGGAAGAAGACACACAGAAGAAGAGAAGAAGAAGAAAAAATTGCAGGAGCTGCTGCTGCTGCTGCTTTGTTTGGGCTTCTTTGCCAAAGAGAGCTGCGGGAGCTGCTGCTGCTGCTTTGCTCAGGACGTGGCCAAAAGCTTTAGCATGGATTCTGATACTCTGAACTCTTTGCCTTTGAGAAGATGTATTGACACAATAACCAACTTTACAGCAACCAACAACTGCTCTTGTCTCTTTGAAGACCCAGACTCATTAAAAAAAAACTCGACAAAGTTCAGATTATTTATTTTTGACAGGCAGAGGAGTGATTTGATACTGTGTCATTACTCTGCTGACTGCCCTACTCATCTCTTGGTTACATGGCTTTAGGGCTCTCCCCTCTTCTTCCATAGCCTCCAAATGGAGTTGGCACCAAAATTAAACAAAAAAAAAGATTTTTTCCATTATCAAATTGATATTTTCTAAATCATCTGACTGCAGCTGTACATTATAGCCTTGAATACCATGAGCAAACTCCTAGATTAAATATAAACTGGCGTTTCCACTAATTTGATGTAAAAATGTTTAAGGGAGAATAATACCACCAATAACTATAACAGAGAGCAATAGGATGGTCCTGCATTGCTGGGATTAGTTGTGTTATGTTAATTTCCCTATTGAAAGTGTTCATCGTGTTTCTTTAAAAGATTATGAACTGCAGTAAATAAGAAGGAAAAAAGGAGTACCAATGTTTCCATCTGATACCAACAGTTGACTAACAAACTCATGGATCCCTAAGAAAAGCAGGCCTTGCAAATAACTGGTTTATTTAAAAGATTTCTAAAAGGATTTAGAAAAGAGATTTTATTTAGGCATATTCCAGCTAGGGTTTGTGTTTATTTTTATGTCTGCTTAGGGAGGAGAGTTATTTATACTTTTCTTTTGAATCTATTATTTATGTATTAGCTCTCCGTGACATGAATAGCATCTCAGAGAAGGGCTGATCCTGGGTCTAAAGAAGATATGCAAAGCTAAATATCCATGTGTGCAGAAATCTGATTGTTGGGACTTACAGTCATAGCATCTTTCCTTACTAAATGTTTTTGGTGAGGCTGTAATTCCATGTTATTGCACAGGACAGCAAGAGAAACCCTCTAAAGTACAGAAATAAACATAGAGCAATTGTGAAAAACAGCAGCAATTACACCAAAATTGGTGGTTGGATAAAGCCAGACTATTACTCTGTGCCTTCACATGTAACCCAAGACTAAAATTCAGATCAATTATCTCTAGGTTTACAGAAACAAAGTAGAGGGTATGTCTTTTCAAAAAAGACTACAGTTTGCTTTCTATTGAATTCTTATATTTTTCTCCAGAGATGTACACTGCCTACCCACGAGACTATAGTGTATGTTGGAGAGGGTATTCCCTGATGTTACAGCTTACATAAAAGGAAAATTTTCTTGCCTTCCATTCTCCTTTTAGCTATCCAGGGCAGCCCCATTTTGTATGGTATCAAGCAAGAATACTGAAAGCATGATAAAAGCAGTGGCTTCTGACTTTCAAGAGAAAGTTATTTCCATCAGGAAAACCAGCTCCCAGCACCACTTTAGAAGATCGTAGTAGGAAAGTGAGACTCAACACGATCTTAAGACAAAATATGTTCATTTCAGTGAGAAAATGAAAAGCTATCATTTTACATTGAATTCCCTAAATAACCTTGCTGATGGTATTTTTTCAGGTTTTTTTTGTTTGGTTGGTTGGTTTGTTTGTTTTTTTTTTGTTTGGGTTTTGGGGGTTTTTTTAAGTGGGATTTCAGTTCTACATGCCAAAGGAGATGGGCTGCTGATTAAAGTTGTTTGATCATACACCAGCAGACTGAAGGCCTCCTCCTGCCTGCTTAAACTGCTCCCTCACTTTCTCAAATGCATGTCTTCATTATTTTGACTTCATCTGTAGCTCTGTGTAATAAAAAACAAAGTCATTTGTCTGGTATGTATTTATATCACTCCGATACCAGTCCTCTGTTTTCATAAATGGATTTTCAGTGTGTCATTTCCGTGTATGTTACCCTATCGCACATTCCCAAGTTACCCCAAAATAATTATGAGGACATGCTCATCCTAATATAGAGCTGAAACTGCATTCCTAACGTGGAGCTGCTTTTCAATATATTTTCTGTGGAACAACTTCCTTTGAAAACAGTAATACAGCAAAGTATTTGGCTGGTACTTTATTAATGCTACAACAATGTCTGTCCACAAGAAAAATTCATGTCAGAATAATTAACAATACATGTCGGGACTCATTAGAATCAGCACATGAAACTACTGCTGCTGGCAACACAAGTGACAAACACAAATCAGCTACTGGCAAAGACATGTCACTTCTTCTAATCACAGGAGGGAGGGACATTATATCTCTTCTGATCAAAAAGTACTTTCTCCATTTAAATTTAGTACTCATGTTGATGAAACGATTTTCCACTTCAATCTATTTTAATCAGATAAAAAAACTTTGTACAATGTACATGAGGCAGTGCCTATAACTCACGGTAAACTTCTGCTTAACAGATTGCAGAATACAGGAAGAAATTATGTTTGAAAACTAGAAAGCTTTGTAATAAACAACATAATGAAATAGTATCATACTAATAATAAATAATAAAAACAGCATGAACGTGTTCATTTTTTTATTAAATAGTCAGAGTGCTACAGAAGGTAGAAAAAAACTACTCCTCTCTTTAAGAGGAAAAGTAAGATAGAAATAAAAAGGTAAATGTAGCTTCCTCCAAAAATGTTGTAATATTACACACAAGAAAACATGATTATAACTCCTCTAAGTAGATTATGTTTTCTGTACATGCGCAGTTCTTGGGATTGTATGAACAGTCAGATCACATCTAACTGGTTATTAAATCTCCCATGCCTGTATGGTTGCAGGAGAGATTTTTGCACACATAGTTCTGTTGCACAAATATTAGCCTGTGTTTCTTGCTGTAAAGGACTGAGGTCATGTCTGCAACAGAAAGTTCTTCTGGCAGAACTCTGAGCTGATTATAAATTGTACACATTGCACTGGAAGGAGACATGCATACTTGCTGAACTGCCTTTGCCAGTGCCAAATATCCTCCATTTAAAGGTCAATTTTGGAAAAAACCATGAGGTATACACACCTTCTGTTGACCCTAACCACTCCGCTGAGCCCAGCTCCTCAGGGACATCCTGAAGCATGTTCTGAGATGTCAACAAGGAGTTCAGGTCCAAATTCTCATAATTCCCTTTCTTCTTGCCCACCATGTTTTTCCCATTCTTTGACATTCACATTTCTGTTGTAGATTTCTGCGATACCCTTTAATGTTTCTGTTCAGTCGCTCAACCAGAAATAGGGCCCCAGAAACATAAATTGCATATCAGAGCCTGTTCACATACAAAACCTCACACAGGCTCTACTCCCAAGGCAGGCAGTGGAGATGTGCTGGACACAAGGTGGAGCAGCTGACGATGGCAGTGCATGAAAAGGGCAAGATGTCCTAGACATTTGATGCTCAGCACAGCACAACAGAGCAGCAGGAAGCTAGTGCCGAAGGATGTGCCATGTTATACTGCACTACAAACCCTGGAAAATCACCAGTGATCCCAAATTTCACGAAGGTTGAAATGTCCTCTGGCACAGACACACTGGTCACAGCAGATGGATGCTGTCCATTTTGCAGCCCTCAGCCCAGATGTTGATTCACTTGGGGCAAGTAGGGCCAGGAAATGTACAGTGGATATAATCCTCCCACAGCACTGCTACACGGGCTCAGTCTGCTCTGGCATAGCACAGTATCCTCACAGCCATATGGAGGCACAGCCTCCCTCTTCTTTCATATCCAGACTTTGGCTCTATCTGTCCAAGACAGTTACCAAAGGCTGAGATTGGGGTGGAAAAGTCCAGCATGGGAACAGATTGTAAGTCAGGTATGCCAGGACTGTGGCAACAGGAACAGGGATTGTTATTGAAATATTATTGAAATAATTCAGAATTATTATTGAAATAATTCTGGAAGAGGCAAAACTGTTTTGCATAAATCAGCTCAGCCCACCACACATTGTTCCTCTGAGGACACAGGGACAGAAGAACAGCTATGCTGGCCAAGACAAAAGGTGTGACTAGCCTCATGCTTTCTGACAGTGGTCAGCAACAGATGCTGAGAGTAAAGAAGAAGAGCAGGCAAGTGCTGGCACTTCTCCCGAACATCCTCCTAGCCTCGAGACTTCCTAAGTCAGAGGTTTTCGTATTTCATTGTCTTTGATTAATTGCTTTTCCAGTAATTTGTGCTGTTGTTTTTTGAAACCCTGTAAAATTTTAGTATCCACGACAAGTTGTGGTAAGAAGTTCTAGGAATTTTTGGGAAGTTTTCAAGGAACTAAATTAATGAGTTTGCTTTGAAGAGTTAAATAATTCAATCTGATACTCATTGTATTTTATACCAAAGGAAAGAGGAAGAAATTGCTCAGTATTTCTTGTTTCAAGATCATGTGGGATCTCATTGTCTTAGAATCATAGAATCACAGAATTGTTTAGGTTGTAAAAGACCCCTGAGATCACCAAGGCCAACCATTAATCCAGGATCCCCACATTCACTTGTTCCCATCCACAGACCTTTTGAACACTTCTAGGTGATGATTCCACCATTTCCTTGAGCAGTTGTTTGCATAATTGGCTTGGCTTTGGATTTTTCATAATTCTAAAATGCCTGTTATGAGCAGAGTAGAGGGGATGGTAAGAGCCTGTAAGTATGTATAAATAGCAATGTCATACTGATTAGCTCGTTCATAATTTGAAAGTGAAGTTAAATTGTGATAAACAATGTGCAAGAAGCAATACCCTTCAGAGCTCATGAACTTGAATATTAATACTTCAGTTTAACACTAATATGTGTGTGAAGTGTTTCCCGACGCAGCCTCTATTTTGTCCCACAGGGCAGTGTGTTTCCTTCTAGTTATTTGTTTTATTCATGAGAGGCCTGTTACACTCTTCGTAGACCACCTACAGCTTTCACCATTCTTCTAAAATTTGTCTTGTACTTTTTTTCAGTCATGTTGTGCATTAACCCTTTGTGCTTCTTCTTGGACTCAAGCACTCAGACATCATTTCATGCATCTCCACCTCCTACTAATTACACTTGAGAAGCACTTGAGAAGGGGGTTGTAAGCTACCCTGCTTCTTCTGATTTTCTAATCAAGGCCTATTAGTAGGGGACTCTGACTTTGAAAAAGGCAAATATGCACATTGAATAAAATATGAAGGGAGGAAAAATAAAATTATCTTGGTGAAAATTTGAAAAGGGTTATATTTGCTTTGTGGCTGTTCCACAATCTGAGACATCAAAAATATGAAGGCACTCGTGAGAGTCTCTGGAGAGGTGTTTGTGAGAAGAGAAAGGACTGTCAGAGTGGCACCTGGAAGTAGAAGTAGGAAGGAAGTAGATGGAGACGAGCACTGGCTGCTGACTGTTGTTAGCCTGCTCGTGACTTGAATGTGAAATTCTTACCATGAATTCTATGCACCAGCCCAGATCTCTTCAATTTGAAGTCCTCCTGGTTATCTGAAGGATATCAGATTTTTCCCCTTTTTTTTCTCCTATCCTTTTCCCCTCCTGAATAAATACATCATTACTGGGAACTTCACATCCTTCTTTTCAGTCTCTCCCACTTTTTGCAGTGGCAATCCAAACAAGGCTGGAACGTTTTTGCTAGCCAGAACAGATACATTTTGAAGAGAAGTACTAGATTATCCCTTGGTTTTCTTCATTTAAAATAAAAGGGTTGTTGTTTCTTGCCCTGGTTGAACAAAGAATTTTGTCATTTGCAGGGGTAGTTTTGCTTTGGAGAAAGAAAGCTGGTTTAATCAGCAAGAACTTTGGACAAAAACTTCACAATGCAAACTAAGTTTGAGAAATTGCTATAAAAATTACCGTAAAAAATCAAAGTCCAAAAGTAAAAGCTGAAAAAGGATCTACTGCGCTGCAGATCATGACTGATCCTCTAATGCTTTGTATCAGAAAGATGTTTTGTGTTATGAAGACATGAATAATACAAGTGGTTTTTTTTAGAAAACTAGAAATAATAGAAAAATAATCATATCACACTGGTCTTCCGTGATTTAGAAAGTATGCAGTAAATACTCTAGACTATTAGGAAATCAACATTTTATTTGTTTTACATGATAATGCCCACAACAAAATGTGCCAGTTTGGGAATGTTGTTCAGAAAGTCACTTGAGAGAGGAATGCTGCCAATGATAGCTGTATCAACAAACAGAAACAATAAAACATATGCTTGCACATAATTTGCTTTATTTCTTAAAACACTGTTTCATTCTTATGGATTAATTGACAGGGCAAACATCCATTACATATAATTATTGCTCGACCCTTATTAATCTGAATGTATATCCTCAGTCTTCACCAAATATGTAAATGTATATAACAACCTCACTGAAGGAGCTGCTAAATTGAACCTTTGATAATCTCAAAGTAATGTTATATTCAACTTCCCTTCTATAGCTCCTCCATTCAGTTTTCTGGTGTATTCCATCACCATCCTCCCTCTTTGTAAAGCAACTGTCCTCTGCTTGACCTTTTGCTTCTATTTTGCTTCCTGCTTGCTGGTGCAGCGATTCACCACCCGGTCTAATCTCGGATTTACAACTGTGTTGATAGTCCACAGCCAAGGAGATGAGGCAGTGAAAAGGACTGCCAGGGGAAATTAAATGAACTTGGAATTTATCCATCTTTAGAAAGTGGTGCAAAGCCCCTTAACCTCTATCACCCCAAAGAGTTTTCAGGGCAATAGTTCCTCTTTGTATGTGCCCTTCTACCTCTCTTTGAAAAAAAAAGAAAAATAAATACAAGCAACATAATGAAGTCAATAAATTTACCTGAAGAAGAAGGATACCCCCTGACATCAAGCAGTGGACACTCCAAGAAATAGGAGAAGCTCATTAAACCCATTAAGGACTTTTGTAATAGAGAAGATAATTACAGAAGGTGCCCCCACAATGTGATATCATGAGATGCAAAGAAAGGAGAGAGGTAGAGAGAGGGAGATGCATGTACATGAGATTTTAAAACAGACCCAAGGCATCTGGCAGACAGGAGAAAAATGATCAAACCTTTCTGTAAATATTATGGACCTGCTAAAGGTATTAGTGTAAATCAGTCATATTCCCTTGAATTTAATGGCATATTATTGACAACAGCTTAGTGTGAGCACATCTGCCACTTTTGCTATAATTGGATGGCTAAGAAAATAAGGGGTTACTGATAAAATTAAACAAGAGCCATGTTTTCTAGGAGAAGTTCTATGGAACAATGCATATGTAATTTCCCTGTGAGCCCTGTGTCCAATCTTTTTTCGGTCATCAAGCGGCATCTCAGTCTTTGCTTCTGCCAGTGCTTGATGTTGTCATGAGATTTTACCACAGGAAAAAGAATGGCAAATTAGTGTCCTTTCAAAATTCCTGGTATGCACATACATACAAGTCACTTTTGACAAAATGGTGTACAATCTGCTTTTGGAACATCTCCAGGCTTTGCTAATAAGGTTTTGACTTCAAAAGTACCTGCACAGAATTTTCTTTCCTACTACACACTTATGCTTTATTTTTTCCTAGTTGTAAAGCTGTGGCAAGAAGGTACAACATCCAACAGAACTTTGTTTTGTTCCTCCTCCTTCCAAAATTTATATCTGGAACATTATTAAGAAGAGGGACTTGGTTTTACTTGTTAGATTTCTAATTTTGACTGACTGGAGTGACTTAATGATCCTCAGCACCTGTGTGCATCTCCTGTTACGCTTCAGTGCACTTCAGTGATAGAAGTGCACATTAAAACTCAGTCATTTGGAGTTCCTGCGTCTTCTCTGAACACTAAATACTACCTGTATTTATGCTCTCCTCCCTCCCACAGAGAGATAAAGAGGCTTAATCTTCTCCTAGGCTCTGCATGATCTTCTTTTATCTCCTTAGCTGTGTCCCATATAATGAAAGTGACATCACAGGGTGGCTTTTTGCCTCTTCCCAAATTACTTTCAAATTAATTAATGTCCTAAGTTTAGAATGTTTAGAAGGATTTTAATTTTTACTTGACAATTTTAGATTGCACACATACTTTTTAATCTTTTTCTTGGGATGTATATTTTTAGATCAGTGACCTTTTGGATGTATGATTCATGCTGATTTAATTTTTTCCAGCTGGTCCATTTTCACTTAAGTTGATACAGATGTTCTGAAACAGATACTTTTGCCATGAAACTCGTCATTACACACCTGTGCTCCCAATTTTTAATTGAAAATAAGTCGATTTTCTTCTCCTCTATTCTCTATTTTTTTATTCCCCAAATTGTCCATAGAAACCTTTCAGGACAAAAATTCAATATAAAAAAAAGCCCAAGCACCTGTACAGTAATGTCACCTGTCACAGATCAGGAGCCATTCCAAATCAGATAACGCTATTTAATGTATCATGCAACTTTAAGAATCAAGCATCTAGTCTATTGATCAATGCAAGTAACTAAAATTTAATATATTGTGCATACATCAGACCACAATGAGCTCAGCAAAAAATGATTTTATGTTTCCTTGGATTGTATTCTACACACATAGCTTTTAGATATACTCTCAAAAATATTAACAAGCATATTCATCTCTAGCTGAGCATTCAAAAAGTAAATATCACAGCACGTGATTTGTCCATTGAGGTGCAGATCTGAGCTTTCATTAGGTTTCTTTCATATGCAGAGCATGGGAGTAAAGAGCATATCCATGTTTTTACTACTGAGCATGTATCCTTTCTGCACTCTTATTTTGTCATGAGATCAAAGTTCATCCCCAGCCCTGATTCCTTCCGTGAAATTCTCCTCTTCCCCTCCAAAACCTACAAAGGCACATAGACTTACTCACAGTTCATGAATTTGACTCACCCTTAACCTTTGGAGAAGCGATTCCATATTACTTCTGTACTCAGAAAGTCATCTCTTTACACTTGCATTTTCTCCATTAAAAGATGAATCATAAATAGTATCCTGGGAGAAAAAAGAAAGAAAGAAAACTGTAGCAGGGCTCTGAAAATAAGGGCCTTGGGAAAAAAAAAAAAAAAATGGAGTCCCTCTGTTCAAGTACAGATGACATCAAACTTCCCAATCGTATTACATGCAAAATGTTAGAAGGAGAAAAAAGCAGCTGAGGAAGTTTTTAAACTTTGACCCTCAGTGCCTTCTTAGTGTAATCTGCAGCAAGTAGCAAAATCTGTAAAGAAGATTCAAGTGAAATACCAGACATAAAAAGGCACGGGTAACGTTGATATAAACAGATCTTTGAAACTGGTATTTAAATGTGCTTTAAACATTTCTGTTTGCAATTCTATTAACAGTATTCTATACACTAGATTTTTTTTCTTTTATGATGTTCTCTGCAGTGAGTGCAATGTTCTTAAAGGTTTTGAGTTTCTCATAAACTGTCCATGTCTGATATGCTTATATTTGTCTATTACTTATTCTATGTGACCCATAAACCCAACAAGAAGATTAAAGCACAGACACCCGTTGCAATCATGACATAAATTGTGTATCTTTCTGGAGGACAATGGTAGTAAAGACTTTTACGGCAAAGAGCTACAGATGTTGAGCTCATGGGGCTGAGCCTAAATATACAAAGAAGTGTTGATAATATTTTCTAGAAAATTCTTTTAAGAATGTCTAAAGAGCTGTTTAAATAGATAAAAAATTAACCAGTAATCTCAGTACAGAGAAAGTAGAGATGCATTCTTCTGGGGAGTAGAATCTGCTCCCTCTTATTTGACTGGCTACTCACACGCTATAAACAGTGAGCATTCAATATGACTCTTTTGCTAACCATCTACAATCTGATTTTTTCTGCAAAAAACCAAAATCAAATACTTTCAAATAATGGCCACACATGTAGAAAACAGAGTTGGTTTGCACATACTTACCCACAAAAAAAGAACAACAACTGCAAAAATCTGTCAGGCCACATTGCCCTGTCATCCTTGTTCATGTCAGTGTTCATTTCTTCCACAGATTTTCTGCTCACATTCATGGGATAACCTTCAAAGTAAACAGATAATAAAAAAGGCCCTATTTTTAAGAGGAACAAAAGATTTAGGGGACGAAAAGGAGTCATCTTTTGTTGTAGCAATAATACTTGCTTCTGTCTTCAATTTTGAGCTCAGACTACTCTGCATCACAAATAGGCTTAATGCAATTAATGCTATCATACTCATGCAAAATCAAAATGGGTAGTATAATGCAATAATTAAGATTAGAAGAAGCTATACAGTCCAAACAGCTGTTTAAAAAAGGATACATCATCCAAGTTGGGCCAGGTTGATGTTAGATCAGATTGAAATAGAAAATAGACCACAATCATGATTGTCCTCTGATACTTTAAAGTTATATCAATTACTAAACACTCTTCCAAATACTTTTTAAAGCACACAAGAAAGTTAACTTGAGTTGTTCTAAGTTTTTCAGCTAGCTTTTATAACCTTTGTTAAGATCACTTAACTATTGCCCCTTCTCATAGAGAAGAGATTATATTTAATATTAGTGCCCAACTGTTAACGCTTAAAAACCCCTTAAGTTTTACTGCTGAATGTGTTCAAGAGGGCTTTAGCATGGACAAGACCAAGCAGCTTAACAAAAGCATTGACTAATACAAGACAAGTCTTAAAAGCTTTGTGAAGGCAAGGGCAGTGACTTGGACTCTTAGCACTGAACTTTCAGGCTCCATGTTACCGAAAAGTCCTAGAGACCTGCCAGAATTTCAGGAGTAAAATGAAACTAAAATCTGGGAGTAGGATGAAAATAAAAATAATACTCCCTGTGCAAATGTAGCATCATAATAGTAACAGCAGCCTGATACCGGTGTGAGTTGGAGCTGTATTTTGTGTATAGCTAAGGAAGATGGAACTCTAGAAATTAGGGAGTTACAGTAAAACACATCAGCTAATACAGAAGTGGTGACAGCTTTAGTATAAATGACCCAGGATGATTGTTGGTGAAACAGCTAACATGAAAAACTTTCTAATACAACATTTTAAAGATGATAATACAGACACCACTTTATATTTGCAGTGATATTCTCAGTTTATATGTATTTTATTCACTGAGAGAATTGATGCTTTGTGAACCATAAGAGAGATTATTCTGGTTTCATCAATCAGAATCTTTGCCATAAAATCTTAGCTGGAGACTGAATTCTGCTGGGCCAGATCACTCCCAATTAATTAATCAGTAGCCATACAATTAAGGATTCTAATTAACAGATTAGGCCACAAAGGGATTCCTGCCTTATCAGCCATTTATGCAATTGTTTGCTGCACATCGAGGAAAGGGGCTCTGTAGGTTTGCTGCAGGTCCCCAGCACAGATGAACAGGAGCAGGGGACATAGTTTGAGACTGAGTGCACCACAGCATTTTCCTCCCTGCAGTGCCTCTGAGGTAGAGCACTAACTCCTGGGAGAATTACAGTGCAGCAGGTGGGCTTTCCTGAAGAGCTGGAAGATGGGAAGAGTCCTCCCTAGCTGCTCTCAGGCTGGGACAGCGACACCTTACTGACTGCTACTGCTTAATTGCAAATTGATGAAAAGCAGTCTGGGTGGCTGGTGTTTGTAAGCGACAGCATTTAGCTCTTAGAAGAGGACTTAGGGTAGGAGGACAAGCTTCTCCTTCACCTCAAGTTTCAAAGGTTGTTTCACCAGAATGAATGAGACAGCAAAGCTGAGTCATGCATCTTTAACTCTTTAGTGTTCAGAGTAGACCAAATATTTGCATGTTTACAATGTGCAACAAACAAACAAAAAGCCACCAAAAACCAAATCACCAAAAAAAAAAACAAACCAAGAAAACCCAAAACAAACCCCACAAACTAAAAGTACAAGAGTTTCCAGTGGCTGAAAATAAAATATCAGCATTTGTCACAAGCATGGCTTAGTGATTTGCGTCTGAGCAGGGAACAGAAATGCTCAGTAAGGATCTCATTGCCATTAGGGCTTTGTCTCACTGCATTCCATGTGAGATGGTTTAGATGCTATAATTCTTGGATTAAAGCAAAATGTGTAAGGACAGATCACAAAAGAAGAAGATAAATATGGAATTGTATATATCTAGAGTAAGTAGAGGAATTTATGTCTGGAAAAAAAACTCATTTCATGGTTTCTCATGCTCATATGTGTCTTCCATTTCAATTCAATTTGAGGTCATATTGAAATAAAAACCCTTTATAGGAAAAATTTAAAAAATATTTGAAAAAGAAAGGTATTGATTTTTGTGTCCTGAATTTTCCGTCCTGTTTGGAATCTTTTCCTTCTATTTGTAACTACTTTGCTAGATAGCTGATGAAATTCAACTATGTATTTTTAACATTGAAATAGTAAAATGCACTTCCAGAGGCAGCAGAGAATTAATGGGAAATGTGCTTTAAATCACAGTGTGTTTAATAATAATCTTAATGGCTAAACTTTCCTTAGTTTTCTGTGGGTAGTCAGCAAGAAGTGTTTCTGTTCTCCTAAACTTCCACTGTGTCTTGCTCCCTTCCTGGTGTAAGCAGACTCAGTGTATACAGCAACATCCAAAAGATTTGTGTGGAATTGCAGGCCAAGAGTCACTCCCCACACAGATCAATAGCACAAGGATCCACTGAGGGCTATTAAATATAAATAGAAAGTGGTTACTCATAATTCAGGAACCTTCTGAGCAACACAGAGCTACAGGGTGAGAAGAGTGTCGACAGAAATACCACTATAGGCTTGCCATGTTCTTCTAGTGCTAACATGGGATGTTGAAGTAGACAGACCTTTGATATAGAAATGTATAATCATAAAGTTTTATTACCTCAACTGTAGTAAATGACATCGACAGTGGTGAAAAGTGTTCAACTAGTGAAATATTAAAATTCACAGGAGTACCTGGATCACAACCTATGCCTGCAGTCCCTTGTTACCAACATAAATCCACAATAAAGACCAAAATGGAAAATCAGAGCAAGATCCAATATTAAGTTTTGCCAGTATAAATAGAATGGAATTAAACAAAGCTTTTATTGTTAAAGAGATAAAATAAGTGGTTCCATTCCTCACTCTCTAAATCCAGAAATACAGTTGTTTTGCCTCTGAGGATGTTTTTAAAGAATGATGTATTCTTTCCTTCCAATCCCTGCGTGTATTTCTAAAGAAAGCCATTCTGCAAAGAAATACAAGTTATGAATATACTGCACAGCAATCTTGTGTAACAGATGGACAGAAAGTCAATTAACAGAAATTCACCTATAAGGTTTGAGAATCAGTATTGTGTATGTGTGCATATGTTTCATTAATGAAAGAGTTGTCAAGCATGTTGAGGGACTTGATTTTTAAAACAAGTTAAAAACTTGTCATGAATTTGGAAAGGCAGCAGCAATTAATCAAATATGTCTGATTAATTCTATAAAGGCATGACTTCTTTAATTTCTCTGAAGTTCAGTTCCCAGGAACTGGGAAAATAAGAAAAATAAGAAAATAAGAAAATAAATAAGAAAATAAGAAAATAAGAAGGACATTGCTGGTTGAAAGACCTAAAACCCTGCATGGGAGAAGAAGGCAACAGTGGAAACATCTGTCTGTAATGGTAAGTCATCTGTTCTAAGATTCACATGATCTCAGTAGTACACTCTGACATCCTGTGGTGTAGGGGCAGATACCTAAATTTGCCAAAAGGCAGTAAGATTTTGGACTTTTTGTACTTTGCTGATTAGTAAAAAGAGTGTTATTATTTGATACAGGTAAAGTTCAGCTGCACCTTGTCATCAGGAGGAAAAGCAGTTCAGCAGTTCTAGTCCATCATTTCAGTTCAGAACAAAAAACACTGAAGCAATTGTGACTTGCATAAACTTGGTTTCTCTGTGGACCACAGCCAATTACTAGTAATGTGATAGCAGAAAGGATGTACTTGTCAGACTATTCCTTTAATCACAGGTTATTTGAGAAATTTATTAAATAACCCCTCCATTTTGTTTTAAGTGCTAACCAGCTCCAAAATTTTTGGTTTTTTAAAGAAAAGCTTTTCTAAATCTCTCAGAAAAATTACTTAGAAGCTTCCTCTAATAACTGGTATCTCTGCTGTCTGGGGGTAACTTGGGAGACACTCTGATGTCATGGTTAATGAAGAAATGAATGTTTGCTTAGACCCTGGGTATATTTTTAGAGCAATTGTGTAAATCTGAGTGGTCTCTTTCATGTGCAGGACCAAGATTTTACAATTTAGTTCCTTTCTAAATCAGATTACCATTTCTAACTTAGAAAAGTATTATACTTTGTTCAAAGACTTCATCCCAGATTCCGACAGAATGTTTACCTAGATATTTGCTAAAAAATTAAGGACAGAAGAGTCCACATAATTTAGACTTGATTATCCTCAGCCTAAGATAGCACTTATATCTGACAAAACCTGCAGCCTTTGAACTGCACATATATTCCACTAGTCCTCCTTAATAGACTATACATTTCATCATCACCTCCATATAACTTTGGAGACCGTGGACACCACAAGAACCTTTAGCACATCGTTATATCTTTTCTCACTCCATGAAAAGAAAAATAAAAAAGAATCTGGATATCTGAAACTTGATCTCTAAATACATATCTCTACCCTTCAAAAAAATATTCTACCTTGGCAAATCTTTCTAAGTAATTGAGAGATGCTAAGTAATAAAGGGTGTAGGAGAAAAATTAAATTAAAAGGGACTTAAGTATTAAATCTGACACACTTGGATGATTCCCCATGGAACATGTTAGTTTTTTGTCCCATGTGAAAGGAAGACAAAGTTAATTATACAACATAGCATTGGGCAAGCAAATAAATCAAGCTTTGCAGTGCTGAATTCTCACATCTGCAAATTAACAGCTATGAGCCTGTTAGTGTAGACTCTTCTGTTACGACAAAATGCTACCAAATGTAATAGTTATTTATCTTAGGATAAGATGTAATAAAAAAAAGTCGATTTCACAAAAATTCATAGCCATGTGACTAAATCACCACCCACAGAAGTATGTATTAGAATGAGAGCATTAGATCAATAAGTAATACTGCAAAAGCCCACTCACAGTAGCTGAGCAAAACCAGCATATACAGCATGATACATCAGCATAGCAGGGCTGCAAGTATAATTTCTATTCCAGAGGCTGGTGTATGCATTGTATCCTGTATCTTACATGTGTAATATAATGGGCATTTGGCAACACATAGACACAGGAATCTTACAAAAGATAATATATAACTATACACATGATTATGTATATGTGTGTGCGTATGAGAGAGAGAAACAAAGACAGAGGGGAAAACATGCAAATAATGTTCTAAAGAGAAACTTCTCAAGGTAACACTAAAATCTCCATGAACAGAAGCTATGACAAAACCTATACACCCAATGCACACCCAAGAACCTGCAGCATAGAAGTGGTTCAGTCACTTCTCTATGTGCAAGCCAGGCTGATTGAACATTCACATTGAAAGATTAGTTTCAACAATCACGAAGATCACTAGCTTGTATGGTTCATCCACTTGGAAAAATGGGTATCACACCAAATTTTTTTCTGTTGGCCAGCAGTAAGCAGGTTCAGGCAGAAATGAAAAAAAAAAAAAACCAAAACATTACAACAAAGAAATATCCAATCTGTATGGAGAGTGTTTCTGTGGCTAAACACTGTACTAGATAGTTTATATTTAAATAGTTTACTATTAGTACTAGATAGTTTATATTTAAAGGACTCTGGTGCAAGTTTCATTTTCCCTTATTTAAAAGGCAGGTACTATTTACTTGCTGCTACTCCACTTGGGGGTTTGTAAAAATCACTCATTAATGGCAACACTTTGAACAAGTGAAATCCTCTATAATGACACCAGCACTATTATTATGGGGAGAGAAAGGCACCACCTGAAAATAAAATCGGGACCAGCTTTTCTTTCCCGACTTTGAAGACTGGGAGCTCACATCTAAATTTGACCCTATTTTGTTGTTTAGCTTTGTTTCTCTACTTGGCTATAATTTCTGCAGAGTAAGTAAGGTGGCATCACAATTTGAGGGAGGATTCACACTACACAGCATTGCAGGATTACTCCCGCTTTATTCAGACTAATTAGTCCCAGTTCAAGAAAACAAAACGCAACCACCCCATTCTCCCACATGCAATCATACTCAGGTGCTTTACTCCATTGATTTAGAGGTTTCTATACCTTCCTGGATTTTTTTCCTACATGTTTCATTTGACTGCAGCACAGAGTAGCTTTCTATAGACAGCCAGCCTCTCATTTAGCAGAGGTCATCTGTAAATGCATGTGCAGTGTTATCAACAGGATTCGTACAACACGCAGGGAAGTCTCCGCAGCCCAGATTCCATCAGCGTTTTTATCCGTATTAGGTAAGATTAAAGCCAGCTATGATAGCATGCAGAGGAAGTGCTGAAATGTGCAAGGGCACCCTTTGACTCCTTTGTGGAGGCTCACTTAGCACCTTTCTGCGCTCACTTAACAACTTCGCAGTGCTAAATCCAGACCCGGCTAAAGCCATTCATTACACAGCAGTAAGGCACAGATAAAAGACAGCAGCTCAATACCAGAAGAGTGTTCTCACTGAGATAATGCAGCAGTAAGAATTAGAAAAACCCTCAGCATTGCTCCTTCACAGATCATTATAGTCCTGCGGCTAATACGAGAGCGGTGCAGAATTAGGCCACCAGTGAACATCTGGAGTGAGTATCACACTGTGAATACCCACTGAATATCTTGAGTGCATGGATTAGCATATAGGAAAGCCACTGCCTGCTTTGGCACTGAATCCAGTTTGCTTAAGCATGTATAATGGACATTGTATTGCAAGATATTTTTCCCTTTATTTTTTTTTTTCTGTCCCAATGTGCTGAACATTAAGTGGATTGCATCAAAAAGATGAAAAAAAAAAAAAACCAGGACTTCTATAAGGGCATTATTTCAGCAGCATATTACATAAATTACAACAAGAAGAATATAGACTGGTTTTGGTATATTCTCACTGATTTCCAAGGATCCCTTTGTGATTTTAAGGAGAAAATGAAAAACAAAATTAAGTAGGTAATCCTAGAGAAAATCCCACCAGATCAATACTAGGTAGTCCTGTGCAGTAAGCCATCAGCATCTGTCAGTGTGAACTGTGCTTCTGATCAGCAGTGGCTGAGTTGCATGGTGTTTCCTTAGACGATGTGGATATACAGCTGATATACTTTACGTGAATTATGAGGTAAATAGCTGTCTGTTTGAAAAAAAAACTCAGAAGAAGAGAAAAAGAGGCAACAATCACTTCCAAGAAAAGCACTGCACAATCCATTTATCAATTTGCTGTAATGTAAATGAGTATCTCACATCATTAGCAGAAAGAGTTTTTATGAAACATTTCAACTTTGAAACACTGCATAAAAAGATCACCATGTGATCACTCTCTTATGTCCTTTCCATTATTCATCTACACATAAAAAATGTTTTTATATAAGACAAAATGCAGTTTCCAGCTGTATTTTGTCATGAAATGACTTTCATAGCTCACAGCTCTATTATCAGGAAAAGATTCTCAGCAGCTGGGTAAATACATTTTGCTTTGTTGATGCTGACTGGTAATTCTGCATCTAAAGCTTGCCAATGTTATAGAACTATAAAGCTTCAGAAAATACCATTGATGGGAAGTGCAGTTGCTGGGTTATGGATAATTCATAGGCAATAGATGAAAAGGATCATGCTGGTTCCTCTCATGAAGTATTCCTGTTTTCAACATCGACAGTCAGTGACTAAGAAGACAGGTAGGCCCTCAGGTTCTCAGGTAGATTTTGTAGCATAAACACATGTGCACATATGTATGGGCTGCTTGTGAGGTTGCAAGCAATTTTTAAACACTTCGGTTTAAATAGTCAGTTTTAACTTTAGGAAAGGGTTCCCTGGAGAAGTTGTGGATGCCCCCCCCATGCCCAGAAGTGTTCCAGGCTAGGTTAGAGGGGCTTTTAGCTGCCTGGTCTATTGGAAGATGTCCTTGCCCACAGATAGGGCATTGGTACAAGATGATCTTTCAGGTCCTTTCCAATCCAAACCATTCCAGGATTGCATGATTCAGCATCTGCCACCGTTCGTTTCAAATTTCAAGCATTGGAACTAAGAAAGAAATTAAATAGGTGATGAAAGTTCATGTTGCAAATGATCTTCCAGACACAGTTTTAAAACAACATTTTCAAGTATTAAACTTTTTCTGCAGTGCTTCAGTGGGTTGGGTTTATACCTAGAAATGCTTGCATGGAGCTCAGACACGCAGAACATGTAGAACATTTCTCAATGGCATGAGGCATTGGTGGCAAGGGATACCAGCACTCCGGCTGAGTTGAGTTCAGGAATGGAAACAGCACAGCTTTTAGCGTGACCCTGCAGTCCTGAAGCCAAACAGCTCTCCTTCCCACTTCCCAAACAGCCTGGGTGGACCTATGTAACTGAAAACACAATTTCACACTGTGTGCACAAAATATACTTAGAGGAGGTCCCATTCCAGAAAAGTACAGAGTCAAAAATAGTCTGACACAAAAGCTCAATTATCTCTCTTACCCCCTTGGCACTGTCTCCTCCTTACCAGGTCCAGCCCAGCCACTTTCTGCACTAGGATGATGCCTCTTTCTCCCTGACTCCCTCCTGCACTACACAAGAGTCTCTCTTGAGAGAGTTTTGACACTCAGACCCTCTCCCAACCCTCCATGTTTCTGGCATGCCCATTAGCTTTTGTTCAAGATTCTCCTCTGACAAAACAGGCTGAAGAACCCTGGCCCAGAGAAACAGCCCTAGGGTAGCTTTAGATAATCCCCTAAATCAATTCGAAAAGAAATAGGAAATGGAAAGAAAGATCATACAAAGCCAGCCCAGATTTGGGCTGATAACATTTGCTGTTAAACTGAAGCCAAGTCATCTCAGCAGCTGCAAAATTTCAAATCAGTTGCAGGGTATAAACTGTCTCAGGACGGAAGGAAGGAAACATGGAGAACAAGAAAAGATGAACTGTTAAGCTTCCTTTGCAAATACTGAGTTTGATTTAATGTTCCAGATTATTAACTTGGATTATTTGTTTCCAAGTGCTAGGATTAATCAACGCTTTCCATTTCCAAGTCTGAATGAAATGTTCTTCCCATAGTCCTTGCAGAGATAACATAAGAGTACAAAGAAACATTAATAATGGGAAAGTCAATATAATCTTTAATCTACAATAAAAATATCCTAATGGTCACCATAGAAACTGCACAAAATCAGGAGCTTGCATTTTGCAGGTTTCTCTGGTGTTACTGGTGTAGAGCTCAACCTGCAGCCCGGACCCTGAGCAGTGGACATGGCCTAGAAACAGCTAGGTGAGTGTGCTCCCTTGACACCACTCTCTTGAAAGGAGCAGCTGAGTACAGCACATCTGAAGCTAAGGAAATCAGAGCTCCAATCTATGGCATAATAGTGACCTACACATTTATATGCTAAAGTAAAATAGAAAATGCCCTACTACATGCTATACTTGTCTCTATATTTGTTCAGGTGTGTGTCTGATGTTATAGCTTTTTCTGCTATGTTATCTTAGAATCATACCTTGTCTCTAGTGTAAACTGAAAAGAAATTTCTCTTCAACAGCTTTTTTACTGAAAAAAGTGAACCACAAATGGCAGCTCTTAGCAAATGCTTAAACCTTTTATCAAGCACTGAAATACCACAGATGTTCTTGAGATTCTCCTGCTTCTTCTGCATCACTGCCTCTAATGGGTACAAGTTATCATGTGATGTCTGAATTTTCTTCTCTTGTTAAGGGTATAAGTTAGAGCAAAACAGGCATGATAGAAATCCTCCACAGTTGTACAACCATAGAATTTTTGCATGCCTTTGTGTCACCAGCACAGCTTCTGAGTCTTCTCTCTACATATCCAAAATGGGAATAATAATTCTGTCTCAGCAGTTTAGCAGGGAAAGCTGATAACTCCCTTCAAGACTAGCAAGTGCTCTAATATGGAAGGTTCTTATAGGTGTACTGATAGACAGATCAATACATTCAAAAGACATAAAAAGATAATATCTTATATGATCAGTTATAAATCTAAAAAGACTAAGTGATACATTCAGTGTGCTTCCAATGGGCCTTTGTTTTATTACACTCGAGTAAGGTAATCATTCTTCTTCACTTGCTGAAGCTACTTGCACTGTAAAGCTCTATCTTCATTAGGGTAATGGTAGAAAAATCAGACCTGGTAGCTTTATTCTCCTTTAAATCTTCCTCACATAGTGCAACTAGAATAGCACAAAAATTAAAAAGAGACAAGGGAGGAATATAGATGTAAAGAGCAGAAGAAGACATTTTTATTGTCAGTGAGAATTAGCCAGCCAATCTTTCTAACCACAAAGCAATTTAACTTGGCCTTTTACTGCATCCATTTTCTCTGATTAATTTTTATGATGTCAGACTTCTCATCCCTGGGGGCTGGAATTTTGCAGGACATTATTCAAGCTTTAACCCAAGGTCCTGTGTCTGGCTCTCTGGTGATCCTCCGGGTGCCAGCAGCTTGGAGCCCTGACACTTCTCCAATGCGCAGGTGATAATCCGACAAGTGTGGTTCCTCTCTCTGTGAAATGTGCCATAGCATTAAAGTGAGTTACTACTCAGCACTTAACAGCTGTTGGCTTCTCCTGACAGCATTAATACATTAGACATAGAGATATTTTGAGAAAGAGAGATGTTTTTAAGCAACTGCAGGTCTGCGAGGTTTCTCTCAAAGGTGTTTATTTAACCAGAGCTCACAGCTGCAAGACTTAAAAAGAATGTATCCATATACAAGAGACAGCAGTAGTTTGAGTCATTTGCACACAAAATGACACCACTTGATGCGAAAAGGTTTGCATTTTCTGGCTCCCCTTACAGGAAGTCTAATCTACTGCCACCAACACAAACAAGCTTTGTCTGTTTGAAAAGTTCATTGCCTTGTTACTATGACCAAGCACAACACCGAGACATCTGTCTCATTCCTCTGTGTTCCAATGCTTTTCCTTAAAATCACATCAAGTACTATTTACAAAAAAAGACAGCTTAAAAAAAATAAAGCCGAAAATAACTTTAGAAAGTCAAGGATACATTTTTTTTTTTCTTTCAGAATATCTACCTCCATCTGCTACTTCTAAGCCTAATGCTCAGGAATAAATTAACCAGTCAAGAACACATGTATTCATAAACTGCCATGTAAGTGATGTAGTTGTGAATTTATTCATCCTAGTTTCTTCTTTCTTTTGCTCCATTTATGCAGCCTGTTCTTTCAATATCTATGTTTTTGTATGTATTAATTTTATCCAATTCAACTTTCCTGCTTGAATGCCTGAGAACAACAATCTACTAAGTCAGGGTTGCATAGCTTCCTACCCTGACAGCATCTTCTCTAACTACCTACAAAGCAGGTCAAGATGTAGAAGTGAGAGCTTGAATTTCATGGCAATGGGGATTTCCATCTGATGCTCAAAGTTGATTATATTTCTGGTTTTATTTCCAGACAAGCATAAGACGAAGAGTATATTTTGGCAGGACAGGCATAACCCTGCAAAACATGGCACATTGTAATACACTATTTTATATGAACTGGGAGGAAAACATGAGGATAATAATTTTTAATGTTTGTGCTTAAGAATGTCTGTGATGGTGATCCCTAGATAGAAGAGCTCTTTGTTGTTTAGAATTGAAGCTACTTGTTACTCTGCTAAACAAATACATGTGCAAGGTCCAAGAGCCAGATGCACTTGTGGATGATCTCCAATTCCCACTGATGTCCAGAACAGGAATACTCATTTATGAGCTGAGCCACTGGCACCAAGTCACAAATCCCTTTCTATAGGAACGTACAGAGATTTTGTCATGGCATTAAATTTCTTTTCAAGTGTAACTTTTGACTCTGGGAAGGAAAACCAAAGCAAGCAGAAAATCTCCTTCCAGTAAGGGATTTTATATGCTTTGACTTGAGGTGACTTATTATATATGATTTTAGAATTTTTAATCTATGTGTCACGTGCTCAGAAGGAATCCCAAAACCTGTCTTATAAACTGTAGACACATTGATAAAATAAACCACTTAGGGAATTTGTTAATATGAATATAAGCTAGCCATCCAAAAATCTCATCATACTTGACTGCTTTCTGAATATAACCATTCCTGCAGATGGTAATCACACTGCATCATCATGCTTGTTTTAAAACATGCTTTTTTTAAGGCTCTGGGCATGGCAGAGACTCACACACATTTGGTCAGCAGAATAAAATGTTACCTCTAAGTTTATTTTATCCAAATTAGTATAATTGTTGGATCATTCAGAGCCTTACTCTCAATACTCCATGTTTACTGAAGAGAAAAAGTTGTACAGTTTACATTTGTGATACATTAGTTACTAATTAAAAAGCAGATGTTAATGCTCATTTTCATACCATAAAATCTTCTGGTTTTTCTCCTCAATAAACCTCCATGTTTGGGGTTTTGGTTTTTTGGGTTTTGGGGGTTTTTTTGGTTGGTTGGTGATGAAAATGCCCTTAAACATCAATATAATGCAACAGACTGGGGCTTGTATTTTGTTTGTTTGTGGGTTTTTATTGTTTTTGCTGTTGTGCGTGGAGTTTTTTTAAGTAAGTTTCTTATATCCAGAGCACTAGATTCATATTTAGGCTTAAGTCCCATCCACCTCAGTGGGTCTCAATGGGATTTTTGCCTCAGGTAAGACTAGAAGATGCAGATCTGATGTTCATGTGTTTTGACAAAAACATCTTCACATATTTGGAGTTCTTCAGTGCCGACAGTATTGATTTTTTTTTTCCTACATCCAACCAACTCAGTGCATTGAATAATTAATAATACAGGTGATATGAGGACCCGTTGTCTGACTCATGTAAATAACACAATAATTTAAACCAAATCTTCCATCTCTACAGTGCATGCAAGGCTAAATGAATACAGTGTCTCTCAAAAAATCACATAAATGTTGGCAGTAATAGAAACAAAGCTAGAATAAAGTGGACATTTGGAAAAAAGAATCCATTTTTCGATTTTAGAATATTTTGCTGCCACCTTTTGGAATTTATTAGAATGTGCACCTCAGTGGTTTGTAATAGGGACATAATTCAGCCCTCAACAGCAATCACTAACATTATCAGAGAAAAAATATATGCATTTTTTCTTTCTTCCTTTTAAATTCTTAACAAGTATGTTGAGCTCCACCTTTCACCTTCACAGAGAGACGGAACAGAACAGATTCAAATTTAAGGCTTCGCATGTGAAGAAAATATAGGGAAAAAAATTGTGCATCAAGCACAAACTCTCAACAAATGCCACGATTAGTCAGCAGATCAAGAATTATTTGGCCCTAAATAAATATAAGTAAACAAAGAAAGGAGCTGCTTACAGATGATACCTAAATATCAATAATTATGGGCAAATAATTGTCAGTTTAAATCTCCAAGGTTACTTGTTAGAACTCAGAGCCTCTTTCCCCCCAGGTGTATGGTGGCCTTTGCATAACTGCACTGCTTTTAAAATATAACTCTACATAAATAAACAAGAGGAAAACAAGTCCTAAGGCTCTGGGCTCTGTCCTGCATATTCTCTCCCTGTTTCTGTCAGAGAGATTTTCTTCTGCACAACTTACAAAAATGCAATGCATTTTGGGGAACGTTTACATATATAAATATAACACCAGTATAGAGAACATGTCAGAAGTTCTTTGTTATCACTAAGACAACTGGAGCACTAGTCTTATTTTAGAAAGGCGAGATCAGAAGCATTTAAACTGGAGGAAGAATAGAAATGTGTGTGCCTGTAGATGCTCCTGAAGTGGACAGCTTTTCTCAGATAACGAGACTGGTATCCCCAGAGCACCCTGGGATTCAGGTGCCTCCATCGTGGCACACACGATGACAGATGACCTCCAGGACACCAGCTCTGCAGGGACATGAGCTGCTTGGCAAAGTGCCTGGTCACTGAGGGGCTGATGCTCGCCAGGTGGATCGCACAACCACTCTTTGGGGAAATAAAAATTGGAATATTAGGAGGTGCAAGTACCAGGCGATTTACATCTATGCCACTGTGATTTATCCATGCCCAAAATCTGATTTCAGCGAACACAGGTGCTATGAGATCCGTATTCCAGAAAGCACTAAAATGAGTACGTTTCTTACAGAAAGTGTTCACATCCCAAGTATGAAAGTTTTGGACGATTACCTGACTGAAAGAGTGGGGTTGACAAACGCCACTGGTACTCAGTCCAACCTTGCATGGATGTGCTCCTTATGGGAACAGGGTTATTTGCAGGATATGGACATCGATAATGAATCCTGGCAGGGCACGGGCATCGATAATAAATCCTGGCAGTGCGGCTTTGGCCCGGCTGAGGAAGTGGCGCTGCGGCCGCCTGAGGCCATTCCCGACCAACGCAGGCGATCGCCGGCGCCGCCGTTGCCGGGCGACGGGCGGGAGCGGGCGGGCGGCGCGGCCGGGCTCGGCGGGGGGCTTTCCCCCGGGGCTCTTTCCCGGGGCTCTCCGCCGGGGGTTTTTCTCGAGGCTCTTTTCCGGGGCTCTCGGAGGGCTCGGCGACGGCCGCGGGCGCTGCGAGGCGGCAGCGAGACCCTTCCGCCATGTCGGGGGGAGGCACGGCCGACTGCGGGCTGCAGGTGAGCGGCGGCGGCCGGGGCAGGGTAAAGCCGGCGCTGGGGAATGGGGCCTGCGAGCAGGTTTCTGTCACCGGGAGTGCATTAACTCGCTGTTACAGGCAGCACACCCACAAAAATCCGCGTTGTTTCGAAACGAAAGCGGGCAAGCAGGCTGCCCTCGGTGAGGACACGAGGAGCTGCTCCCCGAGCCGGGCTGGGAGCAGCCCCGTCCCTGACAGGCGGGCTGAAGGAGCCGCCCGGGGCGCCCAGGGCCCCTGACGGGCCGCTGCTCCTGCTGGCTTGTGGATCAGGGTCGGGAACCTGGAGGTACTGGTGCCTTTATTTATGTGTTTGCAACCTGTAATTAAGGCCAGTGCCCTTCAGAATTATGTAAATGTATTGTGTCCGTGATGTCCTGCAGCAGAGAGTCNGTCCCTGACAGGCGGGCTGAAGGAGCCGCCCGGCCGCCCGCGGGTGTCCCGGGAGGCGCCCAACGCCCCTGACGGGCCGCTGCTCCTGCCGGCTTGTGGGTCAGGGTCGGGAACCTGGAGGTACTGGTGCCTTTATTTATGTGTTTGCAACCTGTAATTAAGGCCAGTGCCCTTCAGAATTATGTAAATGTATTGTGTCCGTGATGTCCTGCAGCAGAGAGTCCAAAATACGTGAAGTCCTTGGACCTGCCCCCTGCTTCAGGCTCCCGTCCTGCGGCAGTGAGGAGCTCGTCCGTGCTCACCTGCTCTCCCAGA